>OZ012737.1:184592559-185167329 GCA_963859935.3 Lathyrus sativus
AAATGGCAATTTTAGTTTTTTGAAATTCTCCTTCTATTTGAAAACCCGATAGTACATGCCTTTTGAGTTTTGAAAATGCAATTTGATATGAAGCTCATGTTGCAGCTAGTTCTAAATCAAAATGATCATGCACACACACCATAAAATTGATAATGAATGATTCTAACCACAAATTAACCAACTGTTGTGAAAAATAGTGTTCAAGTTGCAAATCATATGGACATGATGCATGATGAAATGTATGTCATGTTCCAGTCAGCTTTAAGTTCAAACAATCATGCAAACATATTACATATGAGTTAATAAGTGAGTCCAAACACATGATTACATTCAAAACAAACTGTAACTCAGATTGACACTCAAGTTGCAACTTTTAACATGAAGAGACATGATAATATGACAATCTAATTCTAGACAAATTCAGATCAAATTAAACATGTGTACACCTCACACATATGGTATAGAGTGAGAATCAAGCAAAAACAAAGTTTAAATAAAACTGTTATGCAAAGTGTCATTTGGAATTGCAATTATGGCATGTTCAAGGCATGAAGATATCAGTTCAAGGTTACAGCTAATTTCAGTTCAAGTCAAACATACACACATGTTGCAAATATACATTTAAGTGGATTCAAATGACCAAATTGGTGCAGGGCAAGCTTTTGTGAGAATTGGTGCTCATGCTGCTCACATGTGCTTGTGAAGTGTGGTGTGAATTCAGGTTTGAGTTCCAAACATTTCCAGGTCAATCAAAACATGTGTACATGCTATAAATGTGTTATAGAGTAGATCTAAACAGGTGTTGATGTTAAAAACAGGTTAACATGAAAAATGACATTTCAATTGCAAGTACAACATGATATAATGCAGTTGGAGAACCAAGTCAGAATTGATGCAAAATTAGGTCATGTAAACCATATGTACATCTCACATATTTGATAATGAATGAGTGCAAATAAAGAAACCAGACCAGAATGCTTTGGAATGCAAAGTGAGGTGTGTGCTGCAAATTGGCATTTATTGTGATGCAGTAGGATGTTCAAATTCAAATTCAATCACATTTTGACCATATGAATCACATACACATCTCTCATATATACAAGCAAGTGAGTTCAAACAAGGAAAATGGTTCAAACATGGCTGATATGAAACTTGGTGAGTTAAGTGCAAGTTTTGTGAATTGAGATGCATGAACATGTTCAATTTCTGTTCAAAGCAATTTTAGACCAATTCAAACACATACACATCTTATATTCATACTATTAAGTGGATTTAAACACCAAATTAAGTTGGAAACAGACTGTCATGAAAAGTGATTCACAAAATGCAAGTTGTCATGAAAATGAGGCATGAGATATGAATTTTTAGTTCTACATACTTTCTGATTCAGTTAATCACACACACAACATACATACATGATATGGAGTAAGTTCAAACACAATTTGGGGCTAACATGGGACTGTCATGAAAAATGAGGGTTTGAGTGAAAACATGGCCATTTTGATACAAGACATGAAAAATGCAGTTCATCATTTTAAGCACTATTGACCAAATTAACTCCACACACATATTGAATGCTTGATGTTGGATGAATTTGAGCACAAATTTAACCATCTATAGGCCTGAGATCACAACTGGTATATTCATGGTAGAGTTTGATACAAGACATGACATACTTCCAACATAATGAACCAAAATGCTAGAACATGAAATTATGGTGCAAAGCAAAGATGTAGTGTTTACATACCTCTAGTAGACTGTGTTGAGTATATTAGAACACCAAGAAACTCAGAGGAACTTCCAACTAACACTAGCTTTGAAGCTTTCTTCTTTTTGAAGCAAGAATGCAATCCTTGTGACAGTTGGAGAAATAAACTCCACCAATGATCTTTAACACTTTAGACAGTTGAGAAATGATATATGAGAGGTGTTTGAGTGATTAGAACACCAAGCAAATGCATAGAACCAGTTTTGGCTGATTTTATGGCTTTTGGTCAAAGTAACTTGGTATGGAAGTTGACTTTTTGAATGGTAAGGTTTTTGAATAGTTTAGGGTCTTGGACACCTTCTATATCATATTTAGAGATTGTGTGGATGATTGTTGAGGTGTTTGAATGTAGAGAACTGAGTTTGGCAGCAAAACTACCAAGGCAGATTTTTGGTGGTTTTTGACAATTTTGTGATTTTGGTGATTTTTGAAGTAAGATGTGAAAGAGCGAGAGCTTTGTGTTTTTCTGGTTTTTAGAATCAATATTGTGTCAAATGAAGTGATGAGGGCTCCCTTTTATAGGCAAATGAAGAGAGGGGGCAGATTTGGAGATTTCTTCACATGAAAGAAAGGTTTTACACCTTTGGATCAAACCTCCACAAAGGGGTTTCCTTGGTTGATAGGTAAGCCCAATAGTCAAGTAAAATGATGATTTTAAAAGGGCTAAATGCAGGCTAGAGGCATAGCTTGATGGCTGTTTGCAGATTCACCTTTCCACCTCATGCTTGCTTTATGATTTCAAAGGCAAGTTGTAAAGCCACTTGCAAGCCCACTTGCAAGTTTGGCTAATTCCGTCTCCTCTACATTTCCTTCACATTTCTATGCTTCAAACCCTTTAAATATCAGAAACAACAACATCCAAAGGCTTGAGTTTGGTCATATTGATGAAAGAATGGATTCTTGAAATTTTGACAATGTGGGACTAAAGTGTGAAATCACCAACTTTCCATAACCATAACTTTCAGCTCACAAATCCTTTTGAGATGTGCTAGTACTTTTTAGAAATCCCTCGAATAGCTCTAAAACATTCATGTTTTCATGAGTTTCAATTTCCCAAAGGAACTTGGTCAAAAGGTCTCCCAAAGTTGCTAAAAAAATGAACTTAAAAGTGAAATTTCTCTGAGTCTTTTTCCCTTCTAGAAATGAATTTGATCATAACTCCAAATCTATGAATTTTATGATCATGGACCACTTAGGGACTTTTGTAGGATTTGTCAAGAGGTTTCAAATGAGCTTTGAACCAACTCAATTGGATGTGTGGTAAAGGAGTTATGGTTTAGCCCCTCTCAAAACCCTAATTTCCCGATTTTTCGATTACTCCTTCATCCTTGATCCAATGGTCATGAAATATGATAGGCAAGTGCAATATGATATAAGGAACATTTTTTATTCACACTTTGAAGTCCAATTCCTTAAATTTGAAGAGTTGACTTTTTGGTCAACCGTACGATCGATCGGTGACTACCGAGTCGTCTGTTGACACTCTGGACCTCCTGAGACTTTGAAACTTCTTGGATGAACTTTATTAAGCTATATGAACTTCATGAACCATAATCCCACCTTAAAACATCTTCCAACATCAAAGTCAAACTACAGTTGACCTTTACTAGTCAAAACCCTAATCGGGTTCCCTGAAATACACTGTTCTTGATTCTGGGGTAACAACCTCAAATTGGATTCTCAATTGACATCATATGATACCCTTGATCTTGTTTCATGATTGAATTAGCCTAAAAATTTGATTGATCATAAACCCTGAAGCTTTAATTTGACTGTACAAAACCCTTATTCATCTGTAACTTGACAAAGACAAACTTGCACTGGGTTAAGGTTAGATAACTCATGAGTATGCTCTTAAAATGATAATGAGAATATAAAGGGTCAAAATTTGGGGTGCAACAGTTGCCCCTATTTAAATATCTTCACTAGATGGAACCGAGAGATGACAATCCTCGTAGAATCGCAGTGAAAGGTATTTAAATATAGAAAACCAAAAATTTTGTCTCTTAGATCCGATGATATGCAAAAGGACAGGTCATGATATGCCATGAATTCTAAATGATGCTTCATGATGCTTGGATGCAAGACATATGCAGAAGACAGGAAAACAAAACAACGAGTAACTACTCACGGGACCTAATTTTGTGGATCCGACGCTGGGGAAAATCGGGGTATAACAATCAATAATTCCAACATGACCAGTGATAACTGAGATGAAAATTTCACATGAGGATGTACAAAGCCCAATAAAGATGACAATCTCACTAGGGAAGAGCAAACACTCCACTGGGGAAAGAGCTAGATTTCCATGTGGGACAAGAGCGACCTTCTACTAGGGAAGTGAAGAACTCGAAGCACGAACCTCACTGGGGATGATCAGATGAGGAACTTCCTATAGCGAAGAGTTCAAACAGGATCTTCAGGAATGGACTAGAAACAAAGACAACATATTGGGGATACTAGTGACGACTAGATCTCAGAGACTTGTCTGGGGAAAAAATGGTCTCACTGGGGATAATGATGTCGCCCAGTTTTAACAAATGGCTCAGGCAATGCTAGTAACCACTAGACTTTCCGTAGGTAATGGTAACGACCAACCTGGGGTAATAACAAATGAGATTTCTCAAATCCAATCAATAACACGTAAGATTTCGACTGGGGGAAATTTGTGATGACCAAATTTCAAGCAATGCCAGTAACTACTGGACTTAAAGGGGATTAATAACGACCAAGTCCGGGTACCAATGACGATTGGGTTTCAAGCAATGCCAGTTACGACTGGACTTTGAATGAAACCATGGTGACGACCAAATCTGGGTATACCAACACATGTGGTTATGAGAATGCTAGCAAGCTACTAGGCTTTAGCTGGGGAGGTTGGTAACGACCAAACCAAAAGATACCAATAACGACTGGATTCCAAGTGACGCCAGTTACGACTAGACTTCCATGGGGACAGCTGGTAAAGACCAACACGATATCAATGCCAATAGGACTTCATAGGGGATTTGCTAGTGACGACTAGACTTCAGAGGGAAAAGGTTGGTAACAACCGAACCAAAAGGTAATAACGAGTGAAATTAAGACAATGCCAGTCACGACTGGACCTCAAGGGAAATCATGGTGACGACCAAAAGAAAACCAATAACGATTGCATTTCAAACACTACCAGTTACGACTGGACTTCAATGGAGAAGGTGGTGACGAGCGAATCAAAAGATACCAACGAGTGGATTTTAAGGCAATGCCAGTTACGACTGGTCTTAACAATAAATATGGTGACGACCAAAAAAACTACCAATAACGATTGGCTTCTAAAACAATGCCAGTTACGACTGGACTTTTAGGCGGAAGTTCACTAGCAGTGATCGGTCATTCACGGGGAATCGACAGATAGCACACTTAACTCGAGAGACAAAATGAATCACACTAAACCCAGGCTGAAAAGGTGTATGTAGTCTTGAAAATAAATCCAATCCTAACAGGGGAACCGAGCTTTCTAAACAAGCTATTCAGAGATGACAAAGTAAATTCAAGTGCTCAGACATCTTCTACTGGGACGAGTCTTCACATCATCATAAGAAGTTCCTTGAGAAAACAGTCATCAAGTTTTGATACCCACACATGACCACAGGAAAATCAGCAGTTCGACATGCTTACACTTCATTGGGGAATGTAATTGGATTGCATATCAAATTTATGTTACCCTGAGGTTTCGGGGAAGTACGATTTTCCTCGACTCTTTTCCATGAGTTGAAGTTTTTACATTTGTTAATCTTTTCAAGTTTTATCCAATAATTTGACCCTAATGCTTTCAAAATTATCATTTGATTAACGAACAATATTTTGCATAACAAAGAAAATGAAGGAAGTGATAAATTTGCAAAAGAAAGAATGGCTCAACACTGATTTTATTCAAGGATGAAATTTTGCCAATGACAAAATTCCATAGAAATTTTACAAAAAAATGGCAACGTGGACAAGGTTACATCGAATCCAATGACCAAACTGCCCCTAAAGACTAAAATTCCTTAAAATCCTTACTTCTGGCGAGAGCGGTTGGAATGAATTTTTGTAGGACCTTCTGCGTTAGTGATAACTCATCTGATGCAATGAAACGCCTTTGTCCCTAATTTTTTCCTGGACCGCCCTTTCGGGTTTTCAATCCACCAGGACGCTCATTTTTGCCTAAGCCGCCCTTTCGGGTTTTCAACTTAGCGAGCTCTTATTTTTCTTTCTTTTTCTCTTTTCTTTTCTTTTTCTTCAACCCAATTTTTTGCATAAGCCGCTCCTTTGAGTTTTCAGCTTATCGGGTGCTTTTAGGCGTAATATTTTTGTACTGCATCAGAATTCACTGGATGAGTAAGCTGCTCTCATTCATGGTAGTGAGAATCAACGAGCCTCCTGATAAGACTGTTTTCACAACAAACGGGCCGTCATAGTTAGGCATCCACTTTCCCCGTGTATCTTTTTATGAACTGGTAAAATCTTTTTGAGTACAAGTTCCCCTTCTCGGAATTCTCGGACTCGAACTTTCTTGTCAAAAGCCCTCTTGATCCTTTTCTGATATAACTGACCATGACACATCGCAGACATGCGCTTTTCGTCAATGAGATTCAACTGATCAAACCTTTCTCTTACCCATTCTGCTTCTTCAAGCTTGGTTTCCATTATGACTCTCAAAGAAGGTATCTCGACCTCAATGGGAAGTACCGCATCCATTCCATATACCAAATAAAAAGGGGTTGCCCCTGTTGAAGTGTGGACCGACGTTCTGTACCCATGCAAGGCAAATGGTAGCATCTCATGCCAATCCTTGTAAGTTTTCACCATCTTTTGCAAAATCTTTTTGATGTTTTTATTCGCAGCTTCTACAGCTCCATTCATCTTGGGACGATAAGGAGAAGAATTGTGATGTTCAATTTTGAAGTCATCGTACAACTCTTTCATGATTTTTTGTTCAAATTGGTACCATTGTCCGTTATGATCCTGCTTGGAATTTCGTAACGACAGATAATCTCCTTCTTGATAAAACAGGCCACCACTTTCCGAGAACATTAATGTAGGACGCGGCTTCAACCCACTTCGTGAAATAGTCGATAGCAACCAGAATAAATCGATGTTCGTTAGAAGCTTTTGGTTCAATTGCCCCAATCATATCGATCCCCCACATAGAGAAAGGCCATGGTGATGACAACATATTTAGCAACGTCGGAGGTACATGTATCTTATCCGTATAAATCTGACACTTGTGACATTTCCTGGCATATTGAATACAGTTAGTTTCCAAGGTCAACCAGTAATAACCAGCCCTCAAAATCTTTTTAGACATAGCATATCCATTGGCATGAGTACAAAACATTCCTTTGTGAACATCTTGCATTAACAACTCTGCTTCTCGTCTGTCGACACATCTTAGCAGGACCATATCATGATTCCTTTTGTAGAGTACATCATTACTGAGAAAGAATTTGGATGCTAATCGTCTTATAGTTTTCTTGTCAAGTGATGTAGCATCTGCTGGATACTCTTGTTTTAACAGGTAATTCTTTATGTCATAGAACCATGGCTTATCATCAGCTTCTTCTTCAACCATCTGACAGTAGGTGGGCTCGGTCTTGCGTTCGATTCGAATGAGAGTGGCATTGTTGACATCCTTGATTCTCCATATTGAGGCTAACATGGCTAGGGCATCGGCAATGTGATTCTCAGATCTCGGAACATGTTTGAAAGTGATTTCACTGAAATATTCCATCATCTTGACGATGTAGGCTCTATAAGGAATCAAATTCTCATGTCTAGTTTCCCATTCTCCAGTAACCTGATAGATAACCAAAGTTGAATCCCCACTGACTTCAAGAAGATTGATTTTGAGGTCGATAGTTGCCTCGAGGCCGAGAATGCATGCTTCATATTCGGCGATATTGTTTGTGCAGTCAAAATCCAACCTGGCTGTGAATGGAGTGTACCCACCTTCCGGATTCATTAAGTCGGCGCCTACGCCATGTCCACTGTAATTGGAGGAACCATCAAACATCATTTTCCACCGAAGACTTTCCTGCGGACCCTCGTCAAGACCTAGCTCTTCACAATCTTTTACCAACATGATGTCTTCTTCTGGGAAATCAAATTTGAGAGACTCATAATCTTCCACTGGTTGATCTGCAAGATATTCTGGCAAAACACTACCCTTGATAGACTTTTGGGCTACATACTTGATGTCGTATTCTGATAATAACATATGCCAATGGGCGAGTCTTCCAGTCTGAGCAGGCTTCTCAAAAATATATTTTATCGGATCCATTTTTGAAATCAACAAAGTGGTATGACAAATCATGTACTGCCTCATGCGTCTAGCAGCCCATGCCAAAGCACAACAAGTTTTCTCTAGAAGTGAATATCGGCTTTCACAATCAGTAAAATTCTTACTCAAATGATAGATCACATGTTCTTTTCGTCCAGACTCATCCTGCTGACCTAACACACAACCCATTGAATTCTCAAGCACTGTCAAATACATGAAGAGAGGTCTTCCCGGAACCGGAGGTATTAATATTGGAGGCTCTTGAAGATAGCCCTTGATCTTATCAAATGCTTGCTGACAGTCTGAATTCCAAACAACCGTCTGGTCCTTGCGTAATAATTTGAGGATGGGCTCGCAAGTAGGAGTCATATTGGAAATAAATCTGGATATGTAGTTCAGTCTTCCAAGAAAACCTCTGACTTGCTTTTCCGTTTGTGGAGCTGGCATGTCTTGAATGGCTCGGACTTTATCTGGATCTACCTCAATCCCTCGGTGACTGACAATGAAACCGAGTAACTTCCCAGATCTTACTCCAAAGGTACACTTGGCTGGATTCAGTCTCAACTGATATTTTCTGAGTCTCTTAAATAATTTCAAAAGATGTTCCAAATGGTCCTCTTCGCTTTGAGATTTGGCTATCATGTCATCAACATATACCTCTATCTCCTTGTGCATCATATCATGAAATAAAGTTACCATGGCCCTTTGATAAGTAGCATCTGCGTTCTTCAGACCGAAAGGCATAACTTTGTAACAGTAAGTCCCCCACAGAGTAATGAAAGTAGTTTTTTCCATGTCATCGGGATCCATCTTAATCTGATTGTAACCGGAGAACCCATCCATAAATGAGAAAACTGCAAAACGAGCCGTATTATCCACCAAAGTATCGATATGTGGCAAAGGGAAATCATCCTTCAGACTGGCCTTGATTAGATCCCTATAATCCACACACATTCTGACTTTCCCATCCTTTTTCGGTACAGGTACAATATTAGCCACCTATTCGGGGTATTTGGACACTACTAAGAAACCCGCATCAATCTGTTTTTTCACCTCGTCTCGAATCTTGAGAGCCATGTCAGGTCTTGTTCTTCGGAGCTTTTGCTTAACCGGTGGGCATTCTGGTCGAAGTGGTAATTTGTGAACCACTATGTCGGTGTCTAGACCTGGCATATCTTGGTACGACCAAGCAAATACATCCACATATTCTTTCAAAAGTTCTTCTAGTTGCTGCTTGACTTCTGCCCCTAGAGCTGCCCCAATCTTGACTTCTTTCTGGTTTTCTTCGGTGCCAATATTAATGACTTCTACCTGTTCTTTGTAGGGTTGAAGCTCTGCATACTCATGGTGTGCCAATTTTACCAGTTCATCAGTGATTTCAAAATCTTTATCCTCATCTTCAGCTTGGTATATTGGTGAATCAAAGTCAGGAGGGAATGCAAAGTCATTGGATTCAATGGGTTTTAGGACATCACTACACGTTGGAATGACTTAATTTATTAAAACACACAAAGACAAATGCATCACACAACAGAGAAAAATTGTTTTGGGTTTTTTAAGATTGCCATTTTTCTTTTTTTAAAATGAAAGCAAAAACAGTAAAGGAAATTAACAAAATAGTTCAATTTTCATTGATTTTCTTGAAAGCTCGGGGCAGTGTTGCAATGATACACTAACTGCTCAAGATCTTCATCTTTAAAATCTTCTTCCACAGCACTGATTTGGAAACCTCCACTGATGAATACTTCTTGTATAGTCTTCGGGTGTCCCTTGTCATGTGTCGGTGTTTCATCATGAGTTGGTTTGTAACCCAACCCTTGGCGATCCATTTTTGGCTTTACTTCGATAATCTCTCCCCAACCTGCAGGGGTGCCTTCTTCCAATGTAGACTTGCTGCTCCGAGCGGATGAAAAAGATGGACCACTCTTAGCCACTGTTTCTTCCAACATCACCGCATTAGCTATCTCGAGTGCCTGAAAAGAAGTTTCTAATGCGTCCTCATCTGCTTCAATATACTTGAATGATGACAGATTTCTCACCATTAGGTCCTCTTCACCGTGTACAATCACTAACTTATCATTCACAACAAATTTCATTCTCTGATGTAAGGTGGAAGTCACTTCCCCAGCAGCGTGAATCCACGGTCGTCCCAACAAACAACTATAAGCTAGGTTAATGTCCATGACTTGGAATGTAATATCGAGCACATGAGGTCCGATCATGATTGGCAATTCTACCTCTCCAACAACCGTTCTTCTTGAACCATCAAAAGCTTTTACAATCAAAGACGTTGATTTCATTTCTGCCCCTGCATATGCTAACCTTGCGAGCGACCTGGCGGGCAATACATTCAATGAGGATCCAGTATCGACTAAAACTTGTGCCATGGTGTCTTCTTGGCACCTGACAGATGTGTGCAGTGCACGGTTATGATTGCGTCCTTCGTTCGGCAACTCTCCATCACTAAAGCTTAGGGTGTTACAGGCTGTAATGTTGGCTATTACTGAATCAAATTGTCCGAGAGTTATGTCTTTTGTCACATGTGCCTGTTTCAATACTTTTTGCAGAGCCTCTCTGTGAGCTGGAGAGTTCATCAAGAGAGTCAAGATCGATATCTTTGATGGGGTTTGGTGAAGCTGATCAATGATCCTATAATCACTTTTCCGAATAATCCTTAAGAATTCTTCGTCATCTTCTTTGGTACTTGGTACTTCTTTTTCTTTTGTCGCAGCAGGGGTAACCTCTTTCGGAGCGGCTACTGTTATCTTTGGTTGATAGATTCGACCACTACGGGTCATTTTGCTTGTACCTGCAATGTTTGTCACGTCTACTTGGTCGTCTTTTACTGTCTCTTTCTGACTAACCTTCCCAGACCCCCGATCTATCACAGTCATGTCATACTTCTATGGAACGGCCTTTGTGCTTTCAAAGGGAAACGGTCTTGGTTTCTGAATAATAACCGGTCGAGGTTGATCGATAGCCGACTTGTTGAAAACAGGCTTCATACTTGTGTTGGTCGTTTTGAACACCGGAACTTTCTCACCTTTCTTTGGTAAATTAAAACAGGCTCGATTACTAAAACTTCTTCTCTCCTCACCTTACTACATACTTGTAATATTCCTTCATCAATCAATCTTTGTAGAGCTCTTTGTACCTTATCACACCCTCTAGAATCACTAGAACATTCTTCACAATCATTATGGGTATCCTCTATCAATCCCACTTTCAGTAGTTTCTCGTGAAGTAACCTTAACGGGGTTCTAATCTCTGACACACCTCGGACCAGCCTTTCATCTGACACTTCTTTTACTGCATTGACCCCTCCATGGTTCGGCAATGGATTACTTTTGACATTTGGGGGTACATCATTAAAAAGACAATATCTTCTTTTCCATCAACTCCCTGACAAGATGTTTTAAAGCAAGACAGCCTTCTAAATCATGACCGGCAACACCTTCGTGAAAGGCACAATGAGCATTTGGATTATAGTGGGGAGATGTAGTGTCTGGATTTAATAGTCGTGTTGTTACCAATCCCTGCTGCACTAAGGAGGGGTATAATTCTGTGTAATTCATCGGTATCTGAGGAAGTGGAGGTTTTGTTGCTGGCCTCCGATTCTGGTAATTCTGTCTGGGTGCCTGAGCTCTAGGCTGATGATGTTGCTGATAGGGTGGAGCGTTGGACGCTCGTTGATACCCTTGTTGAATTGGTTGATATACAGGTGCTGGCTACACTGTTTGATAACTGGGAACAGGATGACTGAAAGTCGGAGTTACAGCTGCCACATATGGTTGTTGGGCATACTGTAACGGATACATTGGTCGTTGTTGCTGGGATTGCTGAACATAACTTGCTTGAGGCTGCTGAACAAAGCCTTGCTGAGGTTGTTGAACATAACTCTGCTGATACTGTTGGTAAGGCGGTCTCCAGGTGCTACTCTTTCTTCCCACGGTTACTTCATTTGTCTCCCCTTCCTTCTTTTTATGAAAGTTACTGCTGAGCTTCTTGACATTGTTGTTACCAGAACTGCTGGAACCACTAGCCACCTTCCCATTCTTCATTCCTAACTCCACTCTCACCCCCACTGCTACTATATCAGAAAAACTTGCGGTTACACTACTGATCATCTTATCATAAAACTCCGGTCTCACTGTATTGACGAACCAATCTGTTAACTCTTTTTCACTCAAAGGAGGTTCTACATGAGAGGCAGTTTCCCTCCACCTTTGTGCATACTCCTTGAAAGATTCTGAACTCTTCTTTGACATACTCAGTAACTGTCTTCTATCAGGGGCCAAATCCATATTGTACTTGTAATGTTTCACAAAAGCATCGGCCAAGTCTTGGAAACTATGAATACGAGACTGATCCAAACCCAAATACCATTTAGCAGGAGCTCCTTTCAAACTATCTTGGAAACAGTGAATCATCAACTTATCATCTTCCACGTGAGCGGCCATTCTTTGGTAATACATAATCAGATGCGTTCGAGGACAAGTAGCCCCAGAATACTGATCAAAATTGGGAACTTTGAATTTTGGTGGAATTACCAATCCAGACACTAAGCACATATCTCTGGCATCAATACCAAAGATGTCATTCCCTTCCATTGCTCTGACTTTCCTGCCGATAGTCTCTACACTCTCTTTCAACTTATCATGTCGTCCACTTTCCTCTTCATACCCATCAAGACCTTCGTACACTTGCGGAGGATTATGAAAAACAGGGCGCGCTTGAATCTGAACAGAAGGCTGAGTGTGAGTAGGAATAGCTTGAGGAACCTCTGGCCCTAAAGGAACTGCTTGTTGATTGACTACTGGTGGAGGTACAAAACCAGGTGGTAACCCATATGGTGGAACATTTCTAACAGTGATTGCCGTTGGGATCGGCTCTACAGCTGTGCCAGTGATTTCAGAAACAACAGTGGTTTGAGTGTCCAATTTTGCACAAATGACTTGTTGGGCTTCCATGATCTGCCCCATGCCTCCTCGTAGCTCTCCCAGTTCATTATCAATCCTGTCTACATCCAAATTTTGTCCTTCCATTCTTAGGCGAGCTTGGGCTCGGGTGTTGTATCGGTGTTGAGGATTCAGTGTGATTCTTTCTGGAGACAAGACAGCGAGATGAGACACAACACAAGAACATGCACATGCGATGCTTATGAATGCAAAATGCAATAATACAAAATTAATCATTCAAGGAATCTAATGAAATATCTGCAAACATTATAACAATGGGGAAATTAGCAAATTCAAAAGTCTTCATAGATTAATAACTGAAAGTTTTACAATAACGATTCTGAAACTGAAATACAAGTCTTCAATACAGATACATAATTAGATAAAACGGAAAACAACAGGATTTTAGATCTTCTGGTTGGACGGCCCTTCGTCTTCTGGCTGACTTCTCCTTCCACCTTGACGGATTAACCCTTGAAGCTCTTCCTTCTCTTGCATAGCCTTGAAATACTTATCTCTCCAAGTCTTTCCTTCTTTTTCAGCTTTTGCCAAAGTAGCTTTTAATTCTTCTATGAGAGTAGGCTTGGGTGAGTCAGGCTCAAAGCGAGTATAAAACATCTTCAACGTTGCTTCTTTTACCCATGATAAGTAAGATTCTGAAATAGTAGAGTCGTGGTAACCTAGGGCAGTTACTCCCCTCGTGTGGACATAACGCCAAGCATACACAATTCGAGCCCTGTAAGCGGGATTCTTCCCCTCTTCAATGTAAAAGCTTCTCAAAAAGTCTGGGTCCGGTTCATCCTCCATGGGGAGCCCCAGCTGTCGACGAGCCAGGATAGGATTATAGCTGATGCAACCATTGACGCTGATAAGCGGTACATTCGGGAAGTCTCCACAGCTTTGGATCATGGCAATCCCTCCATACATAGGGTCATACCACTTAATATCTTAATGTTTGAGCAATAGATGCTTTTCTGTCCATGAGAGCCCATTTTGCTTATCCCAGAGGGCTGGAATTTCTGGCAAGTGCGAAATAAACCACTTGTGCAGGAGAACGGTGCAACACTCAATCCGTCCAACTCCATAACGGTTCCTACGGTGGATGGCAAAATACGTATCAACCAGCAAGGTAGGTACAAGATTTTTGATTAAGAAAAGGTTGATTACATTTGCATCCACAAAATCATTAGCAGTCGGGAACAGGAACAGTCCGTAAATTAGTAAAACCAAGATGGCCTCAAATGCTTCAATATTCTTTTACAAGGCATAGCTTTGAGCTTTTCAATACAAGAACATAGCTAGAAATCCATACAACCCTCCTTTAGCAAACATATGAGATCGTACCTCGTCCACCTCTAAATACGCGGCCTCTGCAACTGCTCTTTCATTAGGAGTCCCTTCTCTTCCAGAAAATGGTCTAGGAGTGACGTCTACTCCCATCAGGGCGGAATATTCTTCCAAGGTTGGTAGCAACTGATAATTTGGAAATGTGAAACAGTGATAGGTTAAATCATAGAACTGCACGAGTGCGGACAACATCTCTTCATATACTTGAACTTCTAGCAAAGACAACATATTCCCATACTTCTCTCTGAATGCCTCGGGGTCTTCTACTAAACTTCCCAGTTTCTTCAAGTTCTCCAATTTTGGTTTTTGGAACACAACCTCTGTTCTCTCTCCAGAATCCATCCTATAATATCTGCAAAACAATCTTTAGTTCCTTGAATGTTTAATTAATGAGAATGCAAATGCAAAGGTTTCATGGAACTCAGATCAAAACATCATTTCATTCCATTGATTTTCTAGATTTGAATTACAAAATATTTAGTACATTTTACAAAAGTCCTAAGGCTGACAGTATTCTAAATAAAAGTCCTCTTTTGCTTTGAGCTTCTTGATTTCATCTTCCATCTGAGTCTTTTCAAGAATAAGTTTGTCCACGACTAGCTTCCATGGAGTGGGTTGTGAGCTGGAAGGAAATAAACCTTCTTGTGTCTTCCTCTTCTTACAAGCAATCTTTTCTTCATCCTTCGCCTGGAGTTGTCTACAGAGTTCATCATTCTCTTCCATGGCCACTTGGTACTTGTACCTCCAAGCTACTTCAGTTTGTTGTGATTTCCTCAAAGCAACCTTTAACTTCTCTTCATACATAAAGATCACCGGGTGTTCCTCCTCTAAAACCATGGGTTT
This sequence comes from Lathyrus sativus, assembly GCA_963859935.3. NCBI lineage: Eukaryota > Viridiplantae > Streptophyta > Magnoliopsida > Fabales > Fabaceae > Lathyrus > Lathyrus sativus. The sequence continues at coordinate 184,607,780 of OZ012737.1, forward strand.
CTGCTGAGGATAAGGCATCTTCAGCTGAATAGCTCTTTTTCGGACCCATTGGAGATAAGGGTCGAGAGAGACGCAATTAGGTTTCCCTAAGGCTTCCTTTCCTTTCTTATGCACATGACTCCAAGCTTTTAGAATTTCTCCTTTCAATTCTGAACTTCCCTTAAAGAACATATTTTCCACATGAACGCTATTTGGTTTGTCCTTCAAAGGATATCGAAGTTGTCGGCAAGCGAGAACAAGGTTGTAACTGATTCCTCCATTTGTACCAAGAAGAGGTATATTACTAAAACTTCCACAACTATCAATGATTTTTATCCCATCGTAATTACGATTGTACCAATTGATATCAGACTGAGTAAGAGCCATAACCTTCTGAGACCACCATCCTTCTTTCCAAAAAGCATGAGCTTTAGGTAAGTGAGAAGTAAACCACTTGTATAACAAAGGGACACAACAGATAATCATTCCTCCTTTATGAAGATTTCTCAAGTGAACAGAATGATATGTGTCATCTAGTAAAGTAGGCACAGGGTTTTTCTTCAAGAAAACCTTAATGGCGTTGAGGTCCACAAAATTATCAAAACTTGGAAACAAGAAGATCCCATAAATGAGCAAGGCAAAGATAGCCTCGAATGCATCCATACTCAAATGATCAAAACTTAGTAACCATATTTTTCGGAATATCCACCAATCCCAAACGTGTAGCTTTAGCAATTTCTTCTTCCTTAGGGTCCTTCTCCATGATTGGAAAAGGAGAGTCTTCAAGAATAGGCAAACCAATCAAGTAAGAATATTCCTCAAATGTAGGTACCAGCTGGTAATCAGGAAAAGTGAAACAATGATAGAGTGGATCATAAAACTGGAGAAGTGTGGAAAGAAGTCCCAGATCCATCTTCCTTTTTACCCTCAACAATGACAATAAGTTCCCATACCTGCTCTTGAATCCTTCTAGGTCTGTTAGCAAAGTGCTCAACCTTTCTATGTCATCCAAGTTAGGACTTTTGTAAGTGTACTTTATTGTTTTCTTTTTTCCACTATCCATGATGATCCTAATGTTTACAAACAAGAGATCTGAGTTCCATGAAACTTTTATGATATGATGTTCATGAATGCATGAATGCACAAACACAGGTAAGCACAGATTCACATATACACATGGGTAAACAGATAAAGGTTTTGGTTTGGAGAACATGAGTATGGAGCCAGGGTCTACCCACCCCAAAGGTATGTACTGAGGCTTTCAAAAAACTGTAGAACAAGGTTCTAAAACAGTTCCCAGAGTCCTCGACCCATCTTTCGGATATTATCAATTCCCCAAATACTTGGTGGTCGACAATATTCTCAAGAGAGTCTCGTCCAAGTGTAGTATCGCGTATCAACTACTTTGGAATTACTTCCTTATAGTCATCTAAAAGTTCTCAGTATCATGGGCTCCCACGTAGAAAGTAGCATTGTTTTCACGAATACTCGATCAACAATACTAACTCTCAGAAGAGCCTCTATTGAGTGGAGGTTTTCTCAAGTCAACTTAGTCGGGAATCAACTCCCTATAAGTCTCTTTGAATATACCACCATCCTATCATAAGTACGCTCAAACAAGGGTATAGTGTTGTCTTACCACTCAAAGTTCCCAAGATTTAACAGGGCACATATATACATATTTACAAGTATTCACAAATATAGCAAGTATTCAAACAAGATAGGCTAAACCCTCAAAGCAATAAAACTCGTCCCCAGTGAAGTCGCCATTTCTGTTGCGATGAAAATTGGATATCAAGCTATTAAATTAACTTAAATCTTAATTCTTTTACAACTGAACTTTATTTTATCCAAAGGAAAGGTATAAAGAAAGAAAAACCTTTTTCGCGATGTAACGTCAACGCTTAAGAGATTCGGGGATCAGGGGAAGGTGTTAGCACCCTAAGCATCTGTAGTACTCTACAGAAACCTTTTGTTTGATTGCTTGCTAAGTTTGTGGATATGTACTATGGATTAGGATATGGATTAGGGATAGGTAAAGACCTAGATGGTTTTCTAAGTTTGCTCGCAAAGACATCGCATCTTCTGCCTACGTATCCTAACTAGGATAGAATCAGAGCAATCGTAGTTCACCTCACAAAGGATGAAGAACACTTGATTATGATCAAGGTTCAAAGGGGAACAAACATGAAAATGTTTGTGTGGAGTTTGACAAAACTCCCTATTCTAAGTTGTAATATTCAAAAGGGGAAGTAAGAAATCATGACGATGATTCTTACATAGAGTTGACAAACTCTATCCTAGGGTTCTAGTTGAAGAGCACTCCTAGTACAGGTGGGTCTTTTAGACTTAAAGCAAAGTCTAAGGTTTTCTAAACTAAGTTTAAAGTGACTTACCAAAGTCAAGGAAATGGGTGAATGAGTTATCCATAACATTAGGGTTAATGGAAACGCTTTTCCTTTGGAGAGGGACAGGAGAGGCAACTTGGATGAGAGTTAACGAACTTCATGACTTGGGGGAGAGAAAATTTTGAACAAGATAACAACATAATAAATATGCATCCATGGTGACAACCATTGAGTGAGCATGTGAAATGATATAAATGAAAATGCATTGATGACAATCAAAGCAGGTGGTTAAGCAGGAAGAGTGACAGTCAAGCTTCAGTGTATTTAGCAGATGAAGTGAAATGAACATGGTAACAACCAAAGATGAAGTCTTATCATGTTAGCTAACATTTAAGAGCATGAATGCAAACAAGTATCACAAACAATCACAAGTATATCAAAAGAAAAATTCATCTGCATATGCGAAAACGATCACAGAACGTACACAACTTGTACATAGTCCAAAAGAGATCATAAAATTAGGAAAACATGGAAATAAAAAATATGACATCAAAGTAGACATTAAGATGAACAAAATTCAAAAAGAATGGGCGAAAAATGATTAAAATTGAGAGATATATGAATTTTTAAAGATGGGATGAAAAATGACAAAAATTAACAAAAGGGTTGCCCTCCTCAGGGGTCGAACCCAGGTTCATGGCATGCAAGGCGCTTAAGTGACAAGGTGACTACCACTGGGGTGGCTATACATCCTTTTGTAAATGCCCCCCCCATAAATATATGAGGGGTGTTTCAAAATCAGGCTGGGCATAAAACAAAGTCAAAACTCAGGATTGCATTTTCATCATAACTTTCTCAAATCTTAATGTTTTTTGACAAAATCTAGGTCTAAATTGTGTAGAATTTCACAAGGAACAAAATGGAAATTTTAGTTTTTGAAATTCTCCTTCTATTTGAAAATCCGATAGTACATGCCTTTTGAGTTTTGAAAATGCAATTTGATATGAAGCTCATGTTGCAGCTAGTTCTAAATCAAAATGATCATGCACACACACCATAAAATTGATAATGAATGATTCTAACCACAAATTTAGGTTGAAAATCAACTGTTGTGAAAAATAGTGTTCAAGTTGCAAATCATATGGACATGATGCATGATGAAGTGTATGTCATGTTCCAGTCAGCTTTAAGTTCAAACAATCATGCAAACATATTACTGTTGCACCCTAAAATTTGCTCAACCGATTTCATTTGGTTTATGTTTCAATTGCATTGTCATTTGCATTGTCATTTGCATAGTAAATCATGTACATAATCTAATCATTTGCATAACATAGCATAGAAAGTCATATAACAAGGGATCAAGTGCCATCCTTATCTAAAGAAGCACATCAAGGGGCTTTATTCAAGCTTAAGACAATCCAAGTCATCAAGAAATGTTTGAAGCTTTGAGAAGTGTGAGGGTCAACCAGTGGATTTCTCTCCTAATTTGAGGTGTGTTGAAGGTCATCAATGAGCTATGAATTAAGGGTATGTAATGTGTACAAAGCTTATGAAATGCCTAGAGGGTCATATTGAGATAAAATAAGTCATTGGTTCAAGTACAAGAGCCACAATTGAAGTGCAGGCAACTAGGGTTTCATCTGGGTCAACCCTAGGTCAACCCTAGGTCAATTGAGTGATTGAAAAGCATCAAGGCTTAATTGAAGGATGTGGGATTCATGAATTGATATGTTGATACATGTGTGGTGTTGTGCCGAGGATAAATCAAAGAGAATCAAGAGTAGGAGGAGTTGCCAAATTAGGGTTTCAGTGTAAAATCCCCTAATTTAGGCTTAACTTCCAAGCCAGATAAGTCAAAATGCAAGTTTGGTCAACATGAAACTTGTAGAGCTTTTCAATAGCTTTAACTTGAGTACTAGAAGTCTTCAAGAAGATTTGTAGAACTCAAGTTATGGTTCTTGCAAGTTATGGGTCCCCAGAGGACACTGAAATTTATCTGTGAAAGTCACTTGACTTCCAAGCAACGTTTGCCCATGAAGGAGTTTTCAAATGGATTCTTGGCCAAAATAAGAGTTGTAGATCTTGATATTAACTTTAATTTGAGTACTAGAAGTCCTCTAGAGGATTTGTAGAACTCAAGTTATGTTCTTGGCAATCCATGGGTATTTTGGGAAAGTTGAATTATAGGTCATTTTCCAATATAGGTCAAAATCTCTATCTTCCACTCCTCAAATGGAAAAATGTTCAACATGAGATGTGTTCAAAATGATGTTTTTGGGCTAGGTAAGAGGTCATGGGTGATGGGAAGGGCTTGTATCACAAAATTGCAAAAATGGCTTAAAATAAGGGTGAATTTTAAATGAACCAAGGATGAAAATTGAGATTTTTGAGCTATGGGTCCAAACCTAGCCACATGACATACCAAATTGATTGGAAAACATATTTTGAAAATAATGGCATTGCCACATTTTCGAGTTGAGGGATAATTCAATGACTTCCTTTGTAAAATGGTTACTTACATCATAAGTCACATATGCAAAACCATTCTTCAAGGCATAACCAAGGCTCTAATGAATCCTAACACATTCAGTATGTCATGTGGTAAGAATTTGGATCAGAATGAGGTGCAAATACAAGCTTGAAACTCAACTGCCATATGTGAATTTCTCATGATATTTTCAAATGCAAGAGATGTGGAACTTCTCATTGGATCAATCCAGAAGTTTCTAGAGCTTTCATTCATGTTTTATATAAGATTTAGAACTGGTCCAAAGCTAGAGTTGGTGCAGATTGAAGGAGATTGGAGAGATTGAACATTGAGTTTTCAGTTTGCATAACAGAATCGGTTACAACCAGTTGATCCATTTCAATCCATTCTTTTGTGTTCAATAGCTTCCTTTGGTGTTGGTGAGTGATTCCAGATACAATTCAAGGCAAGATTGGTGCAAAATCGTGAGAGAGCATTTTGGATTCATCTCTTGCAAGTCAGAATCGGATTCAAGGATTTAAGAGGTTTCAATCCAATTTGATGCATACAGAAGCTTGATCATACATCATTGAAGCTATCTGGAAAATCTTGGAGCTTAATTTGAAGGATTGTTTGGTCTGTTCACTCTATTTTTGCAGGTATCTAAATCTTATCCTATGGCTTGATATAGGTGTAATTGTTAGGGTTTAGATGGTTGGATGAGATGTAGATCATTGCTAGGAACTTTCTGGTAAAGAAATTCAAGAATTGGAGACAATTTTATAGATGGCACCATTTCTGTTCATGATCGTATCTTGCATTTCTTGGAGGTTTAAACCTAGTTTAATATTGAATTTTAATCAGTGTGAAGTGTAGTTGATCAAAGGCTTCTCAATTTTGAGTTTGGTGAGAATTGAGGTTTGAGCTTTTTCTGAACCTCTCTTCGTGTTTTGAGGAAGAAGATGATGCAATGCCAATGGATAGTATGGTTGAATTCCTTGTGAAAAGGCGAGCCAGATGATGTATTTAGGTTAGGGTTTTGGTGAGGATTAAGAGAGTTGAGTTTGGAGAAGATGAAGGTTGAAGCTCTGTTTCAGCCATGGCTTCCTTCTCCCTCCAAAATTCAAAGGAAGAAGATGAACTTGTCACCATTAGATCTTGTTAGACTTTGACTGGAGAGAACATCCAACGGCCACGAGCGAGTTTCATTTTGTGAAGGGAGTCTGAGTCTAAACCAAACGCAGCGTTTCACTTAAACGTTTGCTTTGGGCTTAGGTGATATTTTGCTACCACCCCCCCTTTTTGAGGCCCAATTGAGAAATACATGTGAAATCCTTACTATTCGTACCGGCGTTTTTCCCATTTTCTTCGATTTTTCATTTTTATTTTCTGATTGTATGATGGGCCTAGCGCGCTTCTTATTCGCACCCCCCTCTGCGCCCAATTGGTGAATTGAACTGGTTCTGATTGCTATTTGTCATGCCCATTTACCATTTTCTTTTATTTTTCTTTTATTTCCACATTATTTTAGGTTAAATAAAAAATCCATAACTAATTGAAAAAAGAACATTTTAGGGTGAGGATTTTTTCCTTGTTTTCCATAGGGTTTCTAGAATTTAATAAAACAATGAAAGTATTAATTCCTTGCATTTTATATTTTTGGCATATTTTACCATTTTATTGATTTTATGTTGCATTTGTTTGATACCTTATTTTTCTGAATTTAGTATGGGAAATTGGTGAATGATTTTTGATTGATTCTTGTTGGATTGATTAGACTAGAGGTACATGCTCCCTTAGAGATTTTTCTCATATTTTTATGGTGAAATTTAGGCTAGTTTTGAGTAATGAACTTTAGGGTGTTAGGATTAGGGTTTTACAACACTTAGGTGTAGTTTAGGGCATGGTTTGGAGACTTAGGGTTTGATTTAGGCCTTGGGGTTTATATGGGATATAGGGTACATAGTTAGGTTCCCTTAGAAATTAATCTAGGATTTTAGGATGAGTATTACTATTTTATCTAATTTTTGCAAATTGGTTGTTATTGGTGTGTATCCCCCTTGGGATATTGTTTTGTTTGTTGGGTTTTGGGCATTCCAACTGGGTGTTGGGCTTGGGCTTTCCTTGTTGGAGTTCATTAAGACCTTGTAGATGATTAGAGATAAAGGATGGAGCTTAGAGCATGAAGACCCTCATCCTTGAAGGTTGCTTTTGAAGACTTAGGAGATAGGAGATATAGGGAGAGCTTTAGAGTAGACTGATTTCTTTTGTCAAACATATAGAGCCTCTTGTGCCCCTATTCCATCCTATGACACAAGGTCCCCCAAAGAAGTTCCATCTCTCCTTAGGAGGGATGTAGAGCATGCTTTGATTGAATAGAACCTTGAGGATACCTTTCACTTGCTATGATAAGATCTTAGTGATTTCCCTAAGTTATCATTAAGCCTCTTAACATTCCAACTTCATCTATTAGTTGATTCTCTCCTGTGAGTGTTTGCATTGTAGATTGGGAGCCTTTTGAGGATAAGAAGTGCATTGAAGAGTGGTGAAGATGAAACCTGTGCCTGTCAAAGCTGGGTATCTGTTGAAGACTAGGGTTTGGCTGCTGATTGAAGCTATCTACTTATTGGGGTTCAATGCTTGCTAAAGCTGGAGATTATTGGAGATAAAAGCTTATCTGAAGCTTGAATATCATTGGAGAGTGAAAATGGGGTCCTGCTGGGAGAAGTTGTTACTGTCAACCCTTTGCTGTTAATCAACTGTAGCTGCCAAAGCTGGTGCTGTTTGAACTGCTTATTGTAGGAGCTGGTGTTGCTGTCAGAGCTGGTGTTGGGTTTTATTTCTTTTTTTTTTTGTATTGATTGTTGGCTTGTTCAGCTTGCCCCCTTAGGTTTGAAGTGAAGCTGTTTCACTTTGCCTATTGTTTTCCCAGGTTCGAGGTTGAGTGGGACTCCCTTGCCTCGCTTGTATTGCTGCATATCATGCATTTTACTGTTTACTGTATATGTCTGTTTCTTTTCCGTATATCCCCTAGGATCTCTGATTTCCTCTGTGCAGGAGGGAATTATGACAGACATTAGGTTGTAATCCATGCATGATAACATTAGGGTAGTTTTGATTCCCATTTCCAACCCTAGGGTTTTAGAGTTCTTTCTCTTCTATCTTAGAACAATTCAAAACACAGTAATAAGGATGATCGATACCGTACGCTACGAGCCTTAAGCTATTTGAGAGAGGGTTGTTGAAGGGTCACTCTTCAGTAATATGACTGATTAGTGTGTTACCCCTAGGGTGACATACGACGTAGTCACTCTCAAATCATAGTCTCCAGTACGTCAGAGATTGCTACCATCATCAAAAACAATTCTTGCGTAAAAGACTGAAATCAAACATCAAAGTGTCATTTTTGTCCGCTTGGACTCTTAATCAGAAGAAAACCTTTTCAGAAAGATAAAAAACAGTCAGACAAATCTGTGTCTTCCATGGCCCTAACTATGTTTGCTCTGATCTTTCATGTTGTATGAGAGTACGTAGGCATAGGATGCCGTATCCTAGCGAGCAACCTTCCCCTCCTTTCCCGTAGGTAGGCGAACTACGTTGACTCTGATTTCTCGTTCCAGACGGGAATACATAGGCATAAAGTGCGATACTTTGCCGAGTCATTTTATTTTCTTTTAACCCCAGACCTTTAGAGTAGATAGAATAACAATCTGTACTAGAAAACAAGCGTGGATCCCGTCGAGTACGACGGACGTGAGGGGTGCTAATACCTTCCCCTTGCGTAACCGACTCCCGAATCCAGGATTTGGTTGCGATGACCATTCCTTTCCCGTCTTTCCGTTAGGTTTACTTCGAGCGTTTCCTTTCCCTCTGTTGGGATAAATAACGTACGGTGGCGACTCTTCTGTTCAGCCGGCGCCGATTTTCGCAGTAGCGACAGCTGGCGACTCTGCTGAGGACAGGAATATCCCCTATGCGAGTCAATCCTAGCGCTTGTTCTCCCGTCGTGGGTGTTGTATAGATTTACTTTTCTGTCTTTACTTTCCGCATTTTCTTATCAGCTTTATTTTGTTATTGCTGTTGTGGGAAGGGGTGATCTATTGAGAGATAAGCCGGACCTGGGCTTGAGGTTACACATAGACTTAGAAGTAGAGAGTAGTGGTTAGCCTGCTTGCTTAGCTCGCACCAGCTAGCCGCGAAATTTACGCTCGGACGAGATTCTCTTTGATGCTTCTTGCCTGGCCCTTAGGGCTCGACAAGTTGTCTGACCCGAGGATTGTCGACTCTGGGGACCTATCAATTGGGATTCAACTAAGTGAGGCCGCTTCAAGGGATGATGATGTCACACCTTCTGGGTATCGTATCGTCGCTCTTGAAAGTCTGTGACGTTGAACCCGCATAGGATGTCGTACCTCGTCTGCGAAGTAAGTACATACCTATGAGGGGTAGGTGGGTTTGTTTGAAGGAAACCTTTAACCTCAGAATACCTGGTTTATCTCTATCAGTGAGATGTGGTTGCAAGGTTCATTTGAGTGATTGGTTTGAGATTTGACGATTCTCAGGCTTCAGTGCAAAACAACGCAGTTTACCAGCATTGCACTTGATCCCTTGTTTGCATATGCATGTGCATTCTCATGACTGCATTTCATTAACACGTATTTATGTTGCAGGTGATCATTCCCCTCTGATTCTAGTATATCTTCTAGCCAGACATGGAGTCCCTGAAGAGGACAGTTGCTTACCAGTTGCATTCACCAGATATCAGTTCCTTGCTGGGTTTAGTTGCCCTAGCAGATGATAGAGTAAGGGTTGAGTTCAGAGTATCTTATGGGAGATTGCTTAGTTTGTTATACAGACCTTCAGCATTTGAGACGACTGGGGTGTATACTTTGATGCAGTTTTATGAGCCGCAGCTGAGATGTTTCTTATTTCCCGACTATATTCTGGCACCCACTTTGGAGGAGTATTCTGCGATGTTGGGAGTTCCTGTGTTAGACCAGATGCCCTTTGTACATACTGATGCTGAGCCTGAGTTGTCTACCCTCGCTGAGATTGTCAATTTAAACGCTTCTGAGTTCCCCGGAGGTTTGGTCAAGCTGAACAGAGCTTATGGTTTTCACTTGTCTGTCCTAGTTGAGAAGGCTACACAGTGTGCGAAGAGTGGATGTTGGGTTGCCTTCAGTGCCATTCTAGCCGTCTGCATCTACGGGATTGTCTTGTTCCCTAATGTTCGAGATTTTGTCGACTCGGATGCCTTCCTGATCCTTGCCTCGAAGAATCCAGTTCCTACTCTCTTGGGCGACTCGGATTCCTTGATGCTGTTGATACTGTGGATTGGTGTTCCCGGTTGATGGGGCTGTCTGCTGAGAACATCATTTGGTTTGATCGGAGTATGCTTGGCACTGATGTTATATATAGTTGCAGTGGCTTTCTGAATGTCCCTTTGGTTGGACGGAAAGGTTGTATCAACTATAACCCTTCACTGCTAGTAAGACAGTTCGGTTATGCTTTGAGAGATGCTCCTATTGAGAAGGAGATACAGGAATCTCTGTATCTCACGGGCTTATTAGACATGGCTGTGCTGATCAGATTGAGACATGCATGGGCTAACATCCATAGGAGAGGGAAAGCTTTGCTTGGTAAGAGCAACAACAGAGCTTATGATCCTTATTTGGCTTGGATTCGCGAGAGAGCTAGTATGTCCTTGATGCCTTATCCTACTGCGAAACCCCTGTATCTTCCAATGATTGAGGTACCTACTTCAGAAGAGAGTGAGAAGTATGACAAATTGTTGGCTGAGAACGAAGAATTGAAGAAGACCAATGATGAGTTAGAGAAGGAGATCTTTCAGTTACGTCGTGAGAAGAATGAAGCCACCTTCACTGTGAAGGAACAGACTGAATTGATTAACAGGTTGGGTTCAGAGCTGACGGAAGAGACCAACAAGAAAGAAAGAGTGAGGATAGCCTTGAACGGTGTTAGCAAGGTGCTTACTTCCAAGAAGGAACTTTTAATCAAAGCTTATTCCCGTCTCAGCAAGTGGGAAGCTTTGTGGAATGCCACGCTTACCAAGCGGAAGGAGCGGGAAGACGAACTGAAGCTGCAGATTGCCACGCTAGAGGCACAGATTAGAGCCTAAGACGCAAAGATTGCCGAAGAGACATCACTTAGGAGCACTGGTGAGCTTAGAGTAAGTGACCTTGACGAGAAGCCGAGAGGTTATGAAGTGAAGGCCGGTTCCAAGAGGTACAGACTTGACGAAGGTTCTGGCGAAGGAACCTACCAGGACGACGCCAAAAAGCTGAGATCCACTACCGAGCGACATGCTTTACTAATACAGGAGCTGATCTCCCGACTAGGGCATTCGGAGACGCTGAGGATATTGGAAGACGTCAGAGCACGCCATTTGGCCTGATTTATCTTTGCCTTGACATTTGTACTTGTATTTTGACCATCGCCAGGCTTGTTGGTCGAGGTCTCTTCAGTTGTGTTCATTTGTGCTCTTGTACTCAGCCTATTGACATTTGTTTATATATGAGGATTTTCTGATTTCTTGCTTGCTTGATGGGGACTCCATTGTCGTGATGGCCTTTTCTCCGAAACTAGAATCGGGGGGGGGGGGGGGGGGGGGGGAATATAACCTGTAGCATATTTACGCATTTGCATCTGCATTCATATTGCATAACCGGTATTCTTGAATCTGTATCTTATTTCCTGCATCTTCAGGTTTTTTCAGGATTGACGAACAAAGAGTTCACCGCTACTCAACCCGAAACAACTGCAAGAGAATCATGGATCAAGTCCAAGTGGAGATGCAGGAAATTCGCGAGATGTTGAATCTGTTCATGCAAGCAATGGAGAACATTACTAAGGGCCAAGAGAGCCTCCAGACTTTGGTACAGCCGCTGCTGACGCGGGCTAATGGGAATGGCAACAATGACCATAACTCTGCGTATGTTGAGACTATTCCGGAAGATACGCCCCCTACGCCCGTGGTCCCACCTGTAGTGACCCCACCTGTCGTGATTGTTAACGATGGCGCCGGCGCTGACAATGGCAACGCAGGGAATGGAAATGAGACTGTTGTTAACAATGTTGGATTTGGGGACGCCAACCAAGGCGGTGGTAACAACAATGGCGGTAATGGTTTTGGCAATAATGGCTTCGGTTATAATGATCAGGGATTTGATTACGTCAATCAGGATGGGAAATTCGGCTTCAACACTCAGGGTTTCGGTTACGACGGTTTTGGTAACACTAACCAAGGGTATGGTGGATTTGGTAATATGAATGGTGCTGGGGTGATTCCTGTCAACACTGGGTTTGGACCTGTTAGGGTCAACCAGGGTTTCGGTAACGGGGGACGAGGTCCCATGATCAATCAGCAGGGGTTTGGTCGCAACACTGGTTACGACAGATACGGAAATGGAAATGTGAATTGGGGCGAAGACTGCCAGGAGGACGCCTTTTCTGGAAGAGGTGTGGGATTTGAAGGACCTGTTGATCCTGTACAGAGGATCAAGATGCTTGAAGAACAGATGAAGGGGTAGTGAATAAGAACTCCACTGGTTTGGATATGACTACAATGGGATTAGTACCAGGGCTAAGGGTGCCGTTGAAATTCAAGGCTCCCACGTTTGACAAATACAAGGGGGACACCTGCCCTAAGGTCCATGTCCGCTCTTACTACAGGAGGATGTCTGCGTATTCAGACGACGAAAGGATGCTCATGCATTTCTTCCAGGACAGCTTGTCAGGACCTTCGCTTAAATGGTATATGGGGCTGGAGCCCACGCAGATTAAAACCTGGAAGCAACTGGCTGATGCTTTCGTGACCCATTACAGATACAACAGCGATCTGGCGCCAAACGGGGTCCAATTGCAGGGCTTGTCACAAAAGAACGGTGAAAGCTTTAAAGAGTATGCGCAAAGGTGGCGCGATATGGCAGCAAGGGTGCATCCTCCTTTAATTGAAAGAGAGATGAATGATATGTTTATTGCGACATTTACGGGGGTGTTCTACGAAAAATTGTTTAGTGTGTCATTGAGCAGTTTCTCAGATTTGATTCTTATGGGGGAGATGATTGAAAACGGAATTAAAGTTGGAAGGTTCCAAGCAGGTGAGTCTACTTCAACAGGAGGTGCCACAAAAGCATTTGGTGGTAGACGACAGGGTGATTCTAGCGCCGTGTTTGGTGGCAGGGGCAGGGGCAGAGGAAGAAATCAGTATGTTCAGCCGCAACAGATAGCTAGCGTCGCTATCCTGCTTCCTCAACAAAGACAGCAACAACAACAACAACCGCAACAACAGCAAGGACAGAATCCTGGCCAGAGAAGGGTATAGAACGCGATAGCGAAAAGAGTGTTCGACGCACCTCCTTCCACTTATGCGGAACTCCTCCAGTCCCTGCTAGGGTTGAACTTGGTTGAAAAGAGGACTTTGGCACCGCCTACGGGGGCAGTACTTCCTTACGGATATGATGCCAACAAGCATTGCGAATTCCACTCCGGGGCACCCGGGCATGATATAGAAGCTTGTTAGGAATTTAAACATAAAGTTCAGGACTTATTGGATAGCAAAGCTATCAACTTTGGACAGGCGGGTCCAAATATAGTACAACAGCATATGCCCAATCATTGGGCAAACGCCATCTTGACAGAAGAGAATTTGAATCTGGTGACGGATGTCAATAAGCTGAAGACATCGTTGGGTGAGATTAAAAGCAGGTTGCTAAAAAGGGGTGTATTCCCGGGTTGTGATGAATTTTGCTTGGATTGTTGGATCCAGCCAAAGGGTTGTAATGAGCTGAGGCAAGGCATTCAGGCTATGATGGATGAAGGTACTTTGAAATTCGATAGAACCGCGGTTGAAAAGCCTGTAGAGGCGTTGTGTGATAAGCAGAACGATATTGCGATGGTGACGATTTTGAGAAAAACAATAACGATAACGGCGCCTGCCAGGCGACCAACGATCACAATTACTAGAGCAGGACCAGTTCCTTTTGAGAGTACTAAAGCAGTGTCGTGAACTTATGGGTTGGAGGTATATTGCGATGGTGAGAAAATTGAAGTCAATAAACAGCCAGTTGGGGTTGTAGATAATGTTGTCGGAACAGGGGGTATGACCAGAAGCGAAAGAATCTTCACGTCACCCGAGGTAGAGGCGGAAAGATTAGCCAAGGGTAAAGCCAAGGTAGTTGAGGGTGGCCCTTCTCAGTCGAATGAAAAGGAAACGTCACTTAAGGATGTGGAGGAGTTTATGAGGCTCATTCGTAAAAGTGATTACAAAATTGTTGAGCACCTCCAGCAAACACCGTCAAAATTTTCCATCCTATCATCGTTGTTATGTTCCGAGGCCCATCAGAACGCTTTGCTGAAGATTCTAGACACGTCATTCGTTCCTCAAGAAGTTTCTGTTAACCAGTTAGAAGGGGTGATGGCGCATGTCAACGCGGGGCACAGTTTGGGCTTCACAGACTTTGATTTGACTCCGAGAGGGCGAGAGCACAATATGGCATTGCATGTGTCAGTCGAATGCCGGGGCACGGTCATGTCCCATGTTTTAGTAGACACTAGATCTTCCCTGAATATGCTACCGAAGAAAGCTATGATGAAGTTAGATGTCAGGGGGATTATCTGCACGCCCATTGACTTAGTGGTGAGAGCGTTCGACGGAACGAGGAGGTTAGTTTTCGGATCAATAACATTGCCGTTGCAGGTGGGGCCTGAAATATTTGAAACTGAGTTCTATATAATGGACATCCAGCCAGCGTATAGTTGTCTCCTTGGGCGCCCATGGATCCATGCTGTCGGGGCAGTCACGTCCACATTACACCAAAAGTTGAAGTATATGGTTGGGGATAGTGTCGTCACTGTTTGTGGAGAGGAAGATATTCTAGTTAGCCATTTGTCCTCGTTCAAATATGTGGAAGTCGACGGCGAAATACATGAAACACCCTATCAAGCCTTCGAGGGGTTGCAAATAAAAGACAAAGCTCTGGTGCCAAGTAAGATATCAGAGGTAGCGGTGTCATCCTACAAAGAGGCTCAAGCTCTAGTGCAGGTAGCCAAAACCAAGGGATGGGGGCAGGTATTGGAGATTCCCGTAACGAATGACAAGTTCGGGCTCGGATATCATCCTTCGTCATCAGCATCCTCTTCAAGAGCGCCCAAGTTCAGATGGCCTATAACCATCACACCAAGCGGGGTGAGCTTCGAGACTATCAATGCTGTTTCCAATTCTGAAGAAGGAGATAGCGACTGTGATATGGACGCGTGGATCAAGCCAAGCATGCCAGGACAAAGTCTCTGCAATTGGTCTATCCGGGAAACTGTTCCTGTGACAACTAAACAATAATGATTTGTTTTCTTAATTGTTGAATAATCCTGTGCCCTACCCGGGGCATAGTGATTTTGCTTAGGGCCATTTGGTTATGTACATTACATTGTTTAATCATGAAATAAAGGCGTTTTTCATATACAAATGTTGTGATCCCTGTTTTTCATGTTTTTATCTTTTACAATAAAATGGCAACATGGTTATTTGCTTTTTATGCGTTTTGAAGCATTTAACCATTTCCTTTGCAGGGTTACTATTTCAGATGACATCTATGAACCGCCTATGACTCACTTCGACTTCGAACACCCGGTATTTCAGGCTGAGGAAGAGGTTGTTGAAGATGGCGACGTACCAAAAGAGTTGACCTGGTTATTGAAACAAGAAGAAAGAATCATTCTGCCGCATGAGGAAGTCATTGAGATTATCAATTTGGGGTCGGAGGAAGTTGTGAGAAACATCCGTATAGGGGCTGTGCTGCAGAGCGACATCAAGCAAAGGTTGGTTGAGATGCTCAAAGAGTACAGTGATATATTTGCTTGGTCGTATGAGGATATGCCTGGGTTGGATACAGATATGGTTGTTCACCGTCTGCCACTGCGAGAGGAATGTCCGCCTATTAAGCAGAAACTCCGAAGAACTAGACCGGACATGGCTGTGAAGATCAAGGAGGAAGTTCAAAAACAGTGGGATGCTGGTTTCCTAGCTGTTACAAAATATCCCTCATGGGTCGCTAATATTGTGCCAGTGCCGAAGAAAGACGGTAAGGTGCGAATGTGTGTAGACTACCGTGATTTGAATAGGGCGAGCCCGAAAGATGACTTTCCACTTCCTCAAATCGATGTGTTGGTTGATAACACTGCTCAGTTCTCTGTATTCTCCTTCATGGATGGCTTCTCGGGTTACAATCAGATCAAAATGGCTCCAGAGGACATGGAGAAGACTACTTTCATTACTCCCTGGGGAACATTTTGTTACAAAGTGATGCCCTTCGGATTGAAGAACGCTGGGGCAACATATCAACATGCTATGACGATTCTCTTTCATGACATGATGCATAAAGAGATCGAGGTTTATGTTGATGATATGATTGCCAAATCCAAGACGGAGGAGGAGCATTTGGTTAATCTGCTGAAACTGTTCAAGAGACTTAGGAAGTTCAGGTTGAGACTGAACCCTAACAAGTGCACCTTCAGGGTGAGATCGGGTAAACTGCTGGGGTTTATTGTGAGCGAAAAAGGAATAGAGGTTGATCCTGCGAAAATAAAAGCAATACAAGAAATGCCGACGCCTAAAATAGAAAAAGAAGTGCGTGGATTCTTAGGGAGGTTGAACTATATCGCCTGGTTCATATCTCACTTAACTGCGACATGCGAGCCGTTATTCAAGTTGTTGAAAAAAGATCAGGTTGTGACCTGGAATGAAAATTGTCAAAAGGCGTTCGACAAGATAAAAGAATACTTGCAGGAACCTCCTGTTTTGATACCCCCAGTGGCCGGGAGACCGTTGATTATGTATTTGACGGTTCTTGAGGTAAGTATGGGTTGTGCTCTCGGTCAACACGACGAGACCGGACGTAAAGAGCATGCGATCTACTATTTGAGTAAGAAGTTTACTGACTGTGAGTCCCGATACTCAATGCTCGAGAAAATGTGTTGTGCGCTAGCCTGGGCCGCCAAACGTTTGAGGCAATACATGCTAAATCATACAACCCTGCTCATTTCAAAGATGGATCCAATCAAATACGTGTTTGAGAAGCAAGCACTCTCTGGAAGAATTTCCCGATGGCAGATGGTGTTAACCGAATATGACATACAATATGTCTCGCAAAAGGCTATTAAAGGTAGCGTTTTGTCAGAGTACCTTGCGGAGCAGCCTGTTGAGGACTACCAATCGATGAGGTTTGATTTTCCTGACGAGGATATCATGTACCTGAAAATGAAGGATTGTGAAGAACCGTTGCCAGACGAAGGACCAGAGTCGGGTTCCAAATGGCAGTTGATATTTGATGGAGCTGTAAATTCCTATGGTAGCGGAATAGGTGCAATTATTACTACTCCTCAGGGGTCGCACATCCCCTTGTCTACCCGATTGACTTTTCCCGTTACCAATAATGAGGCTGAATACGAGGCTTGCATCATGGGTCTGGAAGAAGCTATTGATTTGCGAACCAAACACCTGGATGTATACGGAGACTCAGCTCTAGTGGTGAACCAGATTAAAGGAGAATGGGAGACACGTTAGCCCAATTTGATACCGTATATGAATTATGCAAGGAGATTGTTGCCTTTCTTTGACAAGGTGGAATTGCATCATGTGCCGCGAGCAAAAAATCAAATGGTTGACGCCCTGGCGACATTGTCCTTGATGTATAAAGTTAACTTCTGGAACGAGGCTCCCCGGAATGTTATCTCTCAGCTTGATAGGCCTGCATTCATATTTGCCATTGACGAGGCTCCCGATGGTCAACCCTGGTACTTTGACATCCAGAATTTCCTGAAGAACAAGGAGTATCCGGCTGGGGCATCCAGTCAAGATCATAAGACTCTCAGGAGATTGGCTGGAAATTTCTATTTGAATCCTGACGGTGTCCTATACAAAAGAAACCACGACTTGGTGTTGCTACGCTGTGTAGACGAGAAAGAGGCGAAGTTGCTCATGGAAGAGATACATGAGGGCACATTTAGTACACATGCTGGTGGGCATGCTATGACGAGGAAAATGCTGCGGGCAGGTTGTTTCTGGCTAACTATGGAAACAAATTGTTTCAAGTTTGCAAAGAGGTGTCATAAATGCCAAATTTATGCGGACAAGGTCCATGTACCCCCAAGTCCTCTGAACGTGATGTCATCGCCGTGGCCATTCTCGATGTGGGGAACTGATATGATTGGCAAGATCGAGCCTACGACATCAAACGAACACCGGTTCATCTTGGTGGCAATTGATTACTTCACCAAATGGGTGGAAGCAGCATCATATGCCAATGTCACCAAACAAGTGGTCGCCAGGTTTATCAAACGAGATATTATCTGCAGATATGGAATCCCTGAGCGGATTATCACCGACAACGGTTCAAACTTGAATAACAAGATGATGAAGGAGCTGTGCCAGAATTTTAAGATTGAACATCACAACTCTTCCCCTTACTGACCCAAGATGAATGACGTTGTTGAAGCGGCCAATAAGAACATAAAGAAGATTATTCAGAAGATGGTTGTGACGTACAAGGACTGGCACGAGATGCTACCTTTCGCTTTGCACGGTTATCGTACGACGGTACGCACATCAACCGGGGCAACCCCTTTTTCATTGGTATACGGAATGGAGGCAGTGTTACCGTTGGAGGTTGAGATTCCTTCCCTGAGGGTTTTACGAGATGTCCAACTTGACGAGGCAGAATGGGTTAAAGATAGACTGAATCAACTCAGCTTAATGGATGAGAAAAGGCTAGCTTCTCTAGCATACGGTCGGCTGTATTAGAGTCGGATAAAGAAAGCTTATGATAAGAAGATATGTCCACGAAGCTTTTAGACGGGCGACCTTGTGCTGAAGAGGATTCTCCCACCACAGACGGATCACAGGGGAAAGTGGACGCCTAATTACGAAGGTCCATATATTGTCAGAAAAGTCTTCTCTGGAGGAGCTTTGCTACTATCTACCATGGATGGTGAAGATTTTTCGTCTCCTGTGAATTCGGACGCAGTTAAAAAATACTTTGCTTGAAAGTGACCCACTGGACGGTAAAAGGAGAGTCCAGGCAAAAATGGGGCATCCCGGCGAACCATAAAAAAAATGAATAAAAAGGTTCAGGAAAAAGTTAGGGATAAAATTGAAAAGATGTACACCCGCGAAGTCGAAAACCTGTATTGGGCGACTTCGGCAAAAAAGGGTATCCCGGTGAATTGAAAACCCGCAAAGGGCGGTTCACGCAAAAGTTAGGGATTGAAAAAGCAAATGACTGCGGTCCGGATCTGATACAACATTGCTTAGTGGTTTGGGGAGTACCTGAGGGTTCGTTTATCCAACACATTCTCTTCCGAAAGTCGAATACTGGGAAAGCGCCAGGGTCAGGCGAGTCATAGGAGGATCAACCCATGATGTTTGTCTGCACCACGTTGCCGACATGTATACAAATATTGTTTTGTATTTTTTGTGCATATATGTATGGGTGTGTGCGTAACTTCCTCTTTTTAGGAGTTGCATCCAATGTACAAAACTTTGCCTATTCAGAGGCCTGTTATTAATAAAAAAAAGTTGTTCAGTATTTGATGTTTGTGCTTTACTGTTTTGTATGTGGAAAACGCCGATGTTCCGATGAACTTGCATGTGCATAACTTTGCTGGCCCTTGCCAATAATTGCTAAAACTTCGAATTGACTGAAGTAATGTCACGGAAACTAACCCGTATATATTTGTGTTGTCTCGTTTTTGTTTTGCAGGGTTCTCACCTTTGAAGCGAACGATCAGAAAATTGTGGCCCCAGCCGGAGGCACGTGGTGAAAGACTTGACTTTGTGCGACGCTAATCCCCATGCAGGTTGCACCTCATCCCCAGAGGTTGAGACGATGATTATCCCTTACCAAAGGAGGGATTAGTTTCCCCAGAAGAGTATCCTCGTGGAAGTTGTCCACAGGATATCCCCAGCAAGACAAGATCAGTGTCCCATGCAAAGGTTATACTCCCCAGAGAGTCGAGTATGTGCGCACTCAATCCCCAGCTAGGAGGATTTCCATGGCATACAACCAAGATAGTAAGTTCGGAAGGATTATCCCCACCGAGGGTGGTTTTATTTCCCTCGCAGGTCGTCATACCTTCGTCAGGATGATTATCCCCAGCGGAGTGGTAGTCCCGAGTTTGTAAACTGTACTCAGACAGTTGTCTCCCAGAAGGGTTGAGTATCCCCCCAACTGAGTTAATCTTCACAGCATGTGTTATTCTTTCCTCCCAGGGAAAATAAATGTGTAATCTGTCCCCAGCAGAGTTGGTTGTATTTCCGGCATTTATTTTGCCGGAATACTTCGTGATACCCGTTCATCCCCAACAGGGTGGTATTTGTCCTCAACAGCCGTGTTGAAGCAAGCTTGTCAGAGCTTCCCCAGCAGCCTGAACCTGCATTTGCATTTGCATACATTATCATGTTTGCATTTACCCAAAACGCGTAGCATTTCCATGCCGTATGGAGCATTACGCCATTATCAGACATACGCATTTTGAAACATAAATCAGGTTGGTTAACCTTTTGCTTTCAGGTGTGTTTCTCAGCAGGAGTATGAAGTTATAATTCAGATCTATTACCAGACGAGTGAGGTCTCGCCGTGAGACATATGATGACACAATTCTTGTTATTATTCCTCACAGAGTTACTGGTTGATGTTTTTCTTATCTGACCAGCGGAGTGTTTTCTTCGGGTTTGCTGTCGCGATAGCATTTCAGGGTTTCATGAATCAGAATTTTCAGAAGAGGTCACTTGTTGTCGAAACGGGTGTCAGGCAGTTATTTTCAGAATATCCCCAGTGGAGTTAGCTACTACCGCGAACAGGCTAGGAAGTTATATCCAAGGTTATCTTTTCCCGTAAGAATCAGGCGGAAGAACTTTCCTGTAAGTATCAGGCAGATGTGTTATCATTTTCCCGTATGAATCAGGCGGAAGAACTTTCCTGTAAGTATCAGGCAGATGTGTTACGATTTTCCCGTAAGAATCAGGCGGAAGAACTTTCCTGTATGTATCAGGCAGATGTGTTATCTTTTCCCGTAAGAATCAGGCGGAAGAAATTTCCTGTATGTATCAGGCAGATGGGTTATCTTTTCCCGTAAGAATCAGGCGGAAGAACTTTCCTGTAAGTATCAGGCAGATGTGTTATGATTTTCCCGTATGAATCAGGCGGAAGAACTTTCCTGTAAGTATCAGGAAGATGTGTTATGATTTTCCCGTAAGAATCAGGTGGATGAACTTTCATGTATGCATCAGGCAGATGTGTGTTCCCGTATGAAGCAGGCAGATGAACTTCCCGGTATCCAGATAGATAATTCTCCCAGGATAGAAAGAGTACGTGAATTATGCTCTAATATTTGACAAAAGTATTTTCCCCAAGGAAGTCGCCGTGATTTCCTCGTGTTACTAGCCCTAGTAGAGCCATTTTCAGAGTCGTTTGTGGGCTGGACCAACGGAGGTAGCTACTACAGAGGTAGGCAGAGAAACAATATTCAGATGGTTTTTCCCGTATGAAGCAGGCGGATGAATGTTCAAACAGAATTGTTTCCCCAGCGAAGTCGTCAGGATGTTGCTGTGTGGACAGAATATGGACAAAGTTCTATCCCTGCGGCGATAGAATCTTTTTTCGGATTGATGAAAATAATCCCCAGCACGGTCGCTAATTGTTCAGTTGTTGCCGTAACAACCAGATCCAATCAGCAGATGTTGTTATTCAAGCAGTTTGTGCAGTTTATTTTTGCGGTTGGCAAATTTCCGGGTTCTTGGTATTCAACCGTCTCGTACCTCGATTGTTTAAAGGCCGTCCGCTCTTCACCCAGTCGGGTCCAAGCCGTTTGAATAGGGGCAGCTGTTGCACCCTAAAATTTGCTCAACCTATTTTATTTGGTTTATGTTTCAATTGCATTGTCATTTGCATAGTAAATCTTGTACATAATCTAATCATTTGCATAACATAGCATAGCAAGTTATATAACAAGGGATCAAGTGCCATCCTTATCTAAAGAAGCACATCAAGGGGCTTTATTCAAGCTTAAGACAATCCAAGTCATCAAGAAATGTTTGAAGCTTTGAGAAGTGTGAGGGTCAACCAGTGGATTTCTCTCCTAATTTGAGGTGTGTTGAGGGTCATCAATGAGCTATGAATTGAGGGTATGGAATGTGTACAAAGCTTATGAAATGCCTAGAGGGTCATATTGAGATAAAACAAGTCATTGATTCAAGTACAAGAGCCACAATTGAAGTGCAGGCAACTAGGGTTTCATCTGGGTCAACCCTAGGTCAACCCTAGGTCAATTGAGTGATTGAAAAGCATCAAGGCTTAATTGAAGGATGTGGGATTCATGAATTGATATGTTGATAAATTTGTGGTGTTGTTCCAAGGATAAATCAAAGAGAATCAAGAGTAGGAGGAGTTGCCAAATTAGGGTTTCAGTGTAAAATCCCCTAATTTAGGCTTAACTTCCAAGCCAGATAAGTCAAAATGCAAGTTTCAAATGGATTCTTGGTAAACATGAAACTTGTAGAGATTTTCAAAAGCTTTAATTTGAGTACTAGAAGTCTTCAAGAATATTTGTAGAACTCAAGTTATGGTTCTTGCAAGTTATGGGTCCCCAGAGGACACTGAAATTTATCTGTGAAAGTCACTTGACTTCCAAGCAACTTTTGCCCATGAAGGAATTTTCAAATGGAATCTTGGCCAACATAAGAGTTGTATATCTTAATCTTAGCTTTAATTTTAGTACTAGAAGTCCTCAAGAGGATTTGTAGAACTCAAGTTATGGTCTTGGCAATCCAGGGGTATTTTGGGAAAGTTGAATTATAGGTCATTTTCCAACATAGGTCAAAATCTCTATCTTCCACTCCTCAAATGGAAAAATGTTCAACATGAGATGTGTTCAAAATTATGTTTTTGGGCTAGGTAAGAGGTCATGGGTGATGGGAAGGGCTTGTATAACAAAATTGCAAAAATGGCCTAAAATAAGGGTGAATTTTAAATGAACCAAGGATGAAAATTGGGATTTTTGAGCTATGGGTCCAAACCTAGCCATATGACATATCAAATTGATTGGAAAACATATTTTGAAAATAATGACATTGCCCCATTTTTGTGTTGAGGGATAATTCAATGAATTCCTTTGTAAAATGGTTACTTACATCATAAGTCACATGCAAAACCATTCTTCAAGGCATAACCAAGGCTCTAATGAATCCTAACACATTCAATATGTCATGTGGTGAGAATTTGGATCAGAATGAGGTGAAAATACAAGCTTGAAACTCAACTGCCATATGTGAATTTCTCATGATATTTTCAAATGCAAGAGATGTGGAACTTCTCATTGGATCAATCCAGAAGTTTCTAGAGCTTTCATTCATGTTCTATATAAGATTTAGAACTGGTCCAAAGCTAGAGTTGGTGCATATTGAGGGAGATTGGAGAGATTGAACATTGAGTTTTCAGTTTGCATAACAGAATCGGTTACAACCAGTTGATCCATTTCAATCCATTCTTTTGTGTTCAATAGCTTCCTTTGGTGTTGGTGAGTGGTTCCAGATAAAATTCAAGGCAAGATTGGTGCAAAATCGTGAGAGAGCATTTTGGATTCATCTCTTGCAAGTCAGAATCGGATTCAAGGATTCAAGAGGTTTCAATCCAATTTGATGCATACAGAAGCTTGATCATACATCATTGAAGCTATCTGGAAAATCTTGGAGCTTAATTTGAAGGATTGCTTGGTCTGTTCACTCGATCTTTGCAGGTATGTAAATCTTATCCTATGGCTTGATATAGGTGTAATTGTTAGGGTTTAGATGGTTGGATGAGATGTAGATCATTGCTAGGAACTTTCTGGTAAAGAAATTCAAGAATTGGAGACAATTTTATAGATGGCACCATTTCTGTTCATGATCGTATCTTGCATTTCTTGGAGGTTTAAACCTAGTTTAATATTGAATTTTACTCAGTGTGAAGTGTAGTTGATCATAGGATTCTCAATTTTGAGTTTGGTGAGAATTGAGGTTTGAGCTTTTTCTGAACCTCTCTTCGTGTTTTGAGGAAGAAGATGATGCAATGCCAATGGATAGTATGGTTGAATTCCTTGTGAAAAGGCGAGCAAGATGATGAATTTAGGTTAGGGTTTTGGTGAGGACTAAGAGAGTTAAGTTTGGAGAAGATGAAGGTTGAAGCTCTGTTTCAGCCATGGCTTCCTTCTCCCTCCAAAATTCAAAGGAAGAAGATGAACTTATCACCATTAGATCTTGTTAGACTTTGACTGGAGAGAACATCCAACGGCCACAAGCGAGTTTCATTTTGTGAAGGGAGTCTGAGTCTAAACCAAACGCAGCGTTTCACTTAAACGTTTGCTTTGGGCTTAGGTGATATTTTGCTACCACCACCCCTTTTTGAGGCCCAATTGAGAAATACATGTGAAATCCTTGCTATTCGTACCAGCGTTTTTTCCATTTTCTTTGATTTTTCATTTTTATTTTCTGATTGTATGATGGGCCTAGCGCGCTTCTTATTCGCACCCCCCTCTGGGCCCAATTGGTGAATTGAACTGGTTCTGATTGCTATTTGTCACGCCCATTTACCATTTTCTTTTATTTTTCTTTTATTTCCACATTATTTTAAGTTAAATAAAAAATCCATAACTAATTGAAAAAAGAACATTTTAGGGTGAGGATTTTTTCCTTGTTTTCCTTAGGGTTTCTAGAATTTAATAAAACAATAAAAGTATTAATTCCTTGCATTTTATTTTTTTTTGGCATATTTGACCATTTTATTGATTTTATGTTGCATTTGTTTGATACCTTATTTTTCTGAATTTAGTATGGGAAATTGGTGAATGATTTTTGATTGATTCTTGTTGGATTGATTAGACTAGAGGTACATGCTCCCTTAGAGATTTATCTCATATTTTTATGGTGAAATTTAGGCTAGTTTTGAGTAATGAACTTTAGGGTGCTAGGATTAGGGTTTTACAACACTTAGGTGTAGTTTAGGGCATGGTTTGGAGACTTAGGGTTTGATTTAGGCCTTGGGGTTTATATGGGATATAGGGTACATAGTTAGTTTCCCTTAGAAATTAATCTAGGATTTTAGGATGAGTATTACTATTTTATCTGATTTTTGCAAATTGGTTGTTATTGGTGTGTATCCCCCTTGGGATATTGTTTTGTTTGTTGGGTTTTGGGCATTCCAACTGGGTGTTAGGCTTGGGCTTTGCTTGTTGGAGCTCATGAAGACCTTGGAAATGATTGGAGATAAAGGATGGAGCTTGGAGCATGAAGACCCTCATCCTTGAAGGTTGCTTTTGAAGACATAGGAGATAGGAGATATAGGGAGAGCTTTAGAGTAGACTGATTTCTTCTGTCAAACATAGAGAGCCTCTTGTGCCCCTATTCCATCCTATGACACAAGGTCCCCCAAAGAAGTTCCATCTCTCCTTAGGAGCGATGTAGAGCATGCTTTGATTGGGTAGAACCTTGAGGATACCTTTCACTTGCTATAATAAGATCTTAGTGATTTCCCTGGGTTATCATTAAGCCTCTTAACATTCCAACTTCATCTATTAGTTGATTCTCTCCTGTGAGTGTTTGCATTGAAGATTGGGAGCCTTTTGAGGATAAGAAGTGCATTGAAGAGTGGTGAAGATGAAACCTGTGCCTGTCAAAGCTGGGTATCTGTTGAAAACTAGGGTTTGGCTGCTGATTGAAGTTGTCTACTTATTGGGGTTCAATGCTTGCTAAAGCTGGAGATTATTGGAGATAAGAGCTTATCTGAAGCTTGAATATCATTGGAGAGTGAAAATGGGGTCCTGCTGGGAGAAGTTGTTACTGTCAACCCTTTGTTGTTAATCAACTGTAGCTGTCAAAGCTGGTGCTGTTTGAACTGCTTATTGTAGGAGCTGGTGTTGCTGTCAGAGCTGGTGTTGGGTTTTATTTCTTTTTTTTTCTGTATTGATTGTTGGCTTGTTCAGCTTGCTCCCTTAGGTTTTAAGTGAAGCTGTTTCACTTTGCCTATTGTTTTCCCAGGTTCGAGGTTGAGTGGAACTCCCTTTCCTCGCTTGTATTGCTGCATATCATGCATTTTACTGTTTACTGTATATGTCTGTTTCTTTTCCATATATCCCCTAGGATCTCTGATTTCCTCTGTGCAGGAGGGAATTATGACAGACATTAGGTTGTAATCCATGCATGATAACATTAGGGTAGTTTTGATTCCCATTTCCAACCCTAGGGTTTTAGAGTTTTTTCTCTTCTATCTCAGAACAATTCAAAACACAGTAATAAGGATGATCGATACCGTACGCTACGAGCCTTAAGCTATTTGAGAGAGGGTTGCTAAAGGGTCACTCTTCAGTAATCTGACTGATTAGTGTGTTACCCCTAGGGTGACATACGACGTAGTCACTCTCAAATCATAGTCTCCAGTACGTCAGAGATTGCTACCATCATCAAAAACAGTTCTTGCGTAAAAGACTGAAAACAAACATCAAAGTGTCATTTTTGTCCGCTTGGACTCTTAATCAGAAGAAAACCTTTTCAGAAAGATAAAAAACAGTCAGACAAATCTGTGTCTTCCGTGGCCCGAACTACGTTTGCTCTGATCTTTCATGCTGTATGAGAGTACGTAGGCATAGGATGACGTATCCTAGCGAGCAACCTTCCCCTCCTTTCCCGTAGGTAGGCAAACTACGTTGACTCTTATTTCTCGTTCCAGACGGGAATACGTAGGCATAAAGTGCGATACTTTGCCGAGTCATTTTATTTTCTTTTAACCCCATACCTTTAGAGTAGATAGAATAACAATCCGTACTAGAAAACAAGCGTGGATCCCGTCGAGTACGACGGACGTGAGGGGTGCTAATACCTTCCCCTTGCGTAACCGACTCCCGAATCCAGGATTTGGTTGCGATGACCATTCCTTTCCCGTCTTTGCGTTAGGTTTACTTCGAGCGTTTCCTTTCCCTCCGTTGGGATAAATAACATACGGTGGCAACTCTTCTGTTCAGCCGGCGCCGATTTTCGCAGTAGCGACAATTACATATGAGTTAATAAGTGAGTCCAAACACATGATTACATTCAAAACAAACTGTAACTCAGAATGACACTCAAGTTGCAACTTTTAACATGAAGAGACATAATAATATGAGAATCTAATGCTAGACCAATTCAGATCAAATTAAACATGTGTACACCTCACACACATGGTATAGAGTGAGAATCAAGCAAAAATAAAGTTTAAAACAGACTGTTATGCAAAGTGTCATTTGGAATTGCAATTATGGCATGTTCAAGGCATGAAGATATCAATTCAAGGTTACAACTCATTTTAGTTCAAGTCAAACATACACACATGTTGCAAATATACATTTAAGTGGATTCAAATGACAAAATTGGTGCAGGGCAAGCTTTTATGAGAATTGGTGCTCATGCTGCTCAAATGTGCTTGTGAAGTGTGGTGTGAAGTCAGGTTTGAGTTCCAAACATTTCTAGGTCAATCAAAACGTGCGTACATGCTATAAATGTGTTATAGAGTGGATCCAAACAGATGTTGATGTTAAAAACAGGTTAACATGAAAAATGACATTTCAATTGCAAGTAAAACATGATATAATGCACTTGGAGAACCAAGTCAGAATTGATGCAAAATTAGGTCATGTAAACCATATGTACATCTCTCATATTTGATAATGAATGAGTGCAAAGAAAGAAACCAGACCAGAATGCTTTGGAATGCAAAGTGAGGTGTGTGCTGAAAATTGGCATTTATTGTGATGCAGTAGGATGTTCAAATTCAAATTCAAGCACATTTTTACCATATGAATCACATACGCATCTCTCATATATAAAAACAAGTGAGTTCAAACAAGGAAAATGGTTCAAACATGGCTGATATGAAACTTGGTGAGTTAAGTGCAAGTTTTGTGAAGTGAGATGCATGAACATGTTCAATTTCTGTTCAAAGCAATTTCAGACCAATTCAAACACATACACATCTTATATTCATGATATTGAGTGGATTCAAACACCAAAATAAGTTGGAAACAGACTGTCATGAAAAGTGATTCACAAAATGCAAGTTGTCATGAAAATGAGGCATGAGATTTTAATTTTCAGTTCCACATACTTTCTGATTCAGTTAATCACACACATAGCATACATACATGATACGGAGTAAGTTCAAACACAATTTGGGGCTAACATGGGACTGCCATGAAAAATGAGGGTTTGAGTGAAAACTTGGTCATTTTGATACAAGACATGAAAAATGCAGTTCATCATTTTAAGCACTATTTACCAAATTAACTCCCACACATATTGAATGCATGATGTTGGATGAATTTGAGCACAAATTTAACCATCTATAGGCCTGAGATCACAGCTGGTATATTCATGGTAGAGTTTGATACAAGACATGACATACTTCCAACTAATGAACCAAAATGCTAGAACATGAAATTATGGTTCAAAGCAAAGATGTAGTGTTTACATACCTCTAGTAGATTGTGTTGAGTAGATTAGAACACCAAGAAACCCAGAGGAACTTCCAACTAACACTAGTTTTGATGCTTTCTTCTTTTTGAAGCAAGAATGCAATCCTTGTGACAGTTGGAGAAATAAACTCCGCCAATGATCTTTAACACTTTAGACAGTTGAGAAATGATATATGAGAGGTGTTTGAGTGATTAGAACACCAAGCAAATGCATAGAACCAGTTTTGGCTGATTTTATGGCATTTGGTCAAAGTAACTTGGTATGGAAGTTGACTTTTTGAATGGTGAGGTTTTTGAATGGTTTAGGGTCCTGGACACCTTCTATATCATATTTAGAGATTGTGTGGATGATTGTTGAGGTGTTTGAATGTAGAGAACTGAGTTTGGCAGCAAAACTACCAAGGCAGATTTTTGGTGGTTTTTGACAATTTTGTGATTTTGGTGAGGTGATTTTGGTGGTTTTTGACAATTTTGTGATTTTGGTGGTGAGTTTGACAATGTGGGACTAAAGTGTGAAATCACCAACTTGCCATAACCATAACTTTCAGCTCACAAATCCTTTTGAGATGTGCTAGTACTTTTTAGAAAGCCCTCAAATAGCTCTAAAAGATTTATGTTTTAATGAGTTTCAATTTCCCAAAGGAAATTGGTCAAAAGGTCTCCCAAAGTTGCTAAAAAAATGAACTTAAAAGTGAAATATCTCTGAGTCTTTTTCCTTTCTAGAAATGAATTTGATCATAACTCCAAATATATGCATTTTATGATCATGGACCACTTAGGGACTTTTGTAGGATTTGTCAAGAGGTTTCAAATGAGCTTTGAACCAACTCAATTGGATGTGTGGTTAAGGAGTTATGGTTTAGCCCCTTTCAAAACCCTAATTTCCCGATTTTTCGATTACTCCTTCATCCTTGATCCAATGGTCATGAAAATTTATAGGAAAGTGCAATATGATATAAGGAACATTTTTTATTCACACTTTGATGTCCAAATCCTTAAATTTGAAGAGTTGACTTTTTGGTCAACCGTACGATCCATCGGTGGCTACCGAGTCGTCTGTTGACACTCTGGACCTTCTGAGACTTTGAAACTTCTTGGATGAACTTTATTAAGCTATATGAACTTCATGAATGATAATCCCACCATTAAAACATCTTCCAACATCAAAGTCAAAATACAGTTGACCTTTACTAGTCAAAACCCTAATCGGGTGCCCTGAAATACACTGTTCTTGATTCTGGGGTAACAACCTCAAATTGGATTCTCAATTGACATCATATGATACCCTTGATCTTGTTTCATGATTGAATTAGCCTAATCCTTTGATTGATCACAAACCCTGAAGCTTCGATTTGACTGTACAAACCCTAATTCATCTGTAACTTGACAAAGACAAACTTGCACTGGGTTAAGGTTAGATAACTCACGAGTATGCTCCTAAAATGATAATGAGAATCTAAGGGGTCAAAATTTGGGTGCAACACCCACCAACAAGATGACAGAGCGAAACTCACACTGGCCACTATTACCAAAAGGATGATATGACAAACACTATTGCACAATCTGACATCAATAAGAAGCCAGACACCCCACATAAGGATGACGGAGCGAAACTCACACCGCCACTACTAACAAAAGGATGATAGGACAAACACTATCGCACATCCGACATCAATCAAGACGACAGACCCCCCCCCCCCCAAAAAAAAGGATGACGGTGCGATACTCACACCGGCCATTACCATTAAAAGGATGATAGGACAAACACTATCGCACAATCTCACATCAATCAAGACGACAGACCCCCCACCAAAAGCATGACGAAGCGAAACTCACACCGACCACTACCACCAAAAGGATGATAGGACAAACAATTCGCACAATCTGACATCAATCAAGACGACAGACCCCCCACCAAAAGCATGATGGAGTGAAACTCACACCGACCACTATCATCAAAAGAATGATAGGACAAAACACTATCGCACAATCTGACATCAATCAGATGAAAGATCTCCCAGTAGAATGATGATGGAGAAAAACTCACACTGACCACTACCATCAAAAGGATGATAGGACAAAACACTATCGCACAATCTTACATCAATAACTTGACAGACTCGCCACAACAAGATGACAGAGCGAAACTCACACCGGCCACTATTACCAAAAGGATGATAGGACAAACACTGTTGCACAATCTTACATCAATAAGATGACAGACCCCCCACATAAGGATGACAGAGCGAAACTCATACCGCCACTACCACCAAAAGGATGATAGGAAAAACACTATCGCACAATCTGAAATCAATCAAGACGACAGACCCCCCCCCCCAAAAAAAAGAATGACGGTGCGAAACTCACACCGGCCACTACAATTAAAAGGATGATAGAACAAACACTATCGCACAATCTGACATCAATAAGATGACAGACCCCCCACCAAAAGGATGACGGAGCAAAACTCACACCGACCAAAAGGATGACGGAGTGAAACTCACACCGACCACTATCATCAAAAGGATGATAGGACATAACATTATCGCACAATCAGACATCAATCAAGACGACAGACCTCCCACTAGAATGATGACGGAGCAAAACTCACACCGACCACTACCATCAAAAGGATGATAGGACAAAACACTATCGCACAATCTTACATCAATAAAATGACAAACTCCCCACCAACAATATGACAGAGCGAAACTCACACCGACCACTATTATCAAAAGGATGATAGGACAAACACTGTTGCACAATCTAACATCAATAAGATGACAGACCCCCCACATAAGGATGACGGAGCGAAACTCACACCGCCACTACCACCAAAAGGGTGATAGGAAAAACACTATCGCACAATCTGACATCAATCAAGACGACAGACCCCCCCCCCCCCCCCCGCCCCCTCAAAAGGATCACGACGTGAAACTCACACCGACCACTACAATCAAAGGGATGATAGGAAAACACTATCGCACAATCTGACATCAATAAGATGACAGACCGACACCAAAAGGATGACGGAGCAAAACTAACACCGACCACTATCACCAAAAGGATTATATGACAAACACTATCGCACAATCCGACATCAATCAAGACGACAGACCCCCCCACCAAAAGGATGACGGAGCGAAACTCACACCGACCACTACCACCAAAGGATGATAGGACAAACAATTTCGCACAATCTGACATCAATCAAGACGACAGAAACCCGACCAAAAGGATGATGGAGTGAAACTCACACCGACCACTATCAACAAAAGGATGATAGAAAAAACATTATCGCACAATCGGACATAAATCAAGACGACAGACCTCCCACCAGAATGATGACAGAGCAAATTTCACACCTACCACTACCATCAAAGGATGATAGGACAAAACACTATCGTACAATCTTACATCAATAAAATGACAGACTCCCACCAACAAGATCACATAGCAAAACTCGCACCGAAAACTATTATCAAAAGGATGATAGGACAAAACACTATTGCACAATCTAACATCATAAGATGACAGACCCCCACATAGGATGACGGAGCGAAACTCACACCGCCACTACCACCAAAAGGATGATAGGAAAAACACTATCGCACAATCTGACATCATCAAGACGACAGAACCCCCCCCCCCCCCCCAAAAAAAAAGGATGACGGTGCGAAACTCACACCGACCACTACAATCAAAAGGATGATAGGACAAACACTATTGCACAATCTGACATCAATAAGACGATAGACCCCCCACAAAAGGATGACAGAGTAAAACTCACACCGGCCACTATACCAAAAAGGATGATAGGGCAAACAATGTTGCACAATCTTACATCAATAGATGACAGACCCCCACATAAGGATGACGGAGCGAAACTCATACCGCCACTACCACCAAAAAGGATGATAGGAAAAACACTATCGCACAATCTGAAATCAATCAAGACGACAGCCCCCCCCCTCCCAAAAGGATGACGGTGCGAACTCACACCGGCCACTACAATCAAAAGGATGATAGACAAACACTATCGCACAATCCACATCGATAAGATGACAAACCCCCCCACCAAAAGGATGACGGAGCGAACTCACACCGACCATTACCACCAAAGGATGATAGGACAAACATTTCGCACAATCTGACATCAATCAAGACGACAGACCCCCCCACCAAAAGGATGATGGAGTGAAACTAAAACCATCCACTATCATCAAAAGGATGATAGGACAAAACACTATCGCACAATCGGACATCAATCAAGACGACAGACCTCCCACCATAATGATGACGGAGCAAAACTCACACTTACCATTATCACCAAAAGGATGATATGACAAACACTCCGCATAAACTTACATCAATCAAGTGGACAAGAACCCCGACCAAAAGGATGACGGAGCAAAACTCACACCGGCCACTATCATCTAAAGGATAATAGGACAAACATTATCGCACAATCTGACATCAATTAAGACGACAGACCCCCCACCAAAGGATGACGGAGCGAACTCACACCGACCACTACCACAAACGATGATAGGACAAACACTTTCGCACAATCTGACATCAATCAAGACGACAGACCCCCCACCAAAAGGATGACGGAGCAAAACTCACACCGGCCATATCACCAAAAGGATAATATGACAAACACTTCCGCATAAACTGACATCAATCAAGTGGACAGAACCCCGACCAAAAGGATGATGGAGTGAAACTCACACCGACCACTATCATCAAAAGGATGATAGGACAAAACACTATCGTACAATCTTACATCAATAAAATGACAGACTCCCAACCAACAAGATGACAGAGCGAAACTAACACCGGTCACTTTTATCAAAAGGATGATAGGACAAACACTATTGCACAATCTAACATCAATAAGAAGACAGACCCCCAACATAAGGATGACGGAGCGAAACTCACACCGCCACTACGAAAAGGATGATAGGAACATCAATCAAGACGACAGACCCCCCCCCCCCCAAAAGGATGACGGAGCGAAACTCACACCGACCACTACCCCCAAAAGGATGATAGGACAAACGCTTTCCCACATTCTGACATCAATCAAGACGACAGAACCCCGACCAAAAGGATGACGGAGTGAAACTCACACCGACCACTATCATCAAAAGAATGATAGGACATAACACTATTGCACAATCGGACATCAATCAAGACGACAAACCTCCCACTAGAATGATGACGGAGCAAAACTTACACCAACCACTACCATCAAAAGGATGATAGGACAAAACACTATCGCACAATCTTACATCAATAAAATGACAGACTCCCCACTAACAATATGACAGAGCGAACATCAATAAGATGACAGACCCCCCACATAAGGATGACGGAGCGAAACTCACACCGCCACTACCACCAAAAGGTTGAAAGGAAAAACACTATCGCACAATCTGACATCAATCAAGACGACAGACCCCCCCCCCCCCCCCCCAAAAAGGATGACAGTGCGAAACTCACACCGACCACTACAATCAAAAGGATGATAGGACAAACACTATCGCACAATCTGACATCAATAAGATGACAGACCCCCCACCAAAAGGATGACAGAGCAAAACTCACACCGACCACTAACACCAAAAGGATGATATGACAAACACTATCACACAATCCGACATCAATCAAGACGATAGACCCTCCACCAAATGGATGACGGAGCGAGACTCACACCGACCATTACCACCAAAAGGATGATAGGAGAAACACTTTCGCATAATCTAACATCAATCAAGACGACAGACCCCCCCCCCACCAAAAGGATGATGGAGTGAAACTCACACCGACCACTATCATAAAAAAGATGATAAGACAAAACACTATCGCACAATCTGACATCAATCAAGATGACAGATCTCCCACTAGAATGATGACGGAGCAAATCTCACACCAACCACTACCATCAAAAGGATGATAGGACAAAACACTATCGCACAATCTTACATCAATAAAATGACAAACTCCCCACCAACAATATGATAGAGCGAAACTCACACCTACCACTATTACCAAACGGATGATAGAACAAACACTGTTGCACAATTTGACATCAATAAGATGACAGACCCCACACATAAGGATGACAGAGCGAAACACACACCGCCACTACCACCAAAAGGATGATACGACAAACACTATCGCACAATCTGACATCAATCAAGACAACAGACCCCCCCCCCAAAAGGATGACAACGCGAAACTCACACCGGCCACTATTACCAAAAGGATGATAGGACAAACACTGTTGCACAATCTTACATCAATAAGATGACAGACCCCCCACATAAGGATGACGGAGCGAAACTCATACCGCCACTACCACCAAAAGGATGATAGGAAAAACACTATCGCACAATCTGAAATCAATCAAGACGACAGCCCCCCCCCCCCCCCCCCCCCCCCAAAAAAGGATGACGGTGCGAAACTCACACCGGCCACTACAATCAAAAGGATGATAGGACAAACACTATCGCACAATCTGACATCAATAAGATGACAGACCCCCCACCAAAAGGATGACGGAGCAAAACTCACACCGTCCACTATCACCAAAAGTATAATAGGACAAAAATTATCGCACATTCTGACATCAATAAAGACGACAGACCCCCCACCAAAAGGATGACGGAGCGAAACTCACACCGACCACTACCACTAAAAGGATGATAGGAAAAAGACTTTCGCACAATCTGACATCAATCAAGACGACAGAACCCCAACGAAAAGGATGATGGAGTGAAACTCACACCGACCACTTTCATCAAAAGGATGACAGGACAAAACACTATCGCACAATCGGACATCAATCAAGACGACAGACCTCCCACCAGAATGATGACGGAGCAAAACTCACACCTACCACTACCATCAAAAGGATGATAGGACAAAACACTATCGTACAATCTTACATCAATAAAATGACAGACTCCCCACCAACAAGATGATAGAGTAAAACTCACACCGACCACTATTATCAAAAGGATGATAGGACAAACACTGTTGCACAATCTAACATCAATAAGATGACAGACCCCCCCACATAAGGATGACGGAGCGAAACTCACACCGCCACTACCACCAAAAGGATGATAGGAAAAACACTATCGCACAATCTGACATCAATCAAGACAACAGACCCCCCCCCCCCAAAAGGATGACAACGCGAAACTCACACCGGCCACTATTACCAAAAGGATGATAGGACAAACACTGTTGCACAATCTTACATCAATAAGATGACAGACCCCCCACATAAGGATGACAGAGCGAAACTCATACCGCCACTACCACCAAAAGGATGATAGGAAAAACACTATCGCACAATCTGAAATCAATCAAGACGACAGCCCCCCCCCCCCCCAAAAGGATGACGGTGCGAAACTCACACCGGCCACTACAATCAAAAGGATGATAGGACAAACACTATCGCACAATCTGACATCAATAAGATGACAGACCCCCCACCAAAAGGATGACGGAGCAAAACTCACACCGACCACTATCACCAAAAGGATGATAGGACAAACACTATCGCACAATCCGACATCAATCAAGACGACAGACCCCCCACCTAAAGGATGACGGAGCGAAACTCACACCGACCACTACCACCAAAAGGATGATAGGACAAACACTTTCGCACAATCTGACATCAATCAAGACGACAGACCCCCCACCAAAAGGTTGATGGAGTGAAACTCACACCTACCACTTTCACCAAAAGGATGATATGACAAACACTTCCGCATAAACTGACATCAATCAAGTGGACAGAACCCCGACCAAAAGGATGACGGAGCAAAACTCACACCGGCCACTATCACCTAAAGGATAATAGGACAAACATTATCGCACAATCTGACATCAATTAAGACGACATACCCCCCACCAAAAGGATGACGGAGCGAAACTCACACCGACCACTACCACCAAACGGATGATAGGACAAACACTTTCGCACAATCTGACATCAATCAAGACGACAGACCCCCCACCAAAAGGATGACGGAGCAAAACTCACACCGGCCATTATCACGAAAAGGATAATATGACAAACACTATCGCACAATCTGACATCATTCAAGACGACAGACCCCCCACCAAAAGGATGACGGAGCGAAACTAACACCGACCACTACCACCAAAAGGATGATAGGACAAACACTTCCGCATAAACTGACATCAATCAAGTGGACAAAACCCCGACCAAAAGGATGATGGAGTGAAACTCACACCGACCACTATCATCAAAAGGATGATAGGACAAAACACTATCGTACAATCTTACATCAATAAAATGACAGACTCCCCACCAACAAGATGACAGAGCGTAACTAACACCGGCCACTTTTATCAAAAGGATGATAGGACAAACACTATTGCATAATCTAACATCAATAAGAAGACAGACCCCCAACATAAGGATGACGGAGCGAAACTCACACCGCCACTACGAAAAGGATGATAGGAAAAACACTATCGCCCAATCTGATATCAATCAAGACGGCAGACCCCCCCCCCCCCCCCCAAAAGGATGATGGTGCGAAACTCACACCGGCCACTACCATCAAAAGAATGATAGGACAAACACTATCGCACAATCTGACATCAATAAGATGACAGACCCCCCAACAAAAGGATGACGGAACAAAACTGACACCGACCACTATCACCAAAAGGATAATTGGACAAACACTATCGCACAATCCGACATCAATCAAGACGACATACCCTCCACCAAAAGGATGACGGAGCGAAACTCACACCGACCACTACCACCAAAAGGATGATAGGACAAACACTTTCGCATAATCTGACATCGATCAAGACGACAGACCCCCCACCAAAAGGATGATGGAGTGAAACTCACACCGACCACTATCATAAAAAAGATGATAAGACAAAACACTATGGCACAATCTGACATCAATCAAGATGACAGATCTCCCACTAGAATGATGACGGAGCAAAACTCACACCGACCACTACCATCAAAAGGGTGATAGGACAAAATACTATCGCACAATCTTACATCAATAAAATGACAGACTCCCCACCAACAAGATGATAGAGCGAAACTCACACCGACCACTATTAACAAAAGGATGATAGAACAAACACTGTTGCACAATTTGACATGAATAAGATGACAGACCCCCCACATAAAGATGACAGAGCGAAACTCACACCGCCACTACCACCAAAAGGATGATACGACAAACACTATCGCACAATCTGACATCAGTCAAGACAACAGACCCGCCCAAAAGGGTGACGGTGCGAAACTCACACCGGCCACTACCATCCAAAGGATGATAGGACAAACACTATCGCACAATCTAACATCATTTAGATGACAGACCCCCCAACAAAAGGGTGACGGAGCAAAACTCACACCGGCCACTATCACCAAAAGTATAATAGGACAAAAATTATCGCACATTCTGACATCAATAAAGACGACAGACCCCCCACCAAAAGGATGACGAAGCGAAACTCACACCGACCACTACCACCAAAAGGATGATAGGACAAACTCTTTCCCACAATCTGACATCAATCAAGACGATAGAACCCCGACCAAAAGGATGACGGAGTGAAACTCACACCGACCACTATCATCAAAAGGATGATAGGACATAACACTATTGCACAATCAGACATCAATTAAGACGACAGACCTCCCACTAGAATGATGACGGAGCAAAACTCACACCGACCACTACCATCAAAAGGATGATAGGACAAACCACTATCGCACAATCTTACATCAATAAAATGACAGACTCCCAACTAACAATATGACAGAGCGAAACTCGCACCGAAAACTATTATCAAAAGGATGATAGGACAAACACTGTTGCACAATCTAACATCAATAAGATGACAGACCCCCTACCTAAGGATGACGGAGCGAAACTCACACCGCCACTACCACCAAAAGGATGATAGGAAAAACACTATCGCACAATCTGACATCAATCAAGATGACAGACCCCCCCCCCCCCCCAAAAGGATGACGGTGCGAAACTCACACCGACCACTACAATCAAAAGGATGATAGGACAAACACTATCGCACAATCTGACATCAATAAGATGACAGACCCCCCACCAAAAGGATGACAGAGAAAAACTCACACCGACCACTAACACCGAAAGGATGATATGACAAACACTATCGCACAATCCGACATCAATCAAGACGACAGACCCTCCACCAAAAGGATGACGGAGCGAAACTCACACCGACCACTACCACCAAAAGGATGATAGGACAAACACTTTCGCATAATCTGACATCAATCAAGACGACAGACCCGCCACCAAAAGGATGATGGAGTGAAACTCACACCGACCACTATCATAAAAAAGATGATAAGACAAAACACTATGGCAAAATCTGACATCAATCAAGATGACAGATCTCCCACTAGAATGATGACGGAGCAAAACTCACACCGACCACTACCATCAAAAGGATGATAGGACAAAATACTATCGCACAATCTTACATCAATAAAATGACAGACTCCCCACCAACAAGATGATAGAGCGAAACTCACACCGACCACTATTACCAAAAGGATGATAGAACAAACACTGTTGCACAATTTGACATCAATAAGATGACAGAGCGAAACTCACACCGCCCCTACCACCAAAAGGATGATACGACAAACACTATCGCACAATCTGACATCAGTCAAGACAACAGACCCGCCCAAAAGGGTGACCATGCGAAACTCACACCGGCCACTACCATCAAAAGGATGATAGGACAAACACTATCGCACAATCTGACATCATTTAGATGACAGACCCCCCAACAAAAGGATGACGGAGCAAAACTCACACCGGCCACTATCACCAAAAGTATAATAGGATAAAAATTATCGCACATTCTGACATCAATAAAGACGACAGACCCCCCACCAAAAGGATGACGAAGCGAAACTCACACTGACCACTACCACCAAAAGGATGATAGGAAAAAGACTTTCGCACAATCTGACATCAATCAAGACGACAGAACCCCAACCAAAAGGATGATGGAGTGAAACTCACACCGACCACTTTCATCAAAAGGATGATAGGACAAAACACTATCGCACAATCGGACATCAATCAAGACGACAGACCTCCCACCAGAATGATGACGGAGCAAAACTCACACCTACCACTACCATCAAAAGGATGATAGGACAAAACACTATCGTACAATCTTACAACAATAAAATGACAGACTCCCCACCAACAAGATGATAGAGTAAAACTCACACCGACCACTATTATCAAAAGGATGATAGGACAAACACTGTTGCACAATCTAACATCAATAAGATGATAGATCCCCTCACATAAGGATGACGGAGCGAAACTCACACCGCCACTACCACCAAAAGGATGATAGGAAAAACACTATCGCACAATCAGACATCAATCAAGACGACAGACCCCCCCCCCCCCCCCCCCCGAAAGGATGACGACGCGAAACTCACACCGACCACTACAATCAAAGGGATGATAGGAAAAACACTATCGCACAATATGACATCAATAAGATGACAGACCGACCACCAAAAGGATGACGGAGCAAAACACACACCGACCATTATCACCAAAAGGATGATATGACAAACACTATCGCAGAATCCGACATCAATCAAAACGACAGACCCCCCACCAAAAGGATGACGGAGCGAAACTCACACCGACCACTACCACCAAAAGGATGATAGGACAAACACTTTCGCACAATCTGACATCAATCAAGACGACAGAAACCCGACCAAAAGGATGATGGAGTGAAACTCACACCGACCACTATCAACAAAAGGATGATAGGACAAAACATTATCGCACAATCAGACATCAATCAAGACGACAGACCTCCCACCAGAATGATGACGGAGCAAAACTCACACCTACCACTACCATCAATAGGATGATAGGACAAAACACTATCATACAATCTTACATCAATAAAATGACAGACTCCCCACCAACAAGATGACATAGAAAAACTCGCACCGAAAACTATTATCAAAAGGATGATAGGACAAACACTGTTGCACAATCTAACATCAATAAGACGACTGACCCCCCACATAAGGATGACGGAGCGAAACTCACACTGCCACTACCACCAAAAGGATGATAGGAAAAACACTATCGCACAATCTGACATCAATCAAGACGACAGACCCCCCCCAAAAGGATGACGGTGCGAAACTCACACCGACCACTACAATCAAAAGGATGATAGGACAAACACTATCGCACAATCTGACATCAATAAGATGACAGACCCCCCACCAAAAGGATGACAGAGCAAAACTCACACCGACCACTAACACCGAAAGGATGATATGACAAACACTATCGCACAATCCGACATCAATCAAGACGACAGACCCTCCACCAAAAGGATGACGGAGCGAAACTCACACCGACCACTACCACCAAAAGGATGATAGGACAAACACTTTCGCATAATCTGACTTCAGTCAAGACAACAGACCCGCCCAAAAGGGTGACGGTGCGAAACTCACACCGGCCACTACCATCAAAAGGATGATAGGACAAACACTATCGCACAATCTGACATCATTTAGATGACAGACCCCCCAACAAAAGGATGACGGAGCAAAACTCACACCGGCCACTATCATCAAAAGTATAATAGGATAAAAATTATCGCACATTCTGACATCAATAAAGACGACAGACCCCCCACCAAAAGGATGACGAAGCGAAACTCACACCGACCACTACCACCAAAAGGATGATAGGAAAAAGACTTTCGCACAATCTGACATCAATCAAGACGACAGAACCCCAACCAAAAGGATGATGGAGTGAAACTCACACCGACCACTTTCATCAAAAGGATGATAGGACAAAACACTATCGCACAATCGGACATCAATCAAGACGACAGACCTCCCACCAGAATGATGACGGAGCAAAACTCACACCTACCACTACCATCAAAAGGATGATAGGACAAAACACTATCGTACAATCTTACATCAATAAAATGACAGACTCCCCACCAACAAGATGATAGAGTAAAACTCACACCGACCACTATTATCAAAAGGATGATAGGACAAACACTGTTGCACAATCTAACATCAATAAGATGACATAACCCCCCAACATAAGGATGACGGAGCGAAACTCACACCGCCACTACCACCAAAAGGATGATAGGTAAAACACTATCGCACAATCTGAGATCAATCAAGACGACAGACCCCGCCCAAAAGGATGAAGGTGCGTAACTCACACCGGCCACTATAATCAAAAGGATGAGAGGACAAACACTATCGCACAATCTGACATCAATAAGATGACAGACCCCCCACCAAAAGGATGACGGAGCAAAACTCACACCGAACACTATCACAAGAAAGGATGATATGACAAAAACTATCGCACAATCCGACATCAATCAAGACGACAGACCCTACACCAAAAGGATGACGAAGCGAAACTCACACCGACCACTACCACCAAAAGGATGATAGGACAAACACTTTTGCACAATCTGACATCAATCAAGACGACATACCCCCCACCAAAAGGATGATGGAGTGAATCTAACACCGACCACTGTCATCAGAAAGATGATAGGACAAAACACTATCGCACAATCTAACATCAATCAAGATGACAGATCTCCCATTAGAATGATGACGGAGCAAAACTCACACCGACCACTACCATCAAAAGGATGATAGAACAAAACATTATCGCACAATCTTACATCAATAAAATGACAGACTCCCCACCAACAAGATGACAGAGCGAAACTCACACCGACCAGTATTACCAAAAGGATGATAGGACAAACACAATTTCACAATTTGACATCAATAAGATGACAGACCCCCCACATAAGGATGACAGAGCGAAACTCACACCATCACTACCACCAAAAGGATGATAGGACAAACACTATCGCACAATCTGACATCAATCAAGACGACAGACCCCCCCTCCCCCCCCCCCCCCCACCCCCCCAAAAGGATGACGGTGCGAAACTCACACCGGCCACTACCATCAAAAGGATGATAGGACAAACACTATCGCACAATCTGACATCAAAAAGATGATAGACCCCCCAACAAAAGGATGACGGAGCAAAACTCACACCGGCCACTATCACCTAA
Organism: Lathyrus sativus; assembly: GCA_963859935.3. Lineage (NCBI taxonomy): Eukaryota > Viridiplantae > Streptophyta > Magnoliopsida > Fabales > Fabaceae > Lathyrus > Lathyrus sativus. Next base: position 184,650,351 of record OZ012737.1, read on the forward strand.
AGGATAATAGGATAAACATTATCGCACAATCTGACATCAATCAAGACGACAGGCCCCCCACCAAAAGGATGACGGAGCGAAACTCACACCGACCACTACCACCAAAAGGATGATAGGACAAACACTTTCGCACAATCGGACATCAATCAAGACGACAGACCTCCCACCAGAATGATGATGGAGCAACACTCACACCTACCACTACCATCAAAAGGATGATAGGACAAGATACTATCGTACAATCTTACATCAATAAAATGACAGACTCCCCACCAACAAGATAACAGAGCGAAACTCACACCGACCACTATTATCAAAAGGATGATAGGACAAACACTGTTGCACAATCTAACATCAATAAGATGACAGACCCCCCACATAAGGATGACGGAGGAAACTCACACCGCCACTACCACCAAAAGGATGATAGGAAAAACACTATCGCACAATCTGACATCAATCAAGACGACAGACCCCCCCCCCCCCCAAAAGGATGACAGTGCGAAACTCACATCGGCCACTACCATCAAACGGATTATAGGAAAAACACTATCGCAAAATCTGACATCAATAAGATGACACACACCCCCACCAAAAGGATGACGAAGCAAAACTCACACCGACCACTATCACCAAAAGGATGATAGGACAAACACTATCGCACATTCCAACATCTATCAAGATGACAGACCCCCCACCAAAATGATGACGGAGCGAAACTCACACCGACCATTACCACCAAAAGGATGATAGGACAAACACTTTCGCACAATCTGACATCAATCAAGACGATAGAACCCCCACCAAAAGGATGATGGAGTGAAACATACACCGACCACTATCATCAATAGGATGATAAGACAAAACACTATCGCACAATCTGACATCAATCAAGATGACAGATCTCCCACTAGAATGATGACAGAGCAAAACTCACACCGACCACTACCATCAAAAGGATGATAGGACAAAACACTATCGTACAATCTTACATCAATAAAATGACAGACTCCCCACCAACAAGATGACAGAGTAAAACTCACACCGACCACTATTATTAAAAGGATGATAGGACAAACACTGTTGCACAATCTAACATCAATAAGATGACAGATCCCCCCACATAAGGATGACAGAGCGAAACTCACACCGCCACTACCACCAAAAGGATGATAGGAAAAACACTATCGCACAATCTGACATCAATCAAGACGACAGACCCCCCCCCCCCCAAAAGGATGACGACGCGAAACTCACACCGACCACTACAATCAAAGGGATGATAGGAAAAACACTATCGCACAATTTGACATCAATAAGATGACAGACCGACCACCAAAAGGATGACGGAGCAAAACACACACCGACCACTATCACCAAAAGGATGATATGACAAACACTATCGCAGAATCCGACATCAATCAAGACGACAGACCCCCCAGCAAAAGGATGACGGAGCGAAACTCACATCGACCACTACCACCAAAAGGATGATAGGACAAACACTTTTGCACAATCTGACATCAATCAAGATGACAGAACCCCCACCAAAAGGATGATGGAGTGAAACTCATAACGACCACTATCATCAAAAGAATGATAGGACAAAACACTATCGCACAATCAGACATCAATCAAGACGACAAACCTCCCACCAGAATGATGACGGAGCAAAACTCACACCGACCACTACCATCAAAAGGATGATAGTACAAAACACCATCGCACAATCTTACATTAATAAAATGACAGACTCCCCACCAACAAGATGACAGAGCGAAACTCACACCGGCCACTATTACCAAAAGGATGATAGGACAAACACTATTGCATAATTTGACATCAATAAGATGACAAACCCCCCACATAAGGATGACGTAGCGAAACTCACACCGCCACTACCAACAAAAGGATGATAGGACAAACAATATCGCACAATCTGACATCAATCAAGACGACAGACCCCCGCCCCCCCCCCCCAAAAAAAAGGATGATGGTGTGAAACTCACACCGGCCACTACCATCAAAAGGATGATAGGACAAGCACTATCGCACAATCTGACATCAATAAGATGACAGACCACCCAACAAAAGGATGACAGAGCAAAACTCACACCGGCCACTATCACCAAAAGGATAATAGGACAAACATTATCGCACAATCTGACATCAATCAAGACGACAGACCCCCACCAAAAGGATGACGGAGCAAAACTCACACCGACCACTACCACCAAAAGGATGATAGGACAAACACTTTTGCACAATCTGACATCAATCAAGACGACAGAACCCCCACCAAAAGGATGATGGAGTGAAACTCACAACGACCACTATCATCAAAAGAATGATAGGACAAAACACTATCGCACAATCAGACATCAATCAAGACGACAGACCTCCCACCAGAATGATGACGGAGCAAAGCTCACACCTACCACTACCATCAAAAGGATGATAGAACAAAACACTATCGTACAATCTTACATCAATATAATGATAGACTCCCCACCAACAAGATGACAGAGCGAAACTCACACCGGCCACTATTATCAAAAGGATGATAGGACAAACATTGTTGCACAATCTAACATCAATAAGATGACAGACCCCCCACAGAAGGATGACGGAGCGAAACTCACACCGCCACTACCACCAAAAGGATGATAGGAAAAACACTATCACACAATCTGACATCAATCAAGATGATAGACCCCCCCCCAAAAGGACGACGGTGCGAAACTCACACCGACCACTACCATCAAAAGGATGATAAGACAAACACTATCGCACAATCTAACATCAATAAGATGACAGACCCCCCACCAAAAGGATGACGTAGCAAAACTCACACCGACCACTATCACCAAAAGGATGATAGGACAAACACTATCGCACAATCCGACAGACCCCCCACCAAAAGGATGACGGAGCGAAACTCACACTAACCACTACCACCAAAAGGATGTTAGGACAAACACATTCTCACAATCTGACATCAATCAAGACGACAGACCCCCACTAAAAGGATGATGGAGTGAAACTCACACCGACCACTATCATCAAAAGGATGATAGGACAAAACACTATCACACAATCAGACATCAATCAAGACGACAGACCTCCCACCAGAATGATGACGAAGAAAAACTCACACCTACCACTACCATCAAAAGGATGATAGGATAAATTACTATAGCACAATCTTACATCAATAAAATGAGAGATTCCCCACCAACAAGATGACAGAGCAAAACACACACCGGCCACTATTACCAAAAGGATGACAGGACAAACACTATTGCACAATTTGACATGAATAAGACGACAGACCCCCCACATAAGGATGACAGAGCGAAACTCACACCGCCACTACCACCAAAAGGATGATAGGACAAACACTATCGCACAATCTGACATCAATCAAGGCGACAAACCCCCCCTCCCCCCCCCCCCAGAAAAAGGATGACGGTGCGAAACTCACACCGGCCACTACCATCAAAAGGATGATGGGACAAACACTATCGCACAATCTGACATCAATAAAATGACAGACCCCCCACCAAAAGGATGACGTAGCAAAACTCACACCGACCACTATCACCAAAAGGATGATAGGACAAACACTATCGCACAATCCGATATCAATCAAGACGACAAACCCCCCACCAAAAGGATGACGGAGCGAAACTCACACCGACCACTACACCAAAAGGATAATAGGACAAACACTTTCGCACAATCTGACATGAATCAAGACGACAGAACCCCCACCAAAAGGATGATGGAGTGAAACTCACAACGACCACTATCATCAAAAGGATGATAGGACAAAACACTATCGCAGAATCGGACATCAATCAAGACGACAGACCTCCCACCAGAATGATGACGGAGCAAAACTCACACCTACCACTACCATCAAAAGGATGATAGGACAAAACAGTATCCTACAATCTTACATCAATAAAATGACAGACTATCCACGACAAAGATAACAGAGCGAAACTCACGCCGGCCACTATTACCAAAAGGATGATAGGACAAACACTATTGCACAATTTGACATCAATAAGATGATAGACCCCCTACATAAGGATGACGGAGCGAAACACACACCGCCACTACCACCAAAAGGATGATATGACAAACACTAGCGCAAAATCCGACATCAATCAAGACGACAGACCCCCCACCAAAAGGATGATGGTATGAAACTCACACCGGCCACTACCATCAAAAGGATGATAGAACAAACACTATCGCACAATCTGACATCAATAAGATGACAGACCACCCACCAAAAGGATGACGGAGCAAAATTCACACCGGCCAGTATCACCAAAGGGATAATAGGACAAACATTATTGCACAATCTGACATCAATCAAGACGACAGACCCCCCACCAAAAGGATGACTGAGCGAAACTCACACCGACCACTACCACCAAAAGAATGATAGGACAAACACTTTCGCACAATCTGACATCAATCAAGACGACACACCCCCCACCAAAAGGATAATGGAGTGAAACTCACACCGACACTATCATCAAAAGGATGATAGGACAAAACACTATCGCACAATCGTACATCAATCAAGACGACAGACCTCCCACCAGAATGATGACGGAGCAAAACTCACACCTACCACTACCATCAAAAGGATGATAGGACAAATAACTATCACACAATCTTACATCAATAAAATAACTGATTCCCCACCAACAAGATGACAGAGCGAAACTCACACCGGCCACTATTATCAAAAGGATGATAGGACAAACATTGTCGCACAATCTAACATCAATAAGATGACAGACCCCCCACATAAGAATGACGGAGTGAAACTCACACCGGGACTACCACCAAAAGGATGACGGAGCGAAACTCACACCCACCACTACCACCAAAAGGATGATAGGACAAACACTATCGCACAATCTGACATCAATCAATATGACAGACCCCTCCCCAAAAGGATAACGGAGCGAAAATCACACCGACCACTATCACCAAAAGGAAGATAGGACAAACACTATCGCATAATCTGACATCAATAAGATGAAAGACCCCTCACATAAGGATGACAAAGCGAAACTAAACCCGGCCACTACCATCAAAAGAATGATAGGACAAACACTATCGCACAATCTGACATCAATAAGATGACAGACCCCTCACAGAAAGGATGACCGAGAGAAACTAAAACCGGCCACTACCATCAAAAGGATGATAGGACAAACACTATCCCACAATTTAAAATCAATTACAATGACTGACCCCCCACCAAAAGGATGACAGAGCGAAACTCACACCCACCACTACCACCAAAAGGATGATAGGACAAACACTATCGCACAATCTGACATCAATCAAGACGATAGACCCCCCACCAAAAGGATGACGGAGCAAAACTCACACCGACCACTACCATCAAAAGGATGATGGGACAAAACACTATCGCACAATCTTATATCAATAAGATGACAGACTCCCCACCAACAGGATGACAGAGGAAAACTCACACCGACCACTATCACCAAACGGATGATAGGACAAACAATATTGCACAATTTGACATCAACAAGATGAGAGACCCACCACATAAGGCTGACGGAACGAAAATCACATCGACCACTACCATCAAAAGGATGATAGGACAAAACACTATCGCACATTCTTAGATGAATAAGACGACAGACCCCGCACCAAAAGGATGACGGAGCGAAAATCACACCGATCACTACCATCAAACGAATGATAGGACAAAACGCTATCGCACAATCTGACATCAATAAAATGACATACCACACACCAAAAGGATGATAAAACGAAACTCACACAGGCCACTACCATCAAAAGGATGATAGGACAAACACTATCTCACAATCTGACATGAATAAGATGACAGACCCCTCACCAAAAGGCTGACCAAGAGAACTTAAACCGGCCACTACCATCAAAAGGATGATAGAACAAACACTATCCCACAATTTAACATCAATTACGATGACGGAGCAAAACTCACACCCAGCACTACCACCAAAAGGATGATAGGACAAACACTATCGCACAATCTGACATCAATCAAGACGACAGACCCCCCACCAAAAGGATGACTGAGCGAAAATCACACCGACCACTACCATCAAAAGGATAATAGGAAAAAACACTATCGCACAATCTTAGATTAATAAGACGACAGACCCCCCACCAAAGGGATGATGGAGCGAAACTCACACCGGCCACAATCACCAAAAGGAAGATAGGACAAACACAATCGCACAATCTGACATCACTAAGATGAAAGACCCCTCAAATAAGGATGACAAAGCGAAACTAAACCCGGCCACTACCATCAAAAGAATGATAGGACAAACACTATCGCACAATCTGACATAAATGAGATGACAGACCCCTCACCAAAAGGATGATCGAGAGAAACTCAAACCGGGCCACTACCATCAAAAGGATGATTGGACAAACACTATCCCACAATTTAACATCAATTACAATGATAGACCCCCCACCAAAAGGATAACGGAGCGAAACTCATACCCACCACTACCACCAAAAGGATGATAGGACAAACACTATCGCACAATCTGACATCAATCAAGACGACAGACCCCCACTAAAATGATGACAGAGCGAAACTCACACCCACCACTACCACCAAAAGGATGATTGGACAAACACTATCACAATCTGATATCAATCAAGACGACAGACCCCCTACCAAAAGGATGACGGAGCGAAACTCAAACCGACCATTATCATCAAAAGGATGATAGGACAAAACACTATCACACAATATGACATCACTCAAGACGACAAACCCCCCACCAAAAGGATGACGGAGCAAAACTCACACCGACCACTACCATCAAAAGGATGATAGGACAAAACACTATCTCACAATCTTATATCAATAAGATGACAGACTCCCCACCAACAGGATGACAGAGGAAAACTCACACCCACCACTACCACCAAAAGGATGATAGGACAAACACTATCGCACAATCTGACATCAATCAAGACGACAAACCCCCTACCAAAAGGATGACGGAGCGAAACTCAAACCGACCACTATCATCAAAAGGATGATAGGACAAAACACTATCGCACAATTTGACATCAATCAAGACGACAAACCCCCCACCAAAAGGATGACGGAGCAAAACTCACACCGACCACTACCATCAAAAGGATGATAGGACAAAACACTATCGCACAATCTTAGATTAATAAGACGACAGACCCCCCACCAAAGGGATGATGGAGCAAAACTGACACCGGCCACTATCACCAAAAGGAAGATAGGACAAACACTATCGCACAATCTGACATTAATAAGATGAAAGACCCCTCAAATAAGGATGACAAAGCGAAACTAAACCCGACCACTACCATCAAAAGAATGATAGGACAAACACTATCGCACAATCTGACATCAATAAGATGACAGACCCCTCACCAAAAGGATGATCGAGAGAAACTCAAACCGGCCACTACCATCAAAAGGATGATAGGACAAACACTATCCCACAATTTAACATCAATTACAATGACAGACCCCCGACCAAAAGGATGACGGAGCGAAACTCACACCCACCACTACCACCAAAAGGATGATAGGACAAACACTATCGCACAATCTGACATCAATCAAGACGACAGACCCCCCCACCAAAAGGATGACGGAGCGAAACTCACACCCAGCACTACCACCAAAAGGATGATAGGACAAACACTATCGCACAATCTGACATCAATCAAGACAACAGACCCCCCACCAAAAGGATGACTGAGCGAAAATCACACCGACCACTACCATCAAAAGGATAATAGGAAAAAACACTATCGCACAATCTTAGATTAATAAGACGACAGACCCCCCACCAAAGGGATGATGGAGCGAAACTCACACCGGCCACTATCACCAAAAGGAAGATAGGACAAACACTATCGCACAATCTGACATCACTAAGATGAAAGACCCCTCAAATAAGGATGACAAAGCGAAACTAAACCCGGCCACTACCATCAAAAGAATGATAGGACAAACACTATCGCACAATCTGACATAAATGAGATGACAGACCCCTCACCAAAAGGATGATCGAGAGAAACTCAAACCGGGCCACTACCATCAAAAGGATGATTGGACAAACACTATCCCACAATTTAACATCAATTACAATGATAGACCCCCCCCCAAAAGGATAACGGAGCGAAACTCACACTAACCACTACCACCAAAAGGATGTTAGGACAAACACTTTCTCACAATCTGACATCAATCAAGACGACAGACCCCCACTAAAAGGATGATGGAGTGAAACTCACACCGACCACTATCATCAAAAGGATGATAGGACAAAACACTATCACACAATCAGACATCAATCAAGACGACAGACCTCCCACCAGAATGATGACGGAGAAAAACTCACACCTACCACTACCATCAAAAGGATGATAGGATAAATTACTATAGCACAATCTTACATCAATAAAATGAGAGATTCCCCACCAACAAGATGACAGAGCAAAACTCACACCGGCCACTATTACCAAAAGGATGACAGGACAAACACTATTGCACAATCTGACATGAATAAGACGACAGACCCCCCACATAAGGATGACAGAGCGAAACTCACACCGCCACTACCACCAAAAGGATGATAGGACAAACACTATCGCACAATCTGACATCAATCAAGGCGACAAACCCCCCCTCCCCCCCCCCCCAGAAAAAGGATGACGGTGCGAAACTCACACCGACCACTACCATCAAAAGGATGATGGGACAAACACTATCGCACAATCTGACATCAATAAAATGACAGACCCCCCACCAAAGGATGACGTAGCAAAACTCACACCGACCACTATCACCAAAAGGATGATAGGACAAACACTATCGCACAATCCGATATCAATCAAGACGACAAACCCCCCACCAAAAGGATGACGGAGCGAAACTCACACCGACCACTACACCAAAAGGATAATAGGACAAACACTTTCGCACAATATGACATGAATCAAGACGACAGAACCCCCACCAAAAGGATGATGGAGTGAAACTCACAACGACCACTATCATCAAAAGGATGATAGGACAAAACACTATCGCAGAATCGGACATCAATCAAGACGACAGACCTCCCACTAGAATGATGACGGAGCAAAACTTACACCAACCACTACCATCAAAAGGATGATAGGACAAAACACTATCGCACAATCTTACATCAATAAAATGACAGACTCCCCACTAACAATATGACAGAGCGAACATCAATAAGATGACAGACCCCCCACATAAGGATGACGGAGCGAAACTCACACCGCCACTACCACCAAAAGGTTGAAAGGAAAAACACTATCGCACAATCTGACATCAATCAAGACGACAGACCCCCCCCCCCCCCCCCAAAAGGATGACAGTGTGAAACTCACACCGACCACTACAATCAAAAGGATGATAGGACAAACACTATCGCACAATCTGACATCAATAAGATGACAGACCCCCCACCAAAAGGATGACAGAGCAAAACTCACACCGACCACTAACACCAAAAGGATGATATGACAAACACTATCACACAATCCGACATCAATCAAGACGACAGACCCTCCACCAAATGGATGACGGAGCGAGACTCACACCGACCATTACCACCAAAAGGATGATAGGAGAAACACTTTCGCATAATCTAACATCAATCAAGACGAAAGACCCCCCACCAAAAGGATGATGGAGTGAAACTCACACGGACCACTATCATAAAAAAGATGATAAGACAAAACACTATCGCACAATCTGACATCAATCAAGATGACAGATCTCCCACTAGAATGATGACGGAGCAAATCTCACACCGACCACTACCATCAAAAGGATGATAGGACAAAACACTATCGCACAATCTTACATCAATAAAATGACAGACTCCCCACCAACAAGATGATAGAGTGAAACTCACACCTACCACTATTACCAAACGGATGATAGAACAAACACTGTTGCACAATTTGACATCAATAAGATGACAGACCCCACACATAAGGATGACAGAGCGAAACACACACCGCCACTACCACCAAAAGGATGATACGACAAACACTATCGCACAATCTGACATCAATCAAGACAACAGACCCGCCCAAAAGGGTGACGGTGCGAAACTCACACCGGCCACTACCATCAAAAGGATGATAGGACAAACACTATCGCACAATCTGACATCATTTAGATGACAGACCCCCCAACAAAAGGATGACGGAGCAAAACTCACACCGGCCACTATCACCAAAAGTATAATAGGACAAAAATTATCGCACATTCTGACATCAATAAAGACGACAGACCCCCCACCAAAAGGATGACGGAGCGAAACTCACACCGACCACTACCACCAAAAGGATGATAGGAAAAAGACTTTCGCACAATCTGACATCAATCAAGACGACAGAACCCCAACGAAAAGGATGATGGAGTGAAACTCACACCGACCACTTTCATCAAAAGGGTGATAGGACAAAACACTATCGCACAATCGGACATCAATCAAGACGACAGACCTCCCACCAGAATGATGACGGAGCAAAACTCACACCTACCACTACCATCAAAAGGATGATAGGACAAAACACTATCGTACAATCTTACATCAATAAAATGACAGACTCCCCACCAACAAGATGATAGAGTAAAACTCACACCGACCACTATTATCAAAAGGATGATAGGACAAACACTGTTGCACAATCTAACATCAATAAGATGACAGACCCCCCCACATAAGGATGACGGAGCGAAACTCACACCGCCACTACCACCAAAAGGATGATAGGAAAAACACTATCGCACAATCTGACATCAATCAAGACAACAGACCCCCCCCCCCCCCCCCAAAAGGATGACAACACGAAACTCACACCGGCCACTATTACCAAAAGGATGATAGGACAAACACTGTTGCACAATCTTACATCAATAAGATGACAGACCCCCCACATAAGGATGACGAAGCGAAACTCATACCGCCACTACCACCAAAAGGATGATAGGAAAAACACTATCGCACAATCTGAAATCAATCAAGACGACAGCCCCCCCCCCCCCCCCCCCCCAAAAGGATGACGGTGCGAAACTCACACCGGCCACTACAATCAAAAGGATGATAGGACAAACACTATCGCACAATCTGACATCAATAAGATGACAGACCCCCCACCAAAAGGATGACGGAGCAAAACTCACACCGACCACTATCACCAAAAGGATGATAGGACAAACACTATCGCACAATCCGACATCAATCAAGACGACAGACCCCCCACCTAAAGGATGACGGAGCGAAACTCACACCGACCACTACCACCAAAAGGATGATAGGACAAACACTTTCGCACAATCTGACATCAATCAAGACGACAGACCCCCCACCAAAAGGTTGATGGAGTGAAACTCACACCAACCACTATCATCAAAAGGATGATAGGACAAAACACTATCGCACAATCGGACATCAATCAAGACGACGAACCTCCCACCACAATGATGACGGAGCAAAACTCACACCTACCACTATCACCAAAAGGATGATATGACAAACACTTCCGCATAAACTGACATCAATCAAGTGGACAGAACCCCGACCAAAAGGATGACGGAGCAAAACTCACACCGGCCACTATCACCTAAAGGATAATAGGACAAACATTATCGCACAATCTGACATCAATTAAGACGACATACCCCCCACCAAAAGGATGACGGAGCGAAACTCACACCGACCACTACCACCAAACGGATGATAGGACAAACACTTTCGCACAATCTGACATCAATCAAGACGACAGACCCCCCACCAAAAGGATGACGGAGCAAAACTCACACCGGCCATTATCACGAAAAGGATAATATGACAAACACTATCGCACAATCTGACATCAATCAAGACGACAGACCCCCCACCAAAAGGATGACGGAGCGAAACTAACACCGACCACTACCACCAAAAGGATGATAGGACAAACACTTCCGCATAAACTGACATCAATCAAGTGGACAAAACCCCGACCAAAAGGATGATGAAGTGAAACTCACACCGACCACTATCATCAAAAGGATGATAGGACAAAACACTATCGTACAATCTTACATCAATAAAATGACAGACTCCCCACCAACAAGATGACAGAGCGAAACTAACACCGGCCACTTTTATCAAAAGGATGATAGGACAAACACTATTGCACACAAGGATGACGGAGCGAAACTCACACCGCCACTACGAAAAGGATGATAGGAAAAACACTATCGCCCAATCTGATATCAATCAAGACGGCAGACCCCCCCCCCCCAAAAAGGATGATGGTGCGAAACTCACACCGGCCACTACCATCAAAAGAATGATAGGACAAACACTATCGCACAATCTGACATCAATAAGATGACAGACCCCCCAACAAAAGGATGACGGAACAAAACTGACACCGACCACTATCACCAAAAGGATAATTGGACAAACACTATCGCACAATCCGACATCAATCAAGACGACATACCCTCCACCAAAAGGATGACGGAGCGAAACTCACACCTACCACTACCACCAAAAGGATGATAGGACAAACACTTTCGCATAATCTGACATCAATCAAGACGACAGACCCCCCACCAAAAGGATGATGGAGTGAAACTCACACCGACCACTATCATAAAAAAGATGATAAGACAAAACACTATGGCACAATCTGACATCAATCAAGATGACAGATCTCCCACTAGAATGATGACGGAGCAAAACTCACACCGACCACTACCATCAAAAGGGTGATAGGACAAAATACTATCGCACAATCTTACATCAATAAAATGACAGACTCCCCACCAACAAGATGATAGAGCGAAACTCACACCGACCACTATTACCAAAAGGATGATAGAACAAACACTGTTGCACAATTTGACATGAATAAGATGACAGACCCCCCACATAAAGATGACAGAGCGAAACTCACACCGCCACTACCACCAAAAGGATGATACGACAAACACTATCGCACAATCTGACATCAGTCAAGACAACAGACCCGCCCAAAAGGGTGACGGTGCGAAACTCACACCGGCCACTACCATCAAAAGGATGATAGGACAAACACTATCGCACAATCTGACATCATTTAGATGACAGACCCCCCAACAAAAGGGTGACGGAGCAAAACTCACACCGGCCACTATCACCAAAAGTATAATAGGACAAAAATTATCGCACATTCTGACATCAATAAAGACGACAGACCCCCCACCAAAAGGATGACGAAGCGAAACTCACACCGACCACTACCACCAAAAGGATGATAGGACAAACTCTTTCCCACAATCTGACATCAATCAAGACGACAGAACCCCGACCAAAAGGATGACGGAGTGAAACTCACACCGACCACTATCATCAAAAGGATGATAGGACATAACACTATTGCACAATCGGACATCAATTAAGACGACAGACCTCCCACTAGAATGATGATGGAGCAAAACTCACACCGACCACTACCATCAAAAGGATGATAGGACAAAACACTATCGCACAATCTTACATCAATAAAATGACAGACTCCCAACTAACAATATGACAGAGCGAAACTCGCACCGAAAACTATTATCAAAAGGATGATAGGACAAACACTGTTGCACAATCTAACATCAATAAGATGACAGACCCCCCACCTAAGGATGACGGAGCGAAACTCACACCGCCACTACCACCAAAAGGATGATAGGAAAAACAATATCGCACAATCTGACATCAATCAAGATGACAGACCCCCCCCCCCAAAAGGATGACGGTGCGAAACTCACACCGACCACTACAATCAAAAGGATGATAGGACAAACACTATCGCACAATCTGACATCAATAAGATGACAGACCCCCCACCAAAAGGATGACAGAGAAAAACTCACACCGACCACTAACACCGAAAGGATGATATGACAAACACTATCGCACAATCCGACATCAATCAAGACGACAGACCCTCCACCAAAAGGATGACGGAGCGAAACTCACACCGACCACTACCACCAAAAGGATGATAGGACAAACACTTTCGCATAATCTGACATCAATCAAGACGACAGACCCGCCACCAAAAGGATGATGGAGTGAAACTCACACCGACCACTATCATAAAAAAGATGATAAGACAAAACACTATGGCAAAATCTGACATCAATCAAGATGACAGATCTCCCACTAGAATGATGACGGAGCAAAACTCACACCGACCACTACTGATGGGCTAAAGACGTGTCTACTTATGCGTCTAGCGGTATCTTACTGCAAGTGCACAGCCTATCGAAGTAATATTTAAGATTATCGATCCACAGGGATTCTATCGTTACTTAGTGCTAGATGAACTCCTAGTTTAGCTAAGGCGAATAGTTGTCACGATTGTTGTTGGTTTCCTAAGACTATTGAAGGCGGAATTAAATTCAAGTTTTTAATAAAATAATACTAAAACGGTCGGTATGTAATTATACTAACTTAGGTGGGTCAATCTAACCTAGGCTTATAAAGATGTTCACTTAATCTACTCGGTAGAAATTACTAGTTTGAATACCCTCAACTCACACTCTCGTGGTCTTGAATCAGATCTTATCCCTAAAGCCCTATGCCTGCTCTCGCTAGCCCATAAGTGTTTAGAGATAATTTTTGGAAACTAAATAATTCTAATTTATCTTAAAGCGCTCTCGCTGTATTTAATTTAAATGCCTAACTTTAGCTATCTGGTTAAAATCTCACACTCTCGTGGTCTTGACCCAACCTAATACCCTTTTCTTACTCTCGTAACGAAAAGGTCGAATTTAATTAAAAAGTATCAGCCAGAATGTTAAGCGATTAATTATTTTAGCCCATGGTTATATTTTACCGGTTAAGTTAGTTATAACGACATACCGCCCTAAGGTATTTAGCTACTCATCGAGGTTAAATCAGACTCAGAGTTATTTATTAGTTTACTAATGGCAGAGAAATAATTGGACATTATAAATAAATTAAATAAATTAAATTGCAATAACTGAAAAAAAACCTGATTAACAAATATCTGAGTAGACTCCTTCTTCCACAAACCGGAAGGCTTGGAGTAGGCGGAAATAAAAATTAAAACGAAATGGTGAAGGCTGGAAACAAATAAAGGTATAACAATTCCCTAATGTTGGAAATTGTTACACGGTTGGTTTGGATACAAATAAAATAAGGCAGAAAATAAAATGCTGGAATAATAAATCTGACGGTAAGGTAATTCGGCAGAGCTTCCGCAGGAAATTTGGATACTGAAGTCTGTCCCCAAATCCTTCTGAGCTGGTCCTATTTATAGAGCTTCCAATGGGCTGATCCTGGGTCTTTTGCTTCTTGGGCTTTGCTGAAGTGGTTGAGAAAATGTTGGAAAGTGGCAGCAGAAAGTGGGAGAAATCTCCCTCACGTGAGAATTACTAGGAGGAGTGGCTTCACTGGTGACTTTGACGTAGTCTGAGTCAAAAGAATCAAGTTATATCCTTGTCACGGGCGTGACAAGGTCTTCACGCTCGTTGTCTTACGTTTTCAAGTGTCACGGTCGTAACTCATTCCTCACGGTCGTGAGGTCCCAAAGTAAGGTGTCACGGTCGTGACACCCTTGTAACGACCGTGGTCGTAACAAATTATGCAGAGTTTTATGCAGGCTTCTGTCTTGCTTCATTTCTTGTGGTTTCTTTGTTCTTTTCTTCTTAATTCTTGATTTGGCCTCACATATCGATGTACCTGCAAAATAGTAAGAAAAACTCGAGGAATCGAGCGTTAAAACGGTGAATGCGCGGTATAAGTCAATGAAATATAGCGATATAACCGATGCGTTTTCTCGTCATCAAACTTCCCCAAACTTAAACCTTTGCTTGTCCTCAAGCAAATAGTCGGTTAAAAATCGGCGGACAAGATTTTATTCGCGCATACTCATAGCAAACCGTCCGGTGGGTCGTTCTGTCGGATAGTCCGGTACTTTGATAGAACACTACCGATACACTAATGACATAAGCAACAGGCTATGTCGTCTACTTCCCGTCAAGCGAAACAATCGACAATCACATTGCGATTTCACCTAGAGTTTTTCGATCGTATTTCACCCGGTTCGTTCTGGCGCAGTCACATTAAGCCCTTTGCCTTCGCACGCACGTAGTGGAGTAGCCGGTTAGCGATTTTGATCCTTTTTTAGCACGGGGTCTGGTACACGAGTGTGGCAACCCTTCATGTTTTATCCGATGCGGAGGTTGTGGGGGATCGAGCCGTAGCACGCCCTACCGAGTTCAGAACCAGTGCCTCTGAACCAACCCGGAACGGAGTCCTTCTCATATTTCTCGTTTATTATCTGCGACCGTGTACTTTGGTGCAATCTCTTTTCATTTTGCATTGAGATACGAAGGATCATTATTGATTAGGCATCAAGCGCTTATATTCATCGGCTCCCCACGTGGTTTGTGTTTAGACGGTGCTGACTGCTAGTATAAACTACTGGGGTTACTTTTTGAACTGAAACTAAAGGTGCACTCGCAATGGTGATCGGATGGAATTTCTTAAGCAGGGGGTCGAAGATGTCAAGATTGTATTGGTCTTGTTTAATCGTTCCCTGCTTCGTAATTACGAACCATTCGGTGGTCAGTCGGGTAATGCGAGTAATTTAAGGATTTTTCTAGTATGGCTTAATAATCGGGGAAAACTCGATATTCAAGAAAATAACGCACAGAATTGCTCATTTCATTGATTTTCTAAAAGGAATACAACAGAATTGAAAGTACATTGAAATGAAAAGTACCTCTCCCACACTATATCAGACATTGTCCTCAATGTTGTGATATAATAGCGGTATAGATACAGTACAAGACTAAAACTGAAAAACAACATAAAAGCAAACTACTGCTGCTGGTGATCGCGGGCTCGGCCTCTGGTGCGAGAGCGGCGTCTGGAGGGAGTCGCGTCGGGGTCAGAGCCGGTACCGGAGGTAGCAGTAATGCTGAGGCGGAGCGCCTCAAGCTCGCCGCGGACTTCGCCAAAGAGTTCGCTAACCCGCTCATTAGTGGCCGCATGGTTGGCAGCAATAGTGCCGAGCAGAGCGTCGTACTGGGCCTTCTGCTGACGCTCTAGTGCTGCGTTCATCAGGTTCTGCTGGTGGATCGCAAATAGGACGTCCTCCAGTGTGGCAGCGGGGGCTGCCTGCTGTCGGGTGGAAGTCTCGGGGATGTCCTGGGCATGCTCAGCTGCATCCATGGCGTCCTGCATCTCGTCCACTGCGGCGTTTGGCTGATCATCATGTACCGGCACGTGATCCGCAGCAGCTGGTAAGGCAAAGAGCCAGTTGGCTCGGTTTGCTGGGTCGATGCGTGTGCGTGACGGCAGAGTGATGTGGTGGAAGACGGTGCCATTGATGACAGGGCTGTACCTGCCATCCTCTCGCTGCGCGATCAGGTGGGCGGACCGGCAGTAGCTCATGGTCAGGAAATCGGGTGCGAGATGCGGCAGATCAGCGAGCGCGTCACCAAGCCCCAGCTGGATGGTGAGGGTAGTGACAATGCCTCCAATGAAAAACGGGGATGAGCCGCGGTGCGCGATGGCCTGGATGTGGTAGAGCATAAAGGGGGCAGCATTGATTGGCTCGTCATGCAGGGCACAGTACAGAAACAGGAGCTCCTTTGAGTTGAGCTTGTGGTTGCTCTCCCGAGCAAAGATGGTGTTGCAGAGGACCCGGTGAAAGTAGCGGATAGCCGGGTTGTGGATATGAGTGGCGTTGAGGCTCTGGAAAGTGGTCGCTTGGGTGTTGGTGAGGTCGCGCCACAGTGTGAATGCTTGTTCACTGAAGTTGTCGGGCACGCGACGGTGGGCTTCGGTGCCGTGGTGGAAACCTAACAGCTCTGCAATCCTGTTTTGTGTGAGGTTGAACTCCCGGCCAAGCAGTCTGAATGATACGTTGCCGGTAAGCTGGCTCTGCGAACCATGAGGGGTGATGTAGCAGTAGGAACTGAGGAACTCCAGCGTCAGGAGTTCGAAGGTAGGCTGTGGCTGGTGACAGAGGTCCCACAGGCCAACCTTCTGCAATAGGTTTTGGACGCTGGGCAGCATACCGAGCTCTTGCAGACAGTCGGTAGAAATGTACCGGGTGGGCTGCAGACCGCGGTTCTCGAAGCGGACGAAACGGTCTCGCTGGGTTTCTCCTGCTTCTCCTTCTCTGAAGACGATAGAATCCATAACATGCAAATGTGAAGGGAGAGGGTGGAAGGATTTTTTCTGTGAAGTTTTTGGAAGAAGAGTGGTAGAATGAGGGAGTTGTTGTTCGGATTAAATACGGGACAGTGGAGTTGAAATAGTTACTGGAAGTGGTGGATTAATGGGGTAGTGGAAAGTTTTTGACGGTTTGGGAATGAGTGGGGGAAGTGTTAGACAGGTTATGGAGGGAGAAGAGGGGTGGACACGATGAAGAAACAGTTCTGTTTCTCACGACCTCTGGTATAGAGGTAGTCACGGTCGTGACTAGATCGTGACGGTCGTGACGCGCTAATTGCGCATGTCACGATCGTAATGGGGGCGTGACGACCGTGAGGCTGTGTGGTGCTGGATAATTTCCAGGAAAGCATATTGTGTCACGTTATTTTTAATTTAATAATAATAATATAGTTTATTTAGTAGCACTATAGTAACACGCCATGATATACAGCAATTTCAAAACAGTAGTACACGAATCTGAGATAGAATATTGCAGTCATACAGTATACGGTAACACAGTGTATAGAAAAGAAATAGAAAAATTATTTAAGCTGCTAAAATGAAGAATCAATTGAAAATAAAAAGTGCATGGTATTAAGAAAAATTGAAATTACATAAACTCAAATTATGTTATGAAATCGTTGCGAAAAATAAATTCAACTGGAAATGAAAATAATGATAAAAAATAATGAGAAAAGAATTGATAAACTAAATCACTGATAGCCGGTTCAAAGGCGTTTCTTCAGATCTTCGATGGCGGAGTCCAGATGATAGAACTGTTCGCAGGCCATGTCAGTCAATCCCACGATGTCCAATCGCATACTCTTAATGTCTTCTCTGAATAGATTAATGTCGGCTTGATAGGCATTGAGAGTGTGCATGATGTTCTGCAAGTTGTTAGCGTACTCTCCGTGATTCGCTCCAGGGGTTTCATGAACTTTGTCAGTTGGGTCAATGTCATAGTATCCAGGAGGTGTCTCGGGGTCGGTTTCAACAGCGGTCATTACATCATCTGTTATCCTGTGAGACTGAGGTGTTTCAGGAGTGGCTGGATAAACAGGTGGGTTTAACTCATAAAGCCAATTATCCTTATTATGAACACCTACTTTTGCATGATTGGGCAATGTGAACAGGGTGACTACTGTGTTCCGGATCAGGTACTCAAAAGGTGGGCGTCCTAAATTCCTTATAATATGTCTATTGAAGCAGAATTTAAGGTTCATCAGGCGTACGGTTCCCAGACGGGTACACCTGTCCAGTTGGTACCTAAGTCCTAAGGCATCAGCAATCATGGTTACAAGGCCTCCTACCACGATAGGTAATTCAGGTTCATCTTGGATGCGGGTGAAGGTTTGCATCATGAAAGGGACACCATTAACACACTGTCCAGTATTGAAACATGACATAATAAATAATTCATCCTTAGAGACTCCGGTAATATTTTCTTCTTTTCCAAAGAAGGTATGGGCGAGGAATTTGTGGAAGTAGCGAAGAGCAGGGTTATGGATTTCATCATTGTTCATATCATTTGGTTCAGGATGGTAGTTTCCGGTCAGAGTTCCCCAAAAGAAATCTAGCTCCACATCCATCAATTCTACCTGTGTGGTAGTAAAGGCGAAAGGTCCACTAGGGAATCCTAATAGGTCAGCTAGTTCTTTGTGGTTAAAGTCGTATTCTATTCCGAATAGGCGGAAACTAATGAATCCTTTCCTAGAACCAAAACCGCGCTCGGGTAGGTAAAGTAGGGAACTAAGGAACTCAAGGGTGAGCTCTCGGTAAGTCGCAAACTTGTGTTGGATCATTGCATTTTCCCATCCGAGTCGGTTGAACAGGTATATCATGCTCTCATGTATACCTAAGGTTTCCATAGTCTTTTCATTTGGGTACAGGGTCAAATCCATTTGCCTCTGTGATAACTCTTCGAACTTTATTCTTTGGTTCCTACCTCTAAATTGGGTTTCCATATAGTTAATAGGTTGGTTAGCCATAGTCAGTGAAAATACGGTGGAAACAATTCAGTGGAAAAGACTTTAGAAAATCTGTAAAAAGTGATTTAGGATAAAAATAAGAAAAATGAAATGCTAAAATGTAATGGCTATAAATGTAATGTAAAATAAAACTAACAAAACAATTTAAACAAATAGTAATAACGATAATTAAAAATGCTCAAAAAGGAAAAGGATAGTTTAAAATAGGTAACTAAGAAAATGGGTTGCCTCCCACCAAGCGTTGTTTTTATTGTCAAAAGCCTGACGTAACGCTGAGGTTTAGACTAATCAGGGGAATTATCGGACAATTTCAAAAGTTTTAGATCATTCGTATAGGCTCTATTTTCAACTTTATGATAAAGTTTTAGGCGCTGTCCGTTTACTATGAATGGTTCATTGTTCCTACCCTTGATTTCTATTGCTCCACTTGGGAATACTTTAGTTATATCAAAGGGTCCCGACCATCTAGACTTTAGTTTTCCAGGAAAGAGCCTAAGTCTTGAATTAAAGAGGAGTACAACGTCTCCCACACTGAATTCTTTCTTAGATAGGCGTTTATCATGCCATCGCTTGGTTCTTTCCTTATATAGCTTAGCATTTTCATATGCATCTAATCTTAATTCTTCTAATTCGTTAATGTCTAGGATTCGCTTTTCTCCTGCAGCACTATAGTTCATATTGAGAGTTTTGATCGCCCAATAAGCTTTGTGTTCTAGTCCTACTGGGAGGTGGCAAGACTTTCCATAAACTAGTTTGAAAGGTGTAGTACCTATGGGAGTCTTGTAAGCGGTCCTATAAGCCCATAGAGCTTCATTAAGTTTAGATGACCAATCTTTCCGAGATATGGCGACAGTCTTTTCTAAGATTTGTTTAATCTCTCGGTTTGAGACTTCGACCTGTCCACTTGTTTGTGGGTGATACGGTGTGGCCACACGGTGTCTCACTCCATATTTAGATAGTAATTTATCAAAGATTTTCGAAATGAAGTGTGAGCCACCGTCACTTATGACGAGTCGAGGTACACCAAATCTGGGAAAGATTATGTTTTTGAAAAGCTTTATTACTACTCGTGCATCATTTGTAGGAGAAGCTATGGCTTCGATCCATTTTGAGACATAGTCAACGGCTACGAGTATGTAATTATTACCGAAAGATGATGGGAATGGTCCCATGAAATCTATTCCCCAGACGTCGAAGATTTCTACTTCCAAAATTCCCTTTTGGGGCATTTCATCTCTTCTTGAAATATTGCCGGTGCGTTGACACCGATCGCAACTTATAACAGCGATGTGGACATCCTTCCATAGATTAGGCCAGTATAAGCCGGCTTGCAAGATTTTCGCACAGGTCTTGGAAGTGCTCGCATGTCCACCATAAGGAGATGAATGACATTGGGCAATGACATCTTCTATTTCTTCTTCGGGAATACATCGGCGAAAGATTCCATCCGGTCCTCGTTTGAACAATAATGGTTCATCCCAATAGTACTGTTTCAGGTTATGAAAGAACTTCTTTTTCTGCTGATAGGTTAGATCTGGTGGAAGAGCTCCTGCGGCTAGGTAGTTGACAATGTCAGCGTACCATGGCAGTCCTACAGTTGTCTGTATTATTTCCACGGGTTCTGGTTCATTTATATCTAACTGCGCCAGGTCGCTTCCTATTTGTGCTATCAGCTGTTCATACGGAAAATCATCGTTAATCGGCACTTGTTCGGGTTTAATACCTTCTATTCTAGATAAATGGTCCGCTACGACGTTTTCGGTACCTTTTTTGTCTTTTATTTCTAGATCAAACTCTTGTAGAAGTAAAATCCATCTTAAGAGTCTTGGCTTAGCATCCTTCTTAGTTAATAGATATCGGATAGCAGCGTGGTCTGTGTAAATGATTATTTTCGCTCCAACTAGGTAAGAGCGGAATTTGTCAAGCGCAAAGACAACTGCTAGCAATTCTTTTTCTGTAGTGGCGTAGTTCATCTGGGCAGAATCCAAGGTTCTACTTGCATAGTAAATCGCATGGAGTTTCTTTTCTTTTCTCTGACCCAGGACTGCGCCCACAGCATAGTCACTCGCATCGCACATGATTTCAAAAGGTAATCTCCAGTCAGGGGGTTGCATGATTGGTGCGGTGATGAGGGCTGTTTTTAGAGTTTCGAATGCTTTAAGACAATCTTCATTGAATATGAAGTCAGCGTCTTTCATTAATAAACCAGTAAGAGGTTTAGTGATTTTCGAGAAATCTTTAATGAATCGTCGGTAGAAACCGGCGTGTCCTAAAAAGCTTCGTATTTCTCGAACGGTTTTAGGAGGTTGAAGATCTTTTATTACTTCAATCTTAGCTTTATCGACTTCAATTCCCTTATCTGATATCACATGACCTAATACTATTCCTTCGTTGACCATAAAATGACATTTCTCCCAGTTAAGCACGAGATTCACTTTTACACATCTTTCTAACACCATTTCTAAGTTTGATAGACATCCTTCAAAGCTTTGCCCGCATACAGAGAAGTCGTCCATGAACACCTCCATGATGTTGTCTATAAAATCTGCGAAGATTGACATCATGCATCTTTGAAAGGTTGCAGGGGCGTTGCACAATCCAAAGGGCATTCGCCTATAAGCGAACGTTCCATAAGGACATGTGAATGTGGTCTTCTCTTGGTCATCAGGATGGATAGGGATTTGGAAAAATCCTGAGTAACCATCAAGGTAACAGAAGTAAGAATGCTTGGCTAATCGTTCTAACATTTGATCTATGAAAGGTAGTGGGAAATGATCTTTTCGAGTGACTTTGTTTAGTTTACGATAATCTATGCACACTCTATATCCCGTCACTACTCTTTGCGATATCGATTCGCCTTGAGCGTTTTTCACAACAGTGATACCTCCTTTCTTTGGCACTACATGTATTGGACTAACCCATTCACTATCAGAGATTGGATATATTATCCCGGCATCTAATAATTTCTTGACTTCTTCCTTTACTACAGTGCTAAGGGTTGGGTTTATTCTTCTTTGAGCTTCTCTGGAGGTTCTGCAATCTTCTTCTAGCAGAATGCGATGCATGCAAACTGAAGGACATATCCCTTTGAGATCAGATATGTTATATCCTAATGCAGTTGGATATTTCTTCAAGACATCTAAAAGTTTCTTTGTCTCTATAGTTCCTAAACTGGAATTCACTATAACTGGTCTTTTACATTCAACGTCTAAGAATTCGTACCTTAGGTTTTTTGGTAAAGTTTTTAATCCTAATGTAGGTTTATCTTTACTTGGCATGGGATCCGGTGTAAGTGCTAAGCTTTCGCTCAGACTATTATCCTGATACGGTTTTTGCCAATTATCATCTTCGAGAATTGGAGGGATTTGAATTTTCATTATTTCAGAATAAGTGGTCTCCTCCAGTTCCATTTCTCTTACACATTCGTCAATTACGTCCATTAGATAGCATGTATCCTCTATAGCTGGTGATTGTAAGAATTGTGTTAAAACAAATTCAACTTTCTCTTCACCTACTTCAAAGGTTAGCTTTCCTCTTTTTACGTCTATTATAGCTCCGACGGTAGCTAAGAATGGTCTTCCTAGTATGATAGGTGTAGTGGAGTCTTCAGAGATGTCCATGATTATAAAATCAGTAGGAATGTAGAATTGT
The DNA here is from genome assembly GCA_963859935.3 of Lathyrus sativus. Taxonomy (NCBI): domain Eukaryota; kingdom Viridiplantae; phylum Streptophyta; class Magnoliopsida; order Fabales; family Fabaceae; genus Lathyrus; species Lathyrus sativus. Next base: position 184,674,316 of record OZ012737.1, read on the forward strand.
CCTATACGTACTGGGACGTTTTCTAGTATGCCTACAGGATATTTAACAGAGCGATCGGCTAGCTGAACAGACATTTTTGTTGGTCTTAGTTCTCCCATGTCTAGCCTTTTGCAAATCGTTAAGGGCATAACACTGATACTGGCTCCTAAATCGCATAGAGCTTTGTCAATGACGAATTTTCCTATTACACAGGGTATAGAGAAACTTCCTGGATCTTTTAGCTTAGGAGGCATGTTATTCTGGATTATGGCGCTACACTCGGCAGTGAGTGTAACTGTTCCGTTATCCTCTATCTTTTTCTTATTGGATAAGATTTCTTTTAGAAACTTGGCATACGAGGGTATTTGGGTAATTGCTTCTGTAAACGGAATAGTAATATTCAACTGTTTCAGAAGTTCTACAAATTTCTTAAATTGACCCGTCGTCTTAGAACTTATTAATCTTTGAGGGTACGGAATTGGTGGTTTATAGGGTGGTGGAGGCACATAAGGTTGTTCTTTCTCCACTACCTCTCGACTTTCATCTTCCTTTTCTTCTGGATCATTCACCACTTCAGTCGGTTTATCCGGTTTTTGGTACATGGCTGGATTGTCAAGTCTTGGATCGGTAGGTCCGTCAAGTTCCTTGCCACTTCTTAATATTACAGCATTAGCATGTCCTTTCGGATTAGGTTGAGGTTGTCCAGGGAACACTCCAGCTGGTGCAGCAGTAGGTGCTTGCTGTTGAGCTACTTGCGAAATCTGAGTTTCAAGCATTTTGTTATGTGTAGCTAATGCATCTACTTTGCTCACTAATTGTTTAATCTGCTCACTAGTGTGAATGTTTTGGTTTAAGAAGTCCTTGTTCGTCTGAGATTGGCTAGCTATAAAGCTCTCCATCATCAATTCAAGGTTCGACTTTCTAGGGATATTAGGAGCAGTCTTTTGATATCCTGGTGATGTAGCTGGTGCTTGACCTGGTGCGTAATAAGCATTGTTACTCTTATAGGAGAAATTCGGATGATTCTTCCAACCTGGGTTGTATGTGTTTGAGTAAGGGTTTCCTTGAGCATAATTCACTTGATCAGTGGGAGTTCCTGTCAATAGTTGACAATCAGAGACTTCGTGTCCTGGGACTCCACATAACTCACAGTTGGGTGTTACTGCAGCCACGGTGGCTGCAGGTGTTATGGCCAAGTTATCGATCTTTTGGCTTAGTTGGTCAAACTTCGCATTGACTTGGTCCATACTACTTACTTCGTACATACCTCCCTTTGTTGGTTTCTCAGTTGCGACTCTTTCGCTTCCCCAAAGGTAATGATTCTGAGCCATACTTTCGATAAGTGCATAGGCATCACTATATTCTTTGTCCATCAATGCACCACCCGCGGCAGCGTCAATTGTCATTCTTGTATTGTACAAGAGTCCATTATAGAAGGTATGGATGACCATCCATTCTACTAATCCGTGATGTGGACAAAGCCTAAGTAGATCCTTATAGCGTTCCCAAGCGTCGAATAATGATTCACTTTCTCTTTGCTTAAATCCGTTGATCTGAGCTCTCAGCATAGCTGTCTTGCTAGGTGGAAAATACCTGTTCAAGAAAACTTTCTTAAGTTGTTCCCATGTAGTTACTGAGTTTGAAGGCAGAGATTGAAGCCATGCTCTTGCTCTGTCTCAAAGCGAAAAAGGAAATAGACGTAGTCTAATAGCTTCTTGGGTAACTCCATTGGCTTTTACGGTATCTGCATATTGCACAAAGATCGAAAGATGGAGATTCGGATCCTCGGTAGGATTTCCGGCGAATTGGTTTTGTTGCACGGCTGATATCAATGATGGTTTTAGTTCGAAATCGTTTCGGTTGATAGCCGGTGCTGCAATGCTTGAATGCGGTTCACCTTGCGAAGGATTAGCGTAATACTTGAGTGGATGAGCTTGTTCTTCAGCCATTCCTGCGTTTTCTGATTTTACGACTGGTTCAGGCGGATCTAATTGAAGATCTGGAATGTTGGAATTATTTTCGAAATCGAGTATACGTCTTCTTACGTGTAAGAAGCGTTCCGATTCAGGGATCAGAGGTTGCAAGTCTTCGCTTTTAGAGCGAGTACGTGGCATACACTCGGAGATTAGATTAAATTAAATAGTTGATACCTTAGTCTAGACAATGCTACCTAAGTGCACTAGTAACTAAATTAAGGAATCCCCGGCAACGGCGCCAAAAACTTGATGGGCTAAAGACGTGTCTACTTATGCGTCTAGCGGTATCTTACTGCAAGTGCACAGCCTATCGAAGTAATATTTAAGATTATCGATCCACAGGGATTCTATCGTTACTTAGTGCTAGATGAACTCCTAGTTTAGCTAAGGCGAATAGTTGTCACGATTGTTGTTGGTTTCCTAAGACTATTGAAGGCGGAATTAAATTCAAGTTTTTAATAAAATAATACTAAAACGGTCGGTATGTAATTATACTAACTTAGGTGGGTCAATCTAACCTAGGCTTATAAAGATGTTCACTTAATCTACTCGGTAGAAATTACTAGTTTGAATACCCTCAACTCACACTCTCGTGGTCTTGAATCAGATCTTATCCCTAAAGCCCTATGCCTGCTCTCGCTAGCCCATAAGTGTTTAGAGATAATTTTTGGAAACTAAATAATTCTAATTTATCTTAAAGCGCTCTCGCTGTATTTAATTTAAATGCCTAACTTTAGCTATCTGGTTAAAATCTCACACTCTCGTGGTCTTGACCCAACCTAATACCCTTTTCTTACTCTCGTAACGAAAAGGTCGAATTTAATTAAAAAGTATCAGCCAGAATGTTAAGCGATTAATTATTTTAGCCCATGGTTATATTTTACCGGTTAAGTTAGTTATAACGACATACCGCCCTAAGGTATTTAGCTACTCATCGAGGTTAAATCAGACTCAGAGTTATTTATTAGTTTACTAATGGCAGAGAAATAATTGGACATTATAAATAAATTAAATAAATTAAATTGCAATAACTGGAAAAAAACCTGATTAACAAATATCTGAGTAGACTCCTTCTTCCACAGCCCGGAAGGCTTGGAGTAGGCGGAAATAAAAATTAAAACGAAATGCTGAAGGCTGGAAACAAATAAAGGTATAACAATTCCCTAATGTTGGAAATTGTTACACGGTTGGTTTGGATACAAATAAAATAAGGCAGAAAATAAAATGCTGGAATAATAAATCTGACGGTAAGGTAATTCGGCAGAGCATCCGCAGGAAATTTGGATACTGAAGTCTGTCCCCAAATCCTTCTGAGCTGGTCCTATTTATAGAGCTTCCAATGGGCTGATCCTGGGTCTTTTGCTTCTTGGGCTTTGCTGAAGTGGTTGAGAAAATGTTGGAAAGTGGCAGCAGAAAGTGGGAGAAATCTCCCTCACGTGAGAATTACTAGGAGGAGTGGCTTCACTGGTGACTTTGACGTAGTCTGAGTCAAAAGAATCAAGTTATATCCTTGTCACGGGCGTGACAAGGTCTTCACGCTCGTTGTCTTACGTTTTCAAGTGTCACGGTCGTAACTCATTCCTCACGGTCGTGAGGTCCCAAAGTAAGGTGTCACGGTCGTGACACCCTTGTAACGACCGTGGTCGTAACAAATTATGCAGAGTTTTATGCAGGCTTCTGTCTTGCTTCATTTCTTGTGGTTTCTTTGTTCTTTTCTTCTTAATTCTTGATTTGGCCTCACATATCGATGTACCTGCAAAATAGTAAGAAAAACTCGAGGAATCGAGCGTTAAAACGGTGAATGCGCGGTATAAGTCAATGAAATCTAGCGATATAACCGATGCGTTTTCTCGTCATCAACTACCATCAAAAGGATGATAGGACAAAATACTATCGCACAATCTTACATCAATAAAATGACAGACTCCCCACCAACAAGATGATAGAGCGAAACTCACACCGACCACTATTACCAAAAGGATGATAGAACAAACACTGTTGCACAATTTGACATCAATAAGATGACAGAGCGAAACTCACACCGCCACTACCACCAAAAGGATGATACGACAAACACTATCGCACAATCTGACATCAGTCAAGACAACAGACCCGCCCAAAAGGGTGACGGTGCGAAACTCACACCGGCCACTACCATCAAAAGGATGATAGGACAAACACTATCGCACAATCTGACATCATTTAGATGACAGACCCCCCAACAAAAGGATGACGGAGCAAAACTCACACCGGCCACTATCACCTAAAGTATAATAGGATAAAAATTATCGCACATTCTGACATCAATAAAGACGACAGACCCCCCACCAAAAGTATGACGAAGCGAAACTCACACCGACCACTACCACCAAAAGGATGATAGGAAAAAGACTTTCGCACAATCTGACATCAATCAAGACGACAGAACCCCAACCAAAAGGATGATGGAGTGAAACTCACACCGACCACTTTCATCAAAAGGATGATAGGACAAAACACTATCGCACAATCGGACATCAATCAAGACGACAGACCTCCCACCAGAATGATGACGGAGCAAAACTCACACCTACCACTACCATCAAAAGGATGATAGGACAAAACACTATCGTACAATCTTACAACAATAAAATCACAGACTCCCCACCAACAAGATGATAGAGTAAAACTCACACCGACCACTATTATCAAAAGGATGATAGGACAAACACTGTTGCACAATCTAACATCAATAAGATGATAGATCCCCCCACATAAGGATGACGGAGCGAAACTCACACCGCCACTACCACCAAAAGGATGATAGGAAAAACACTATCGCACAATCAGACATCAATCAAGACGACAGACCCCCCCCCCCCCAAAAGGATGACGACGCGAAACTCACACCGACCACTACAATCAAAGGGATGATAGGAAAAACACTATCGCACAATTTGACATCAATAAGATGACAGACCGACCACCAAAAGGATGACGGAGCAAAACACACACCGACCACTATCACCAAAAGGATGATATGACAAACACTATCGCAGAATCCGACATCAATCAAGACGACAGACCCCCCACCAAAAGGATGACGGAGCAAAACTCACACCGACCACTACCACCAAAAGGATGATAGGACAAACACTTTCGCACAATCTGACATCAATCAAGACGACAGAAACCCGACCAAAAGGATGATGGAGTGAAACTCACACCGACCACTATCAACAAAAGGATGATAGGACAAAACATTATCGCACAATCAGACATCAATCAAGACGACAGACCTCCCACCAGAATGATGATGGAGCAAAACTCACACCTACCACTACCATCAATAGGATGATAGGACAAAACACTATCATACAATCTTACATCAATAAAATGACAGACTCCCCACCAACAAGATGACATAGAAAAACTCGCACCGAAAACTATTATCAAAAGGATGATAGGACAAACACTGTTGCACAATCTAACATCAATAAGATGACTGACCCCCCACATAAGGATGACGGAGCGAAACTCACACCGCCACTACCACCAAAAGGATGATAGGAAAAACACTATCGCACAATCTGACATCAATCAAGACGACAGACCCCCCCCCAAAAGGATGACGGTGCGAAACTCACACCGACCACTACAATCAAAAGGATGATAGGACAAACACTATCGCACAATTTGACATCAATAAGATGACAGACCCCCCACCAAAAGGATGACAGAGCAAAACTCACACCGACCACTAACACCGAAAGGATGATATGACAAACACTATCGCACAATCCGACATCAATCAAGACGACAGACCCTCCACCAAAAGGATGACAGAGCGAAACTCACACCGACCACTACCACCAAAAGGATGATAGGACAAACACTTTCGCGTAATCTGACTTCAGTCAAGACAACAGACCCGCCCAAAAGGGTGACGGTGCGAAACTCACACCGGCCACTACCATCAAAAGGATGATAGGACAAACACTATCGCACAATCTGACATCATTTAGATGACAGACCCCCCAACAAAAGGATGACGGAGCAAAACTCACACCGGCCACTATCACCAAAAGTATAATAGGATAAAAATTATCGCACATTCTGACATCAATAAAGACGACAGACCCCCCACCAAAAGGATGACGAAGCGAAACTCACACCGACCACTACCACCAAAAGGATGATAGGAAAAAGACTTTCGCACAATCTGACATCAATCAAGACGACAGAACCCCAACCAAAAGGATGATGGAGTAAAACTCACACCGACCACTTTCATCAAAAGGATGATAGGACAAAACACTATCGCACAATCGGACATCAATCAAGACGACAGACCTCCCACCAGAATGATGACGGAGCAAAACTCACACCTACCACTACCATCAAAAGGATGATAGGACAAAACACTATCGTACAATCTTACATCAATAAAATGACAGACTCCCCACCAACAAGATGATAGAGTAAAACTCACACCGACCACTATTATCAAAAGGATGATAGGACAAACACTGTTGCACAATCTAACATCAATAAGATGACATACCCCCCCAACATAAGGATGACGGAGCGAAACTCACACCGCCACTACCACCAAAAGGATGATAGGTAAAACACTATCGCACAATCTGAGATCAATCAAGACGACAGACCCCGCCCAAAAGGATGAAGGTGCGTAACTCACACCGGCCACTATAATCAAAAGGATGAGAGGACAAACACTATCGCACAATCTGACATCAATAAGATGACAGACCCCCCACCAAAAGGATGACGGAGCAAAACTCACACCGAACACTATCACAAGAAAGGATGATATGACAAAAACTATCGCACAATCCGACATCAATCAAGACGACAGACCCTACACCAAAAGGATGACGAAGCGAAACTCACACCGACCACTACCACCAAAAGGATGATAGGACAAACACTTTCGCACAATCTGACATCAATCAAGACGACAGACCCCCCACCAAAAGGATGATGGAGTGAATCTCACACCGACCACTGTCATCAGAAAGATGATAGGACAAAACACTATCGCACAATCTGACATCAATCAAGATGACAGACTCCCCACCAACAAGATGACAGAGCGAAACTCACACCGACCACTATTACCAAAAGGATGATAGGACAAACACAATTTCACAATTTGACATCAATAAGATGACAGACCCCCCACATAAGGATGACAGAGCGAAACTCACACCATCACTACCACCAAAAGGATGATAGGACAAACACTATCGCACAATCTGACATCAATCAAGACAACAGACCCCCCCTCCCCCCCCCCAAAAGGATGACGGTGCGAAACTCACACCGGCCACTACCATCAAAAGGATGATAGGACAAACACTATCGCACAATCTGACATCAAAAAGATGATAGACCCCCTAACAAAAGGATGACGGAGCAAAACTCACACCGGCCACTATCACCTAAAGGATAATAGGATAAACATTATCGCACAATCTGACATCAATCAAGACGACAGGCCCCCCACCAAAAGGATGACGGAGCGAAACTCACACCGACCACTACCACCAAAAGGATGATAGGACAAACACTTTCGCACAATCGGACATCAATCAAGACGACAAACCTCCCACCAGAATGATGATGGAGCAACACTCACACCTACCACTACCATCAAAAGGATGATAGGACAAGATACTATCGTACAATCTTACATCAATAAAATGACAGACTCCCCACCAACAAGATAACAGAGCGAAACTCACACCGACCACTATTATCAAAAGAATGATAGGACAAACACTGTTGCACAATCTAACATCAATAAGATGACAGACCCCCCACATAAGGATGACGGAGGAAACTCACACCGCCACTACCACCAAAAGGATGATAGGAAAAACACTATCGCACAATCTGACATCAATCAAGACGACAGACCCCCCCCCCCCCCCAAAAGGATGACGGTGCGAAACTCACATCGGCCACTACCATCAAACGGATTATAGGAAAAACACTATCGCAAAATCTGACATCAATAAGATGACACACACCCCCACCAAAAGGATGACGAAGCAAAACTCACACCGACCACTATCACCAAAAGGATGATAGGACAAACACTATCGCACATTCCGACATCTATCAAGATGACAGACCCCCCACCAAAATGATGACGGAGCGAAACTCACACCGACCATTACCACCAAAAGGATGATAGGACAAACACTTTCGCACAATCTGACATCAATCAAGACGATAGAACCCCCACCAAAAGGATGATGGAGTGAAACATACACCGACCACTATCATCAATAGGATGATAAGACAAAACACTATCGCACAATCTGACATCAATCAAGATGACAGATCTCCCACTAGAATGATGACAGAGCAAAACTCACACCGACCACTACCATCAAAAGGATGATAGGACAAAACACTATCGTACAATCTTACATCAATAAAATGACAGACTCCCCACCAACAAGATGACAGAGTAAAACTCACACCGACCACTATTATTAAAAGGATGATAGGACAAACACTGTTGCACAATCTAACATCAATAAGATGACAGATCCCCCCACATAAGGATGACAGAGCGAAACTCACACCGCCACTACCACCAAAAGGATGATAGGAAAAACACTATCGCACAATCTGACATCAATCAAGACGACAGACCCCCCCCCCCCCCCCAAAAGGATGACGACGCGAAACTCACACCGACCACTACAATCAAAGGGATGATAGGAAAAACACTATCGCACAATTTGACATCAATAAGATGACATACCGACCACCAAAAGGATGACGGAGCAAAACACACACCGACCACTATCACCAAAAGGATGATATGACAAACACTATCGCAGAATCCGACATCAATCAAGACGACAGACCCCCCACCAAAAGGATGACGGAGCGAAACTCACATCGACCACTACCACCAAAAGGATGATAGGACAAACACTTTTGCACAATCTGACATCAATCAAGATGACAGAACCCCCACCAAAAGGATGATGGAGTGAAACTCACAACGACCACTATCATCAAAAGAATGATAGGACAAAACACTATCGCACAATCGGACATCAATCAAGACGACAAACCTCCCACCAGAATGATGACGGAGCAGAACTCACACCGAACACTACCATCAAAAGGATGATAGTACAAAACACCATCGCGCAATCTTACATTAATAAAATGACAGACTCCCCACCAACAAGATGACATAGCGAAACTCACACCGGCCACTATTACCAAAAGGATGATAGGACAAACACTATTGCATAATTTGACATCAATAAGATGACAAACCCCCCACATAAGGATGACGTAGCGAAACTCACACTGCCACTACCAACAAAAGGATGATAGGACAAACAATATCGCACAATCTGACATCAATCAAGACGACAGACCCCCCCCCCCCCCAAAAGGATGATGGTGTGAAACTCACACCGGCCACTACCATCAAAAGGATGATAGGACAAGCACTATCGCACAATCTAACATCAATAAGATGACAGACCACCCAACAAAAGGATGACAGAGCAAAACTCACACCGGCCACTATCACCAAAAGGATAATAGGACAAACATTATCGCACAATCTGACATCAATCAAGACGACAGACCCCCACCAAAAGGATGACGGAGCAAAACTCACACCGACCACTACCACCAAAAGGATGATAGGACAAACACTTTTGCACAATCTGACATCAATCAAGACGACAAGAACCCCCACCAAAAGGATGATGGAGTGAAACTCACAACGACCACTATCATCAAAAGAATGATAGGACAAAACACTATCGCACAATCAGACATCAATCAAGACGACAGACCTCCCACCAGAATGATGACGGAGCAAAGCTCACACCTACCACTACCATCAAAAGGATGATAGAACAAAACACTATCGTACAATCTTACATCAATATAATGATAGACTCCCCACCAACAAGATGACAGAGCGAAACTCACACCGGCCACTATTATCAAAAGGATGATAGGACAAACATTGTTGCACAATCTGACATCAATCAAGATGATAGACCCCCCCCCCCAAAAGGACGACGGTGCGAAACTCACACCGCCACTACCACCAAAAGGATGATAAGACAAAACACTATCGCACAATCTAACATCAATAAGATGACAGACCCCCCACCAAAAGGATGACGTAGCAAAACTCACACCGACCACTATCACCAAAAGGATGATAGGACAAACACTATCGCACAATCCGACAGACCCCCCACCAAAAGGATGACGGAGCGAAACTCACACTAACCACTACCACCAAAAGGGATGTTAGGACAAACACTTTCTCACAATCTGACATCAATCAAGACGACAGACCCCCACTAAAAGGATGATGGAGTGAAACTCACACCGACCACTATCATCAAAAGGATGATAGGACAAAACACTATCACACAATCAGACATCAATCAAGACGACAGACCTCCCACCAGAATGATGACGGAGAAAAACTCACACCTACCACTACCATCAAAAGGATGATAGGATAAATTACTATAGCACAATCTTACATCAATAAAATGAGAGATTCCCCACCAACAAGATGACAGAGCAAAACTCACACCGGCCACTATTACCAAAAGGATGACAGGACAAACACTATTGCACAATTTGACATGATAAGACGACAGACCCCCCACATAAGGATGACAGAGCGAAACTCACACCGCCACTACCACCAAAGGATGATAGGACAAACACTATCGCACAATCTGACATCAATCAAGGCGACAAACCCCCCCTCCCCCCCCCCCCCAGAAAAAGGATGACGGTGCGAAACTCACACCGGCCACTACCATCAAAAGGATGATGGGACAAACACTATCGCACAATCTGACATCAATAAAATGACAGACCCCCCACCAAAAGGATGACGTAGCGAAACCTCACACCGACCACTACACCAAAAGGATAATAGGACAAACACTTTCGCACAATCTGACATGAATCAAGACGACAGAACCCCACCAAAAGGATGATGGAGTGAAACTCACAACGACCACTATCATCAAAAGGATGATAGGACAAAACACTATCGCAGAATCGGACATCAGTCAAGACGACAGACCTCCCACCAGAATGATGACGGAGCAAAACTCACACCTACCACTACCATCAAAGGATGATAGGACAAAACAGTATCCTACAATCTTACATCAATAAAATGACAGACTATCCACGACAAAGATAACAGAGCGAAACTCACGCCGGCCACTATTACCAAAAGGATGATAGGACAAACACTATTGCACAATTTGACATCAATAAGATGATAGACCCCCTACATAAGGATGACGGAGCGAAAAACACACCGCCACTACCACCAAAAGGATGATAGGACAAACATTATTGCACAATCTGACATCAATCAAGACGACAGACCCCCCACCAAAAGGATGACTGAGCGAAACTCACACCGACCACTACCACCAAAAGGATGATAGGACAAACACTTTCGCACAATCTGACATTAATCAAGACGACACACCCCCCACCAAAAGGATAATGGAGTGAAACTCACACCGACACTATCATCAAAAGGATGATAGGACAAAACACTATCGCACAATCGTACATCAATCAAGACGACAGACCTCCCACCAGAATGATGACGGAGCAAAACTCACACCTACCACTACCATCAAAAGGATGATAGGACAAATAACTATCGCACAATCTTACATCAATAAAATAACTGATTCCCCACCAACAAGATGACAGAGCGAAACTCACACCGGCCACTATTATCAAAAGGATGATAGGACAAACATTGTCGCACAATCTAACATCAATAAGATGACAGACCCCCCACATAAGAATGACGGAGTGAAACTCACACCGGGACTACCACCAAAAGGATGACGGAGCGAAACTCACACCCACCACTACCACCAAAAGGATGATAGGACAAACACTATCGCACAATCTGACATCAATCAATATGACAGACCCCTCCCCAAAAGGATAACGGAGCGAAAATCACACCGACCACTATCACCAAAAGGAAGATAGGACAAACACTATCGCATAATCTGACATCAATAAGATGAAAGACCCCTCACATAAGGATGACAAAGCGAAACTAAACCCGGCCACTACCATCAAAAGAATGATAGGACAAACACTATCGCACAATCTGACATCAATAAGATGACAGACCCCTCACAGAAAGGATGACCGAGAGAAACTAAAACCGGCCACTACCATCAAAAGGATGATAGGACAAACACTATCCCACAATTTAAAATCAATTACAATGACTGACCCCCCACCAAAAGGATGACAGAGCGAAACTCACACCCACCACTACCACCAAAAGGATGATAGGACAAACACTATCGCACAATCTGACATCAATCAAGACGATAGACCCCCCACCAAAAGGATGACGGAGCAAAACTCACACCGACCACTACCATCAAAAGGATGATGGGACAAAACACTATCGCACAATCTTATATCAGTAAGATGACAGACTCCCCACCAACAGGATGACAGAGGAAAACTCACACCGACCACTATCACCAAACGGATGATAGGACAAACAATATTGCACAATTTGACATCAACAAGATGAGAGACCCACCACATAAGGCTGACGGAACGAAAATCACACCGACCACTACCATCAAAAGGATGATAGGACAAAACACTATCGCACATTCTTAGATGAATAAGACGACAGACCCCGCACCAAAAGGATGACGGAGCGAAAATCACACCGATCACTACCATCAAACGGATGATAGGACAAAACGCTATCGCACAATCTGACATCAATAAAATGACATACCACACACCAAAAGGATGATAAAACGAAACTCACACAGGCCACTACCATCAAAAGGATGATAGGACAAACACTATCTCACAATCTGACATGAATAAGATGACAGACCCCTCACCAAAAGGCTGACCAAGAGAAACTCAAACCGGCCACTACCATCAAAAGGATGATAGAACAAACACTATCCCACAATTTAACATCAATTACGATGACGGAGCAAAACTCACACCCAACACTACCACCAAAAGGATGATAGGACAAACACTATCGCACAATCTAACATCAATCAAGACGACAGACCCCCCACCAAAAGGATGACTGAGCGAAAATCACACCGACCACTACCATCAAAAGGATAATAGGAAAAAACACTATCGCACAATCTTAGATTAATAAGACGACAGACCCCCCACCAAAGGGATGATGGAGCGAAACTCACACCGGCCACAATCACCAAAAGGAAGATAGGACAAACACAATCGCACAATCTGACATCACTAAGATGAAAGACCCCCAAATAAGGATGACAAAGCGAAACTAAACCCGGCCACTACCATCAAAAGAATGATAGGACAAACACTATCGCACAATCTGACATAAATGAGATGACAGACCCCTCACCAAAAGGATGATCGAGAGAAACTCAAACCGGGCCACTACCATCAAAAGGATGATTGGACAAACACTATCCCACAATTTAACATCAATTACAATGATAGACCCCCCACCAAAAGGATAACGGAGCGAAACTCATACCCACCACTACCACCAAAAGGATGATAGGACAAACACTATCGCACAATCTGACATCAATCAAGACGACAGACCCCCACTAAAAGGATGACGGAGCGAAACTCACACCCACCACTACCACCAAAAGGATGATTGGACAAACACTATCACAATCTGATATCAATCAAGACGACAGACCCCCTACCAAAAGGATGACGGAGCGAAACTCAAACCGACCATTATCATCAAAAGGATGATAGGACAAAACACTATCACACAATATGACATCACTCAAGACGACAAACCCCCCACCAAAAGGATGACGGAGCAAAACTCACACCGACCACTACCATCAAAAGGATGATAGGACAAAACACTATCTCACAATCTTATATCAATAAGATGACAGACTCCCCACCAACAGGATGACAGAGGAAAACTCACACCCACCACTACCACCAAAAGGATGATAGGACAAACACTATCGCACAATCTGACATCAATCAAGACGACAGACCCCCTACCAAAAGGATGACGGAGCGAAACTCAAACCGACCACTATCATCAAAAGGATGATAGGACAAAACACTATCGCACAATTTGACATCAATCAAGACGACAAACCCCCACCAAAAGGATGACGGAGCAAAACTCACACCGACCACTACCATCAAAAGGATGATAGGACAAAACACTATCGCACAATCTTAGATTAATAAGACGACAGACCCCCCACCAAAGGGATGATGGAGCAAAACTGACACCGGCCACTATCACCAAAAGGAAGATAGGACAAACACTATCGCACAATCTGACATTAATAAGATGAAAGACCCCTCAAATAAGGATGACAAAGCGAAACTAAACCCGACCACTACCATCAAAAGAATGATAGGACAAACACTATCGCACAATCTGACATCAATAAGATGACAGACCCCTCACCAAAAGGATGATCGAGAGAAACTCAAACCGGCCACTACCATCAAAAGGATGATAGGACAAACACTATCCCACAATTTAACATCAATTACAATGACAGACCCCCGACCAAAAGGATGACGGAGCGAAACTCACACCCACCACTACCACCAAAAGGATGATAGGACAAACACTATCGCACAATCTGACATCAATCAAGACGACAGACCCCCCCACCAAAAGGATGACGGAGCGAAACTCACACCCAGCACTACCACCAAAAGGATGATAGGACAAACACTATCGCACAATCTGACATCAATCAAGACGACAGACCCCCCTCCAAAAGGATGACTGAGCGAAAATCACACCGACCACTACCATCAAAAGGATAATAGGAAAAAACGCTATCGCACAATCTTAGATTAATAAGACGACAGACCCCCCACCAAAGGGATGATGGAGCGAAACTCACACCGGCCACTATCACCAAAAGGAAGATAGGACAAACACTATCGCACAATCTGACATCACTAAGATGAAAGACCCCTCAAATAAGGATGACAAAGCGAAACTAAACCCGGCCACTACCATCAAAAGAATGATAGGACAAACACTATCGCACAATCTGACATAAATGAGATGACAGACCCCTCACCAAAAGGATGATCGAGAGAAACTCAAACCGGGCCACTACCATCAAAAGGATGATTGGACAAACACTATCCCACAATTTAACATCAATTACAATGATAGACCCCCCACCAAAAGGATAACGGAGCGAAACTCATACCCACCACTACCACCAAAAGGATGATAGGACAAACACTATCGCACAATCTGACATCAATCAAGACGACAGACCCCCACTAAAAGGATGACGGAGCGAAACTCACACCCACCACTACCACCAAAAGGATTATTGGACAAACACTATCGCACAATCTGATATCAATCAAGACGACAGACCCCCTACCAAAAGGATGACGGAGCGAAACTCAAACCGACCATTATCATCAAAAGGATGATAGGACAAAACACTATCACACAATATGACATCACTCAAGACGACAAACCCCCCACCAAAAGGATGACGGAGCAAAACTCACACCGACCGCTACCATCAAAAGGATGATAGGACAAAACACTATCGCACAATCTTATATCAATAAGATGACAGACTCCCCACCAACAGGATGACAGAGGAAAACTCACACCCACCACTACCACCAAAAGGATGATAGGACAAACACTATCGCACAATCTGACATCAATCAAGACGACAGACCCCCTACCAAAAGAATGACGGAGCGAAACTCAAACCGACCACTATCATCAAAAGGATGATAGGACAAAACACTATCGCACAATTTGACATCAATCAAGACGACAAACCCCCCACCAAAAGGATGACGGAGCAAAACTCACACCGACCACTACAATCAAAAGGATGATAGGACAAAACACTATCGCACAATCTTAGATTAATAAGACGACAAACCCCCCACCAAAGGGATGATGGAACAAAACTGACACCGGCCACTATCTCCAAAAGGAAGATAGGACAAACACTATCGCACAATCTGACATCACTAAGATGAAAGACCCCTCAAATAAGGATAACAAAGCGAAACTAAACCCGGCCACTACCATCAAAAGAATGATAGGACAAACACTATCGCACAATCTGACATAAATGAGATGACAGACCCCTCACCAAAAGGATGATCGAGAGAAACTCAAACCGGGCCACTACCATCAAAAGGATGATTGGACAAACACTATCCTACAATTTAACATCAATTACAATGATAGACCCCCCACCAAAAGGATAACGGAGCGAAACTAATACCCACCACTACCACCAAAAGGATGATAGGACAAACACTATCGCACAATCTGACATCAATCAAGACGACAGACCCCCACTAAAAGGATGACGGAGCGAAACTCACACCCACCACTACCACCAAAAGGATGATTGGACAAACACTATCGCACAATCTGATATCAATCAAGACGACAGACCCCCTACCAAAAGGATGACGGAGCGAAACTCAAACCGACCATTATCATCAAAAGGATGATAGGACAAAACACTATCACACAATATGACATCACTCAAGACGACAAACCCCCCACCAAAAGGATGACGGAGCAAAACTCACACCGACCACTACCATCAAAAGGATGATAGGACAAAACACTATCGCACAATCTTATATCAATAAGATGACAGACTCCCCACCAACAGGATGACAGAGGAAAACTCACACCCACCACTACCACCAAAAGGATGATAGGACAAACACTATCGCACAATCTGACATCAATCAAGACGACAGACCCCCTACCAAAAGGATGACGGAGCGAAACTCAAACCGACCACTATCATCAAAAGGATGATAGGACAAAACACTATCGCACAATTTGACATCAATCAAGACGACAAACCCCCCACCAAAAGGATGACGGAGCAAAACTCACACCGACCACTACCATCAAAAGGATGATAGGACAAAACACTATCGCACAATCTTAGATTAATAAGACGACAGACCCTCCACCAAAGGGATGATGGAGCAAAACTGACACCGGCCACTATCACCAAAAGGAAGATAGGACAAACACTATCGCACAATCTGACATTAATAAGATGAAAGACCCCTCAAATAAGGATGACAAAGCGAAACTAAACCCGACCACTACCATCAAAAGAATGATAGGACAAACACTATCGCACAATCTGACATCAATAAGATGACAGACCCCTCACCAAAAGGATGATCGAGAGAAACTCAAACCGGCCACTACCATCAAAAGGATGATAGGACAAACACTATCCCATAATTTAACATCAATTACAATGACAGACCCCCGACCAAAAGGATGACGGAGCGAAACTCACACCCACCACTACCACCAAAAGGATGATAGGACAAACACTATCGCACAATCTGACATCAATCAAGACGACAGACCCCCCACCAAAAGGATGACGGAGCGAAACTCACACCCAGCACTACCACCAAAAGGATGATAGGACAAACACTATCGCACAATCTGACATCAATCAAGACGACAGACCCCCCACCAAAAGGATGACTGAGCGAAAATCACACCGACCACTACCATCAAAAGGATAATAGGAAAAAACACTATCGCACAATCTTAGATTAATAAGACGACAGACCCCCCACCAAAGGGATGATGGAGCGAAACTCACACCGGCCACTATCACCAAAAGGAAGATAGGACAAACACTATCGCACAATCTGACATCACTAAGATGAAAGACCCCTCAAATAAGGATGACAAAGCGAAACTAAACCCGGCCACTACCATCAAAATAATGATAGGACAAACACTATCGCACAATCTGACATAAATGAGGTGACAGACCCCTCACCAAAAGGATGATCGAGAGAAACTCAAACCGGGCCACTACCATCAAAAGGATGATTGGACAAACACTATCCCACAATTTAACATCAATTACAATGACAGACGCCCCTCCAAAAGGATAACGGAGCGAAACTCACACCCACCACTACCACCTAAAGGATGATAGGACAAACATTATCGCACAATCTGACATCAATCAAGACGACAGACCCCCACTAAAAGGATGACGAAGTGAAACTCACACCCACCACTACCACCAAAAGGATGATTGGACAAACACTATCGCACAATCTGATATCAATCAAGACGACAGACCCTATACCAAAAGGATGACGGAGCGAAACTCAAACCGACCACTATCATCAAAAGGATGATAGGACAAAACACTATCACACAATTTGACATCACTCAAGACGACAAACCCCCCACCAAAAGGATGATGGGGCAAAACTCACACCGACCACTACCATCAAAAGGATGATAGGACAAAACACTATCGCACAATCTTACATCAATAAGATGACAGACTCCCCACCAACAGGATGACAGAGGAAAACTCACACCCACCACTACCACCAAAAGGATGATAGGACAAACACTATCGCACAATCTGACATCAATCAAGACGACAGACCCCCTACCAAAAGGATGACGGAGCGAAACTCAAACCGACCACTATCATTAAAAGGATGATAGGACAAAAGACTATCGCACAATTTGACATCAATCAAGACGACAAACCCCCACCAAAAGGATGACGGAGCAAAACTCACACCGACCACTACACCAAAAGGATAATAGGACAAACACTTTCGCACAATCTGACATGAATCAAGACGACAGAACCCCCACCAAAAGGATGATGGAGTGAAACTCACAACGACCACTATCATCAAAAGGATGATAGGACAAAACACTACCGCGGAATCGGACATCAATCAAGACGACAGACCTCCCACCAGAATGATGACGGAGCAAAACTCACACCTACCACTACCATCAAAAGGATGATAGGACAAAACAGTATCCTACAATCTTACATCAATAAAATGACAGACTATCCATGACAAAGATAACAGAGCGAAACTCACGCCGGCCACTATTACCAAAAGGATGATAGGACAAACACTATTGCACAATTTGACATCAATCAGATGACAGACCACCTACATAAGGATGACAGAGCGAAACACACACCGCCACTACCACCAAAAGGACGATATGACAAACACTAGCGCAAAATCCGACATCAATCAAGACGACAGACCCCCCACCAAAAGGATGACGGTGTGAAACTCACACCGGCCACTACCATCAAAAGGATGATAGGACAAACACTATCGCACAATCTGACATCAATAAGATGACAGACCACCCACCAAAAGGATGACGGAGCAAAATTCACACCGGCCAGTATCACCAAAGGGGTAATAGGACAAACATTATTGCACAATCTGACATCAATCAAGACGACAGACCCCCCACCAAAAGGATGACTGAGCGAAACTCACACCGACCACTACCACCAAAAGGATGATAGGACAAACACTTTCGCACAATCTGACATCAATCAAGACGACACACCCCCCACCAAAAGGATAATGGAGTGAAACTCACACCGACACTATCATCAAAAGGATGATAGGACAAAACACTATCGCACAATCGTACATCAATCAAGACGACAGACCTCCCACCAGAATGATGACGGAGCAAAACTCACACCTACCACTACCATCAAAAGGATGATAGGACAAATAACTATCGCACAATCTTACATCAATAAAATAACTGATTCCCCACCAACAAGATGACAGAGCGAAACTCACACCGGCCACTATTATCAAAAGGATGATAGGACAAACATTGTCGCACAATCTAACATCAATAAGATGACAGACCCCCCACATAAGAATGACGGAGCGAAACTCACACCGGGACTACCACCAAAAGGATGACGGAGCGAAACTCACACCCACCACTACCACCAAAAGGATGATAGGACAAACACTATCGCACAATCTGACATCAATCAATATGACAGACCCCTCACCAAAAGGATAACGGAGCGAAAATCACACCGACCACTATCACCAAAAGGAAGATAGGACAAACACTATCGCATAATCTGACATCAATAAGATGAAAGACCCCTCACATAAGGATGACAAAGCGAAACTAAACCCGGCCACTACCATCAAAAGAATGATAGGACAAACACTATCGCACAATCTGACATCAATAAGATGACAGACCCCTCACAGAAAGGATGACCGAGAGAAACTAAAACCGGCCACTACCATCAAAAGGATGATAGGACAAACACTATCCCACAATTTAAAATCAATTATAATGACTGACCCCCCACCAAAAGGATGACAAAGCGAAACTCACACCCACCACTACCACCAAAAGTATGATAGGACAAACACTATCGCACAATCTGACATCAATCAAGACGATAGACCCCCCACCAAAAGGATGACGGAGCAAAACTCACACCGACCACTACCATCAAAAGGATGATGGGACAAAACACTATCGCACAATCTTATATCAATAAGATGACAGACTCCCCACCAACAGGATGACGGAGGAAAACTCACACCGACCACTATCACCAAACGGATGATAGGACAAACAATATTGCACAATTTGACATCAACAAGATGAGAGACCCACCACATAAGGCTGACTGAACGAAAATCACACCGACCACTACCATCAAAAGGATTATAGGACAAAACACTATCGCACATTCTTAGATGAATAAGACGACAGACCCCGCACCAAAAGGATGACGGAGCGAAAATCACACCGATCACTACCATCAAACGGATGATAGGACAAAACGCTATCGCACAATCTGACATCTATAAAATGACATACCACACACCAAAAGGATGATAAAGCGAAACTCACACAGGCCACTACCATCAAAAGGATGATAGGACAAACACTATCTCACAATCTGACATGAATAAGATGACAGACCCCTCACAAAAAGCCTGACCAAGAGAAACTCAAACCGGCCACTACCATCAAAAGGATGATAGAACAAACACTATCCCACAATTTAACAACAATTACAATGACGAAGCGAAACTCACACCCAACACTACCACCAAAAGGATGATAGGACAAACACTATCGCACAATCTGACATCAATCAAGACGACAGACCCCCCACCAAAAGGATGACTGAGCGAAAATCACACCGACCACTACCATCAAAAGGATAATAGGAAAAAACACTATCGCACAATCTTAGATTAATAAGACGACAGACCCCTTACCAAAGGGATGATGGAGCGAAACTCACACCGGCCACAATCACCAAAAGGAAGATAGGACAAACACTATCGCACAATCTGACATCACTAAGATGAAAGATCCCTCAAATAAGGATGACAAAGCGAAACTAAACCCGGCCACTACCATCAAAAGAATGATAGGACAAACACTATCGCACAATCTGACATAAATGAGATGACAAACCCCTCACCAAAAGGATGATCGAGAGAAACTCAAACCGGGCCACTACCATCAAAAGGATGATTGGACAAACACTATCCCACAATTTAACATCAATTACAATGATAGACCCCCCACCAAAAGGATAACGGAGCGAAACTCATACCCACCACTACCACCAAAAGGATGATAGGACAAACACTATCGCACAATCTGACATCAATCAAGACGACAGACCCCCACTAAAAGGATGACGGAGCGAAACTCACACCCACCACTACCACCAAAAGGATGATTGGACAAACACTATCGCACAATCTGATATCAATCAAGACGACAAACCCCCTACCAAAAGTATGACGGTGCGAAACTCAAACCGACCATTATCATCAAAAGGATGATAGGACAAAACACTATCACACAATATGACATCACTCAAGACGACAAACCCCCCACCAAAAGGATGACGGAGCAAAACTCACACCGACCACTACCATCAAAAGGATGATAGGACAAAACACTATCGCACAATCTTATATCAATAAGATGACAAACTACCCACCAACAGGATGACAGAGGAAAACTCACACCCACCACTACCACCAAAAGGATGATAGGACAAACACTATCGCATAATCTGACATCAATCAAGACGACAGACCCCCTACCAAAAGGATGACGGAGCGAAACTCAAACCGACCACTATCATCAAAAGGATGATAGGACAAAACACTATCGCACAATTTGACATCAATCAAGACGACAAACCCCCCACCAAAAGGATGACGGAGCAAAACTCACACCGACCACTACCATCAAAAGGATGATAGGCCAAAACACTATAGCACAATCTTAGATTAATAAGACGACAGACCCCCCACCAAAGGGATGATGGAGCAAAACTGACACCGGCCACTATCACCAAAAGGAAGATAGGACAAACACTATCGCACAATCTGACATTAATAAGATGAAAGACCCCTCAAATAAGGATGACAAAGCGAAACTAAACCCGGCCACTACCATCAAAAGAATGATAGGACAAACACTATCGCACAATCTGACATCAATAAGATGACAGACCCCTCACCAAAAGGATGATCGAGAGAAACTCAAACCGGCCACTACCATCAAAAGGATGATAGGACAAACACTATCCCACAATTTAACATCAATTACAATGACAGACCCCCGACCAAAAGGATGACGGAGCGAAACTCACACCCACCACTACCACCAAAAGGATGATAGGACAAACACTATCGCACAATCTGACATCAATCAAGACGACAGACCCCCCACCAAAAGGATGACGGAGCGAAACTCACACCCAGCACTACCACCAAAAGGATGATAGGACAAACATTATCGCACAATCTGACATCAATAAAGACGACAGACCCCCCACCAAAAGGATGACTGAGCGAAAATCACACCGACCACTACCATCAAAAGGATAATAGGAAAAAACACTATCGCAAAATCTTAGATTAATAAGACGACAGACCCCCCACCAAAGGGATGATGGAGCGAAACTCACACCGGCCACTATCACCAAAAGGAAGATAGGACAAACACTATCGCACAATCTGACATCACTAAGATGAAAGACCCCTCAAATAAGGATGACAAAGCGAAACTAAACCCGGCCACTACCATCAAAAGAATGATAGGACAAACCCTATCGCACAATCTGACATAAATGAGATGACAGACCCCTCACCAAAAGGATGATCGAGAGAAACTCAAACCGGGCCACTACCATCAAAAGGATGATTGGAAAAACACTATCCCACAATTTAACATCAATTACAATGACAGACCCCCCACCAAAAGGATAACGGAGCGAAACTCACACCCACCACTACCACCAAAAGGATGATAGGACAAACATTATCGCACAATCTGACATCAATCAAGAGGACAGACCCCCACTAAAAGGATGACGGAGTGAAACTCACACCCACCACTACCACCAAAAGGATGATTGGACAAACACTATCGCACAATCTGATATCAATCAAGACGACAGACCCCATACCAAAAGGATGACAAATCGAAACTCAAACCGACCACTATCATCAAAAGGATGATAGGACAAAACACTATCACACAATTTGACATCACTCAAGACGACAAACCCCCCACCAAAAGGATGACGGAGCAAAACTCACACCGACCACTACCATCAAAAGGATGATAGGACAAAACACTATCGCACAATCTTACATCAATAAGATGACAGACTCCCCACCAACAGGATGACAGAGGAAAACTCACACCCACCACTACCACCAAAAGGATGATAGGACAAACACTATCGCACAATCTGACATCAATCAAGACGACAGACCCCCTACCAAAAGGATGACGGAGCGAAACTCAAACCGACCACTATCATCAAAAGGATGATAGGACAAAACACTATCGCACAATTTGACATCAATCAAGACGACAAACCCCCCACCAAAAGGATGACGGAGCAAAACTCACACCGACCACTACCATCAAAAGGATGATAGGACAAAACACTATCGCACAATCTTAGATTAATAAGACGACAGACCCCGCACCAAAGGGATGATGGAGGGAAACTGACACCGACCACTATCACCAAAAGGAAGACAGGACAAACACTATCGCACAATCTGACATTAATAAGATGAAAGACCCCTCAAATAAGGATGACAAAGCGAAACTAAACCCGACCACTACCATCAAAAGAATGATAGGACAAACACTATCGCACAATCTGACATCAATAAGATGACACACCCCTCACCAAAAGGATGATCGAGAGAAACTCAAACCGGCCACTACCATCAAAAGGATGATAGGACAAACACTATCCCACAATTTAACATCAATTACAATGACAGACCCCCGACCAAAAGGATGACGGAGTGAAACTCACACCCACCACTACCACCAAAAGGATGATAGGACGAACATTATCGCACAATCTGACATCAATTAAGACGACAGACCCCCCACCAAAAGGATGACGGAGCGAAACTCACACCCACCACTACCACCAAAAGGATGATAGGACAAACACTATCGCACAATCTGACATCAATCAAGACGACAGACCCCCTACCAAAAGGATGACGGAGCGAAAATCACACCCACCACTACCACAAAAAGGATAATAGGACAAACACTATCGCACAATCTGACACCAATCAAGACGACAGACCCCCCACCAAAAGGATGACGGAACAAAACTCAAACCGACCACTATCGTCAAAAGGATGATAGGACAAAACACTATCGCACAATCTGACATCAATAAAGACGACAGACCCCCCACGAAGAGGATGACGGAGTGAAAATCACACCGACCACTACCATCAAAAGGATGATAGGAAAAAACACTATTGCACAATCTTACATCAATAAGACGACAGACCCCCCAACAAAAGGATGACAGAGCAAAACTCACACCGGCCACTATTACCTAAAGGATGATAGGACAAACACTACTGCACAATCTATCATCAATCAAGACGACAGACCCCCTACCAAAAGGATGACGGAGTGAAACTCAAACCGACCACTATCATCAAAACGATGATAGGACGACACATTATCGCACAATCTGACATCAATCAAGACGAAAAACCCCCCACCAAAAGGATGACGGAGCAAAACTCACACCGACCACTACCATCAAAAGGATGTTAGGACAAAACACTATCGCACAATCTTACATCAATAAGATGACAGACTCCCCACCAATAGGATGACAGAGGAAAACTCAAACCCACCACTGCCACCAAAAGGATGATTGGACAAACACTATCGCACAATCTGACATCAATCAAGACGACAGACCCCCTACCAAAAGGATGACGGAGCGAAACTCAAATCGACCACTATCATCAAAAGGATGATAGGACAAAAAGACTATCGCACAATTTGACATCAATCAAGATGACAGACCCCCACCAAAAGGATGACGGAGCAAAACTCACACCGACCACTACCATTAAAAGGATGATAGGACAAAACCCTATCGCACAATCTTAGATTAATAAGACAACAGACCCCGCACCAAATGGATGATGGTGCGAAACTCACACCGACCACTATCACCAAAAGGAAGATAGGACAAACACTATCGCACAATCTGACATCAATAAGATGAAAGACCCCTCAAATAAGGATGACAAAGCGAAACTAAACCCGGCCACTACCATCAAAAGAATGATTGGACAAACACTATCGCACAATCTGACCTCAATAAGATGAAAGACCCCTCACCAAAAGGATGATCGAGAGAAACTCAAACCGGCCACTACCATCAAAAGGATGATAGGACAAACACTATCCCACAATTTAACATCAATTACAATGACAGACCCCCGACCAAAAGGATGACGGAGCGAAACTCACACCCACCACTACCACCAAAAGGATGATAGGACAAACACTATCGCACAATCTGACATCAATCAAGACGACAGACCCCCCACCAAAAGGATGACGGAGCGAAACTCACACCCACCACTACCACCAAAAGGATGATAAGACAAACACTATCGCACAATCTAACATCAATCAAGACGACAACCCCGCACCAAATGGATGACGGAGCAAAACTCACACCGACCACTACCATCAAAAGGATAATAGGAAAAAACACTATCGCACAATCTTAGATTAATAAGACGACAGACCCCCCCACCAAAGGGATGATGGAGCGAAACTCACACCGGCCACTATCACCAAAAGGAAGATAGGACAAACACTATCGCACAATCTGACATCACTAAGATGAAAGACCCCTCAAATAAGGATGACAAAGCGAAACTAAACCCGACCACTACCATCAAAAGAATGATAGGACAAACACTATCGCACAATCTGACATAAATGAGATGACAGACCCCTCACCAAAAGGATGATCGAGAGAAACTCAAACTGGGCCACTACCATCAAAAGGATGATTGGACAAACACTATCCCACAATTTAACATCAATTACAATGACAGACCCCCCACCAAAAGGATATCGGAGCGAAACTCACACCCACTACTACTACCAAAAGGATGATAGCACAAACACTATCGCACAATCTGACATCAATCAAGACGACAGACCCCCCACTAAAAGGATGACGGAGCGAAACTCACACCCACCACTACCACAAAAAGGATGATAGGACAAACACTATCGCACAATCTGATATCAATCAAGACGACAGACCCCCCACCAAAAGGATGACAGAGCAAAACTCACACCGACAACTATCATCAAAAGGATGATAGAATAAAACACTATCACACAATCTGACGTCAATCAAGACGATAGAGCCCCCACTAAAATGACGGAGCAAAACTCACACCGACCACTACCATCAAAAGGATGATAGGAAAAAACACTATTGCACAACCTTACATCAATAAGACGACAGACCCCCCAACAAAAGGATGACAGAGCAAAACTCACACCGACCACTATCACCTAAAGGATGATAGGACAAACACTACCGCACAATCTATCATCAATCAAGACGACAGACCCCCTACCAAAAGGATGACGGAGTGAAACTCAAACCGACCACTATCATCAAAAGGATGATAGGACAAAACATTATCGCACAATCTGACATCAATCAAGACGAAAAACCCCCCACCAAAAGGATGACGGAGCAAAACTCACACCGACCACTACCATCAAAAGGATGATAGGAAAAAACACTATCGCACAATCTTACATCAATAAGATGACAGACTCCCCACCAATAGGATGACAGAGGAAAACTCAAACCCACCACTACCACCAAAAGGATGATTGGACAAACACTATCGCACAATCTGACATCAATCAAGACGACAGACCCCCTACCAAAAGGATGACGGAGCGAAACTCAAATCGACCACTATCATCAAAAGGATGATAGGACAAAAAGACTATCGCACAATTTGACATCAATCAAGATGACAGACCCCCACCAAAAGGATGACGGAGCAAAACTCACACCGACCACTACCATTAAAAGGATGATAGGACAAAACCCTATCGCACAATCTTAGATTAATAAGACAACAGACCCCGCACCAAATGGATGATGGTGCGAAACTCACACCGACCACTATCACCAAAAGGAAGATAGGACAAACACTATCGCACAATCTGACATCAATAAGATGAAAGACCCCTCAAATAAGGATGACAAAGCGAAACTAAACCCGGCCACTACCATCAAAAGAATGATTGGACAAACACTATCGCACAATCTGACCTCAATAAGATGAAAGACCCCTCACCAAAAGGATGATCGAGAGAAACTCAAACCGGCCACTACCATCAAAAGGATGATAGGAAAAACACTATCCCACAATTTAACATCAATTACAATGACAGACCCCCGACCAAAAGGATGACGGAGCGAAACTCACACCCACCACTACCACCAAAAGGATGATAGGACAAACACTATCGCACAATCTGACATCAATCAAGACGACAGACCCCCCACCAAAAGGATGACGGAGCGAAACTCACACCCACCACTACCACCAAAAGGATGATAAGACAAACACTATCGCACAATCTAACATCAATCAAGACGACAACCCCGCACCAAATGGATGACGGAGCAAAACTCACACCGACCACTACCATCAAAAGGATAATAGGAAAAAACACTATCGCACAATCTTAGATTAATAAGACGACAGACCCCCCCACCAAAGGGATGATGGAGCGAAACTCACACCGGCCACTATCACCAAAAGGAAGATAGGACAAACACTATCGCACAATCTGACATCACTAAGATGAAAGACCCCTCAAATAAGGATGACAAAGCGAAACTAAACCCGACCACTACCATCAAAAGAATGATAGGACAAACACTATCGCACAATCTGACATAAATGAGATGACAGACCCCTCACCAAAAGGATGATCGAGAGAAACTCAAACTGGGCCACTACCATCAAAAGGATGATTGGACAAACACTATCCCACAATTTAACATCAATTACAATGACAGACCCCCCACCAAAAGGATATCGGAGCGAAACTCACACCCACTACTACTACCAAAAGGATGATAGCACAAACACTATCGCACAATCTGACATCAATCAAGACGACAGACCCCCCACTAAAAGGATGACGGAGCGAAACTCACACTCACCACTACCACAAAAAGGATGATAGGACAAACACTATCGCACAATCTGATATCAATCAAGACG
This sequence comes from Lathyrus sativus, assembly GCA_963859935.3. Taxonomy (NCBI): domain Eukaryota; kingdom Viridiplantae; phylum Streptophyta; class Magnoliopsida; order Fabales; family Fabaceae; genus Lathyrus; species Lathyrus sativus. Next base: position 184,702,848 of record OZ012737.1, read on the forward strand.
ACAGACCCCCCACCAAAAGGATGACAGAGCAAAACTCACACCGACAACTATCATCAAAAGGATGATAGAATAAAACACTATCACACAATCTGACGTCAATCAAGACGATAGAGCCCCCACTAAAATGACGGAGCAAAACTCACACCGACCACTACCATCAAAAGGATGATAGGAAAAAACACTATTGCACAACCTTACATCAATAAGACGACAGACCCCCCAACAAAAGGATGACAGAGCAAAACTCACACCGGCCACTATCACCTAAAGGATGATAGGACAAACACTACCGCACAATCTATCATCAATCAAGACGACAGACCCCCTACCAAAAGGATGACGGAGTGAAACTCAAACCGACCACTATCATCAAAAGGATGATAGGACAAAACATTATCGCACAATCTGACATCAATCAAGACGAAAAACCCCCCACCAAAAGGATGACGGAGCAAAACTCACACCGACCACTACCATCAAAAGGATGATAGGAAAAAACACTATCGCACAATCTTACATCAATAAGATGACAGACTCCCCACCAATAGGATGACAGAGGAAAACTCAAACCCACCACTACCACCAAAAGGATGATTGGACAAACACTATCGCACAATCTGACATCAATCAAGACGACAGACCCCCTACCAAAAGGATGACGAGCGAAACTCAAATCGACCACTATCATCAAAAGGATGATAGGACAAAAAGACTATCGCATAATTTGACATCAATCAAGATGACAGACCCCCACCAAAAGGATGACGGAGCAAAACTCACACCGACCACTACCATTAAAAGGATGATAGGACAAAACCCTATCGCACAATCTTAGATTAATAAGACGACAGACCCCGCACCAAATGGATGATGATGCGAAACTCACACCGACCACTATCACCAAAAGGAAGATAGGACAAACACTATCGCACAATCTGACATCAATATGATGAAAGACCCCTCAAATAAGGATGACAAAGCGAAACTAAACCCGGCCACTACCATCAAAAGAATGATTGGACAAACACTATCGCACAATCTGACCTCAATAAGATGAAAGACCCCTCACCAAAAGGATGATCGAGAGAAACTCAAACCGGCCACTACCATCAAAAGGATGATAGGACAAACACTATCCCACAATTTAACATCAATTACAATGACAGACCCCCGACCAAAAGGATGACGGAGCGAAACTCACACCCACCACTACCACCAAAAGGATGATAGGACAAACACTATCGCACAATCTGACATCAATCAAGACGACAGACCCCCCACCAAAAGGATGACGGAGCGAAACTCACACCCACCACTACCACCAAAAGGATGATAAGACAAACACTATCGCACAATCTAACATCAATCAAGACGACAACCCCGCACCAAATAGATGACGGAGCAAAACTCACACCGACCACTACCATCAAAAGGATAATAGGAAAAAACACTATCGCACAATCTTAGATTAATAAGACGACAGCCTCCCCCCCACCAAAGGGATGATGGAGCGAAACTCACACCGGCCACTATCACCAAAAGGAAGATAGGACAAACACTATCGCACAATCTGACATCACTAAGATGAAAGACCCCTCAAATAAGGATGACAAAGCGAAACTAAACCCGACCACTACCATCAAAAGAATGATAGGACAAACACTATCGCACAATCTGACATAAATGAGATGACAGACCCCTCACCAAAAGGATGATCGAGAGAAACTCAAACTGGGCCACTACCATCAAAAGGATGATTGGACAAACACTATCCCACAATTTAACATCAATTACAATGACAGACCCCCCACCAAAAGGATATCAGAGCGAAACTCACACCCACTACTACTACCAAAAGGATGATAGCACAAACACTATCGCACAATCTGACATCAATCAAGACGACAGACACCCCACTAAAAGGATGACGGAGCGAAACTCACACCCACCACTACCACAAAGAGGATGATAGGACAAACACTATCGCACAATCTGATATCAATCAAGACGACAGACCCCCCACCAAAAGGATGACAGAGCAAAACTCACACCGACAACTATCATCAAAAGGATGATAGAATAAAACACTATCACACAATCTGACGTCAATCAAGACGATAGAGCCCCCACTAAAATGATGACGGAGCAAAACTCACACCGACCACTACCATCAAAAGGATGATAGGAAAAAACACTATTGCACAACCTTACATCAATAAGACGACAGACCCCCCAACAAAAGGATGACAGAGCAAAACTCACACCGGCCACTATCACCTAAAGGATGATAGGACAAACACTATCGCACAATCTGACATCAATAAGATGACAGACCACCCACCAAAAGCATGACAAAGCGAAACTCACACCGGCCACAACCATCAAAAGGATGGTAGGACAAACACTATCGCACAATCTGACATCAATAAGATGACAGACCCCTCACCAAAAGGCTGAGCGAGAGAAACTCAAACCGGCCACTACCATTAAAAGGATGATAGGACAAACACTATCCCACAATCTGACATTAATCAAGATGACAGACCCCCCACCAAAAGGATGACTGAGCGAAACTCACACTCACCACTACCACCAAAAGGATGATAGGACAAACACTGTCGCACAATCTGACACCAATCAAGACGACAGACCCCCACCAAAAGGATGACGGAGCGAAACTCAAACCGACCACTATCGTCAAAAGGATGATAGGACAAAACACTATCGCACAATTTGACATCAATCAAGACGACAGACCCCCCACCAAAAGGATGACGGAGCAAAACTCACACCGACCACTACCATCAAAAGGATGATAGGACAAAACACTATCCCACAATCTTAGATTAATAAGACGAAAGACCCCCCCACCAAAAGGATGATGGAGCGAAACTCACACCGGCCATTATCACCAAAAGGAAGATAGGACAAACACTATCGCACAATCTGACATCAATAGGATGAACGACCCCTCACATAAGGATGACAAAGCGAAACTAAACCCGGCCACTACCATCAAAGAATGACAGGACAAACACTATCGCACAATCTGACATCAATAAGATGACGGACCCCTCACCAAAAGGATGACCGAGAGAAACTCAAACCGGCCACTACCATCAAAAGGATTATAGGACAAACATTAACCCACAATTTAACATCAATCACAATGACAGACCCCCCACCAAAAGGATGACGAAGCGAAACTCACACCCACCACTACCACCAAAAGGATGATAGGACAAACACTATTGCACAATCTGACATCAATCAAGACGACAGACCCCCCACCAAAAGGATGATAAAGCGAAACTCACACCGACCACTATCATCAAAAGGATGATAGGATAAAACACTATCGCACAATGTGACGTCAATCAAGACGATAGAGCCCCCACCAAAAGGATGAAGTAGCAAAACTCACACTGACCACTACCATCAAAAGGATGATAGGACAAAACAATATCGCACAATATTACATCAATAAGATGACAGACTCCCCACCAAAAGGATGACAGTGCGAAGCTCACACCGACCACTATCACCAAAACGATGATAGGACAAACAATATTTCACAATCTGATATCAATAAGATGACAGACCCTCCACATAAGGATGACGGAGCGAAACTCACGCCGCCACTACCACCAAAAGGATGATAGGACAAACACTATCGCACAATCTGACATCAATCAAGACGACAGACCCCCCACCAAAAGGATGACGGAGCGAAACTCACACCCACCACTACCACCAAAAGGATGATAGGACAAACACTATCACACAATCTGATATCAATCAAGACGACAGACCCCCCACCAAAAGGATGACGGAGCAAAACTCACACCGACCACTATCATCAAAAGGATGATAGAATAAAACACTATCACACAATCTGACATCAATAAGATGACAAACCCCCACCAAAAGGAAGATCGAAAGAAACTCACACCGGCCACTATCACCGAAACGATAATAGGACAAACACTACCCCACAATTTGACATCAATAAGATGACAGACCCCCCACTAAAAGGATGACGGAGCGAAACTAACAACGGCCGCTACCATCAAAAGGATGATAGGACAAACAATATCACACAATCTGACATCATAAGATGACAGACACCCTACCAAAAGGATGACGGAGCGAAACTCAGACCGGTCACTACCTTCAAATGGATGATAGGACAAACACTATAACACAATCTGACATCAATAAGATGACAGACCCCCCAGCAAAAGGATGACGGAGCGAAACTCACACTGGCCACTATCACCGAAAGGATGATAGGACAAACCCTATTGCTCAATCTGACATCAATCAAGACGACATACCCCCCACCAAAAGGATTACGGAGCGAAAACCACACCGACCACTACCATCAAAAGGATGATAGGACAAAACACTATTGCACAATCTTACATAAATAAGACGACAGACACCCCACCAAAACGATGAGAGAGCGAAACTCACACCGGCCACTATCATCTAAAGGATGATAGGACGAACACTATCGCACAATCTGACATTAATAAGATGAAAGACCCCCCATATAAGGATGACGAGGCGATACTCACACCGCCACTAACACTAAAAGGATGATAGGAAAAACACTATTGCATACTTTGTGATCAATAAGATGACAAACCCCCACGAAAAGGATGACGGAGCGAAACTCACACCGGCCACTACCATTAAAAGGATGATAGGACAAACAGTATCACACAATCTGACACCCCACCAAAAGGATGACGGAGCAAAACTCACACCGGCCACTACCATCAAAAGGATGATAGGACAAACACTATAGCACAATCTGACATCAATTATATGACAGACCCCCCACCAAAAGGATGACCGAGAGAAACTCACACCGGCTACTACCATCAAAAGGATGATAGGACAAACACTTCATCTAAATTTGACATCAATTACGATGACAGACCCCCCACCAAAAGGATGACCGAGCGAAACTCACACCGGCCACTACCACCAAAAGGATGATAGGAAAAACACTATCGCACAATCTGATATCAATTACGATGACAGACCCCCCACCAAAAGGATAACAGTACGAAACTCACACCGGCCACTATCACCAAATGGATGATAAGAAAAACACTATCGCAAAATCTGACATCAATTAAGACGACAGACCCCCCACCAGAAGGATGACGGAGCGAAACTCACACCGGCCACTACCACCAAAAGGATGATAGGATAAACACTATGATACAATCTGACATCAATCAAGACGAGAGACCCCCCACCAGAAGGATGAGGAAGCAAAACTCATACCGACCACTACCATCAAAAGGATGATAGGACAAAACACTATCGCACAATCTTACATCAATAAGATGACAGACTCCCCACCAAAAGGATGATGGAGCGAAACTCAAACCGACCACTATCACCAAAAGGATGATACGACAAACACTATTGCACAATCTGACATCAATCAAGCCGACAGACCCCCCACCAAAAGGCTGACGGAGCGAAAATCACACCGACCACTACCATTAAAAGGAAGATAGGACAAAACACTATCGCATGATCTTACATCAATAAGACGACAGACCCCCCACCAAAAGGATGACGGAGCAAAACTCACACCGGCCACTATCACCAAAAGGACGATAGGACAAACACTATCACACAATCTGACATCAATAAGATGAAAGGCCCCCCACAAAAGGATGACGGAGCGAAACTCACACCGCCACTACCACCAAAAGGATGATAGGACAAACACTATTGCACAATCTGACATCAATAAAATGACAAACCCCAACCAAAAGGATGGCGGAGTGAAACTCACACCGGCCACTACAACCAAAAGGATGATAGGACAAACACTATCGCACAATCTGACATTAATAAGATGACAGACCCATCACCAAAAGGATGACCGAGAGAAACTCACACCGACCACAACTATCAAAAGGATGATAGGACAAACACTATCCCATAATTTGACATCAATTACGATGACAGACCCCCCACCAAAAGGTTGACAGAGTGAAAATCAAACCGACCACTACCACCAAAAGGATGATAGGACAATCACTATCGCACAAGCTAACATCAATCAAGACGACAGACCCCCCACCAAAAGGCTGACTGAGTGAAACGCACACCGACCACTATCATCAAAAGGATGATAGGATAAAACACTATTTCACAATCTGACATCAAGAAGATGAAAGACCCCCCACCAAATGGATGACCGAGCGAAACTCACACCAACCACTACCATCAAAATGATGATAGGACAAAACACTGTCGTACAACCTTACATATATAAGATGACAGACCCCCCACCAAAAGGATGACGGAGCGAAACTCACACCGGACACTATCACCAAAAGGATTATAGGACAAACACTATTGCACAATCTGACATTAATTCAGGTGACAGACCCCTAAAAAATAGGATGACGTAGCGAAACTCACACTGACCACTATCATTAGAATGATGATAGGACAAAACACTATCACACAATCTGACATCAATCAAGATGACAGACCCCCCCCCCCCCCCAAAAGGACTACGGAGCGAAACTCACAACAACCACTACCATCAAAAGGATGATAGGACAAAACACAATCGTACAATCTTACATCAATAAGATGACAGACCCCCTACCAAAAGGATGACAGAGCGAAACTCACACCGACCACTATCACCAAAAGGATGATAGGACAAACACTATCGCACAATCTGACATCAATCAAGACGAAAGACCCCCCACCAAAAGGTTGACGGAGCAAAAATCAAAGCGACCACTACCATCAAAAGGATGATAGGTCAAACACTATCGCACAATCTGACATCATTCAAGACGACAGACCCCCCCCCCCCCCCCCCCCCCCCCAAATGGATGACAAAGCGAAACTCACAATGACCACTACCATCAAAAGGATGATAGGACAAAACACTATCGAATAATCTAACATCAATAAGATGACAGACCCCCTACCAAAAGGATGACGGAGCAAAACTCACACCGGCCACTATCACCAAAAGGATGATAGGACAAACACTATCGCACAATATGACATCAATCAAGACTACAGACAGCCCACCAAAAGGATGACGGAGCGAAACTCACACCGACCACTACCACCAAAAGGATGTTGGACAAACACTATCGTACAATCTGACATCAACCAAGACGACAGACCTCCACCAGAAGGATGATGGAGCAAAACTCATACATACCACTACCATCAAAAGGATGATAGGACAAAACACTATCGCACAATCTTACATCAATAAGATGACAGACTCCCTACCAAAATGTTGACGGAGCAAAACTCACGTCGGCCACTATCACCAAAAGGATGATAGGACAAACACTATTGCACAATCTGACATCAATCAAGATGACAGACCCCCCACCAAAAGGCAGACGGAGCAAAAATCACACCGACCACTTCCATCAAAAGGATGATAGGACAAAACACTATCGCACAATGTTACATCAATAAGACGACAGACCCCCCACGAAAAGGATGACGGAGCGAAACTCACACCGGCCACTATCACCAAAAGGATGATAGGACAAACACTATCGCACAATCTGACATCATTCAAGACGACAGACAACCCACCAAAAGGATGACGGAGCGAAACTCACACCGACCACTACCGCCAAAAGGATGATAGGACAAACACTATCGTACAATATGACATCAACCAAGACGACAGACCCCCCACCAGAAGGATGATGGAGCGAAATTCACACCGACCACTATCACCAAAAGGATGATAGGACAAAACACTATCGCACAATCGTACATCAATAAGATGAAAGACCCCCCACGTAAGGATGACGGAGCTAAATCACACCGCCACTACCACCAAAAGGATGATAGGACAAACACTATTGCACAATCTTACATCAATAAGATGACAGACCCCCACCAAAAGGATTACGGAGCGAAACTTACACCGGCCACTACCACCAAAAGGATGATAGGACAAACACTATGGCACAATCTGACATCAATCAAGACGACAGACCCCCCACCAAAAGGATGACGGAGTGAAACTCGGACCGGCCACTACCATCAAAAGGATGATAGGACAAACACTATCGCACAATCTGACATCAATAAGATGACAGACCCCCCACCAAAAGGATTATCGAGACAAACTCACACCGGCCACTACCATCAAAAGGATGATAGGACAAACACTATCGCACAATCTGACATCAATAACATGACAGACCCCCCACCAAAAGGATGATGGAGCAAAACTCACACCAGCCACTATCACCAAAAGGATGGTCGGAAAAACACTATCGCCCAATCTGACATCAATCAAGACGACAGACCCCCCACCAAAAGGATGGCGGTGCGAAAATCACACCGACCACTACCACCAAAAGGATGATAGGACAAACACCATCACACATTCTGACATCAATCAAGACGACACACCCCCTACCAAAAGGATGACAGAGTGAAACGCCCACCAACCACTGTCATCAAAAGGTTGATAGGACAAAACACTATCGCATAATCTGACATCAATAAGATGACATACCCTCCACAAAAAGGATGACGGAGCAAAACTCACACCGACCACTACCATCAAATGGATGATAGGACAAAACACTATCGTACAATCTTACATCAATAAGATGACAGACCCCCCACAAAAGGATGACGGAGCAAAACTCACACCGACCACTATCACCAAAAGGATGATAGGACAAACACTATCGCACAATCTGACATCAATCAAGACGACAGACCCCCCACCAAAATGATGACAGAGCGAAAATTACACTGATCACTACCACAAAAAGGATGATAGGACAAACACTATCGCACAATCTGAAATCAATCATGGCGACAGACCCCCCCACCAAAAGGATGACGAAGTGAAACGCACACCGACCACTATCATCAAAAGGATGATAGGACAAAACACTATCGCACAATCTGACATCAATAAGATGACGGACCCCCACCAAAAGGATTATAGGATAAACACTATCGCACAATACAACATCAATATAGACGACAGACCCCCCGCCAAAAGGATGACGAAGCGAAACTAGCACCGACCAATATCACCAAAAGGATGATGGGACAAACACTATCACACAGTCTGACATCAATAAGATGAAAGACCCCCGACATAAGGATGACGAAGCTAAACTCACAACGCCACTACCATCAAAAGGATGATAGGACAAACACTATTGCACAATCTGACATCAATAAGATGACAGACACCCCACCAGAAGGATTACGGAGCGAAACACACACCGGCCACTACCACCAAAAGGATGATAGGACAAACACTACCGCACAATCTGACATCTATAAGATGAAAAACACCCCACTAAAAGGATGACGGAGCGAAACTCACACCGGCCACTACAATCAAAAGGATGATAGGAAAAACACTATCGCACAATCTGACATCAATCAAGACGACAGACCCCCCACCAAAAGGATGACGAAGTGAAACTCACACCGACCACTACCATCAAAAGGATGATAGGACAAACACTATCGTACAATCCGACATCAATCAAGACGACAAACCCCCCTCCCCAAAAGGATGACAGAGCGAAATTCACACCGACCACCACCATCAAAAGGATGATAGGAGAAAACACTATTGCACAATCTTACATCAATAACATGACAGACCCCCCCACCAAAAGGATGATGGAGCAAAACTCACACCGGCCACTATCACCAAAAGGATGATATGAAATACACTATCACACAATCTGACATCAATCAAGATGACAGACCTCGCACCAAAAGGATGACAGAGTGAAAATCACACCGACCACTGTTGCACCCTAAAATTTGCCCAATATTTCTTTACCTAGCTTATGTTTCATTTCATTCACATTAGCATTATCATTTGTATTTCATTGACATGTGTGCAGGAGATTAAGAGGTATGATTACCAATTAAGAGCTACATAAGACTTTGAAGCTAGCTAGGAGGGTTATTCAAGTGTTCAAGAGTTGATATCCTTGTCAGAGAAGTTAAAAGATCCTCAGAAAGAGTGGTTGAAGCCAAGAGGGTGTGTCTCCTAACTTGAGAGTTGTGGAAAGTCATCAGATGATTCTGAAGCCATGAAGTTAGACTTGAGGTCTTGAGAGAGCTCATGAGAAGTGTTGAAGATCACTTTGATGCCTAGATAGGTCATTGTGCAAGAGTAAGAAGGCTCAACCATGAGTGGTGCAGCTAGGGTTTGACTGGGTCAACCCTAAGTCAACTGAGGATTTGAAGGAGGTTGAAACCTAATTCAAGGCAATTTAGCTCAAGATGTGATTGTCATCTCATCTTGACCCGAACATGATTGTTGTAGAGCATGATCTTAGCTTTAACTTGAGTGCTAGAAGTCCTTGATAGGATTTGTAGAACTCAAGTTATGGCTTTGACAAGTTACAAGTCATCTGAGGTATGTGAATGTGGAGCTTGAAAGTTACCCAACTTGCATGAAACGTTTGCCCTAGAAGGATGATTCCTATGAACTTTTGGTCAACATGAATGTTGTTCCTTATTCTCTTATATTTCTAGAGAGTACAAGAAGTCCTTGATAGGATTTGTATAACTCAAGTTATGGCTTTGACAAGTCAAGGGTATTTTGGGAATTTTTGATTATAGGTCATTTATGATTATAGGTCATTTTCACCAATTTAGACACCTCAAATGAAGTTTTGTTCAACTTGAAAGTTGCTCAAAAAATAGGGTTTTAACCTTGACCATGTATCAAGGATACATTGAAATGGCTCAAGGAAGGACTTGGTTCAAGGAGTTGTGAAAAAGGAAAGATTAAAGGCATTTAATGACCAAAAATTGAAATAAATCATTTTGTGTCCAAACAAGGCAAAGTTATAGGTCATTTTGAATGGAAAAAGCATTTTAGAAACAATGACAATGTTAGAATTTTGGTTTGAGGTCAAATTCATGCCATTCCATTTCATTTCTTCATGATGAAGCAACATAATCAACATGAACCATTGGATTGCAAACAAGGAAATGAGCATAACCAATCAATCAATATCTCATGAGATGAAGATTCCAAGTATTTTCATGCCCAAACAGAGCTAGAATCGTGACTGTTGTGGATGACATTTTAAAGAGAAATTGAAATTGCAAAATCTCATTTGGAAGGTTACAGAAGTTTCTAGACATTTCCATTGAGTTCTATATAAGATTTGGAGTGTGTTCAACTAGATTTTTGGAAGCATTTGAAGCTGGTAGCAGAGAGAGCATTGGATTTTGCAGAGTTGCAACTCAAGCCAAATTGAGGTGTGCATTAGCTTTAGAGGAAGATTTGGAGTGAATCTGGATCATATTGGAGGAAGAATCGAGCAAGGATTGCACCTGTTCTTCATCTGAAACCAGGTTTGTACAAATCAAAATTCTGCTTAATTTTGGAGAGATAGCTAGAAATCTTTAGGTGGTTAGGTTCATAGCATGACATGGATGGATTTTGGTACAAGAAGCTGATGGATAGAGACACTTTAGGTCATGGATCACTTTCTGTTGATCCTGATTTCTCAAGATTCTTGGTGATATAATCATGTTTGGATAGTGGAGATTAATCTCTGATGAGAGTAGATTACATTAGGATCATTATTATTGAGAATTGTGATGATCAAGATTTGGTGTATTTCTGAAAATCCTATCGTGTTTTAAGTTAGAGCAAGAATTGGAGAATTTGGAGATTGGATTCGTGTTCAGGAGGAAAAATTGAGTGAGATGCTGATTTGTTTTGTTGTGTTTGATGACCTGTGATGAGCTCTTCACCGGAGAAGACGGTGGCGCTGCAACTCAGGCCACCGTCTGGGAAACTCCCTCCATCTGATTTAAATTTGGGGACAAAGCACATTGACCATTGGATGGGTGTTTGACCATTGACTTGGGCAAGGATTACACGGCCACAATTGGTTTTCAAACTCTGAAGAGAGACATTAAGATGAAACGCACTGTTTCATTAATTGGAAAGTTTTGGGCTTAGTAGTCTGATTGATATCCACACCCCCGTTTGGCCCAAATTCTTGAAATGAACTGGTTATAATTGCTATTTGATACGCAGGTTTTATTATTTTCTTCTTATTTTCTTTATTTTTCATCATTTCATATAGTTTGAAAATAATTCATAATAAATGGAAAAATAACTCAATTTGATCCAGGTTTTTTCCCCTGACTCATGAATGAGTCTGGAAAAACACTATCGAACAATCTGATATCAATTACGATGACAGACCCCCCACCAAAAGGATGACGGAGCGAAACTCACACCGGCCACTGTGTAACGCCCGTTCATTTTAATTAAATTATTTATGAATTTTTGGTGTGCCTTTATGTGGGAGTGTGTCTGAGAGCGTTGGTGGGTGTCCTTAAAGTATAGGAAACCATTTAATAAATCATTGAGTTTGATAATAATATAATATAATTAATAATGATGATAATTTAATAACTAGTAGTAATATTATTATTATTATTATTATTATTATTATTATTATTATTAGTGGATGGAATAAGGGGAATTAGGGAGTTATTAGAAAGTTGTGGGAGAAAGAGCAAAAGAACGATAAACTGCTCAGAAAAACCAAATTGGAGGAAAAAGGCTGAGAAAAGAGGAAAAAGAGGAAAAAGGACGTGGCTGTGGAGAAAGGAAGAACAGAAGAATTAACCGCCGGAGAGAATTGAAGGTTGTTGCAGAAGAGTCACCGGGAGAGCTAACCGGAACCGGAAGTTTAGAGTTGTCCTCAATCCAAAGGTAAGGGTGGGGTTCAATTCTATAACTGTGGGTATGACCAATTTCATGTAGGGAATTGAATCATAGGGTTAATGTTCCTGTAGATCGATAAATATTAAGGATTAATGTTCTTGTAGATCGATAAATATTAAGGATTAATGTTCCCGTAAGTTGAAGAAATATTAAAGATTAATGTTCCCATGAAAATGTTCCCGTAGTAATGTTCCCGTAGTAATATTCCCGTAGTAATATTCCCGTGGAAATGTTCCCGTAGTAATGTTCCCGTAGTAATATTCCCGTGGAAATGTTCCCGTAGGTTGATCAATATTAAGGGTAAATGTTCCCGTAGGTTGAGAAATATTAAAGGTTAATGTTTGTCTATGCTTGTATTAGTGTTTATGTCATTAGTTTATGTAGTAATGTTGGGAATCGGTGCCGATACGCGCTAATTTCCCATTTGTTGAGAAAAGATTGTTATTATGCTCTTACTTGATCGACTTCAGGTAGGGAGTCGAATCATAGATATAGTTCCCGTTACTCGATAAATGTTATGGAAGAGGTTTTTTTGTGTAGGAATGAATGTGTTATATCGTCAGTGTTGTACGATGCTGTATGGTTGCCCTTAATGAGGCAAGATTAGTTGCCCCATAGGGAATGAACCTTTTCAGGAACTATAATTAATTTAGTGAGTAAAAGTTGTAATGTTGTTCTTACGATAATGTGTTGAATTCTTAATTGTGGAAAGTATGTTGTTATTGTTCCCCTACATGAACAGATTGAAATGATGAATACTTGATGCATATGAAGTTGTTATGTCACTGTTGGGGGAGAAGCTTGTGTTTCTCCAGGATGCTGCAAGTGTGGAGTTGTAGCTCGGTGTATGGTTGAACGCTCTTATGGTTTGGTAAAGATGGTTTATACCCTATCATGATTTTCTGCTGTCTATTGACAAATTGAGGAACTGATCACCCTTAATCTCTTGTTGATAGTGGACGGAGTCATGTTAGATGGGATGGACGTGTCTTATAAGCTTAGATGGCGTGAGCAGATAATTGTCTTGAGTTAAGCTAAGTGCTTAAGAATTGTTTTGACGAGTCGGCGCAGGACGGTGTTGAAGTGTTTAATTTGATGGGAATTTTTGAGTTATAATGAAAGTGAGAAGTTGGAGATTTGCCGATTAATTGTGGTTGGCTGGAAGTTATCCTGACAAGATAGTGATATACAGCTAGGACATGAAGTGGAGTTGTGACCAACTTAGTTACGGCAACTAGTCTGAGAGTGAAAGCTCCATATTTCATGTCTGTTTGGATGGTCAAGGAATTAAACTGATTAAGTAGCGTTGAGACTTGTGTCTGGTGTGTGTCCTAAGGCAACAGAGTGTAAAGTTGATTATATAAAGGTGGACAGTGACTTCTGGTGATTATTAAAGAAAGTAAGATGTGGAATGTAATATTGGTATAATTAGACCTTTAAATATCCCAAGAGTTGAAGATGTGTCAAATGACCTACTAAGTGTGAAATTATTGTCGTACGTCGAATTCCGAGATCACAGTTTTTTACGAAATCAATATTTTTACGAACGAAAGTTGGAAAAATTATGCAGTTGTGTCGGGTAATGTTAGGTCGTGATCGAGTATGATTGTTTTATCGAATTTGATTGATTTTTGTAAGTTTTGCATTTTTGGAGATTTGAGGGTTTAAGATTCGGATTGAAATCGAAAGTCGTAGATTTCACGTTTGATGATTCTAAATCACTAATATATGTTTGGTATGAACGAGTATGTGTTTGTTTTGAAGAAAATAATTGAATCGGTCAGATTTTCGGGCGAAAATGCTCAAACCCGTAGCAGCCTTTATGCAGAAAAATTATGTTTTGGAAAAACTTCGAAAATTTATATCTCTTGATCTGTAAGTCGGTTTTAGTCCCCGTTTGAAGCGTTGGAAAGCTAACGAGATGCTCTTTCTAGGAAAAATTGTTTTGAGGCCTGTGCCTTGTTCAATTATAGCAGAAAATTGAAAATGTATCGTGTGTTGATTTTTGCCGAACCCGACAGGACCATTTGTTGTGGTTATGATGCCTTGTTGATAAGATAAGTGAAACGTCGGTGAGTTTTGGGTTATGCTTTAAGGGAACTTGAAGTGCATAGGAGGAATCATCTGATAAGTGATTTAGAGTTGGTTGCTGTTGTGGTTGTGCCAGAGTTGGAAGCTTTAATTAGTTAGTTTGAGATTTGATATGTTTGGTGACCTCAAGAGCTTAAGACATTGATTTGATTTGGAAGAGTTGAATATGAGGCAGAGAAAATAATTGGGACTCCGGAATAGATTATGGTTTCGGATTGAATTACCATTCAGGGAAATCAAAACGTGGTAGCTTATGCATTGACTTGGAAATCCTTGCATATGCCGATGATGGTGGTGAAACGAGTTAGGACTGATTGAGAGATTTTTTGATATGAGTTTAGTTTGTGAAGAGACTTCTTATGAAGTTTAGCTTAGTATGTTGGACCTTACTCGTAGTATTCCTAACGAGATTCGATAAGGTCAAAACTCTGGTTCGAGTTGGTAGATTGGTTGAATCTGAGGAATTAAAGTCGAAGGGATGTTTTTCAGATTAATGGAAATAGTATCATGAGATGTCGTGATAGAGTTTGTGTTCTAGATATTATTAAGTGGAATGAGAGTATTGAGGTAGATGGAGTATCCACCCCGATGCTATGAAGATGTAACCAGATTTGAGGAAATTATTTTGAGAGCCATAGTTGAAGAGATAAGTGGTTGAGTTTGTATGTGATGATTAGACTTGTTGGAAGTCAAAGAATAAATGTCAGAGACCGTAGGGTCCGATGCAACCGTTGAATATCCAGAGTGGAGATCGGATAGTATTCCCATGGATTTTGTGTTGGGTTTTCCGGAGAATTTGAGGGATATGATTTTACTTGGGTGATTTTGGATAGAATGACTAATTGGCTCTTTTCCTAACAAGTGAGATTAATCATTCTATGTTGAAGCCTGCTGAGATTGTGCAAGAGACGAATGAAAAAAATATTTCCAAAGGATCCAAGAAATATGTGTTTTGAGAGTTATGATAGTAACTGGTGTTGGTCGAGCGTGAGGTCTCGGAAGCACACTGTGTTTTGTGATCTGCACCAGAGTGGCGCAGCGGAAGCGTGGGAAAAATAGCAGGTTAGATTGTTTTACCGCTGTCACTCGTGGGAATTTACATGATGTGGCATGTGCCTAAGTTGAAGAAGTACATTGATTCGGATGGATGGTGTACAAGTGAAAGGTAATTTGACTGTTGAGGTGTTGCTAGTTCAGGCGGATAAACGAGAAGCAACTTCGAGTTGAAGAGATTGCTTTGGTGAAAGTGGTCTGGTTAGCAGCTGTTTGATTGAGGTAATTTCGAGGACGAAATTCTTTTAAGTAAGGGAGAGTTGTAACGCCCGTTCATTTTAATTAAATTATTTATGAATTGTTGGTGTGCCTTTATGTGGGAGTGTATCTGAGAGCGTTGGTGGGTGTCCTTAAAGTATAGGAAACCATTTAATAAATCATTGAGTTTGATAATAATATAATATAATTAATAATGATGATAATTTAATAACTAGTAGTAATATTATTATTATTATTATTATTATTATTATTATTATTATTATTATTATTATTAGTGGATGGAATAAGGGGAATTAGGGAGTTATTAGAAAGTTGTGGGAGAAAGAGCAAAAGAACGATAAACTGCTCAAAAAAACCAAATTGGAGGAAAAACGCTGAGAAAAGAGGAAAAAGAGGAAACAGGACGTGGCTGTGGAGAAAGGAAGAACAGAAGAATTAACCACCGGAGAGAATTTAAGGTTGTTGCAGAAGACTCACCGGGAGAGCTAACCGGAACCGGAAGTTTAGAGTTGTCCTCAATCCAAAGGTAAGGGAGGGGTTCAATTCTATAATGGTGGGTATGATCAATTTCATGTAGGGAATTGAATCATAGGGTTAATGTTCCTGTAGATCCATAAATATTAAGGATTAATGTTCCTGTAGATCGATAAATATTAAGGAGTAATGTTCCCGTAAGTTGAAGAAATATTAATAATTAATTTTCCCGTGGAAATGTTCCCGTAGTAATGTTCCCGTAGCAATATTCCCGTAGTAATATTCCCGTGGAAATGTTCCCGTAGTAATGTTCCCGTAGTAATATTCCCGTGGAAATGTTCCCGTAGTAATGTTCTCGTAGTAATGTTCCCGTAGGTTGAGCAATATTAAGGGTTAATGTTCCCGTAGGTTGAGAAATATTAAGGGTTAATGTTTGTCTATGCCTACATTAGTGTTTATGTCATTAGTTTATGTAGTAATGTTGGGAATCGGCGCCGATACGCGCTAATTTCCCATTTGTTGAGAAAAGGTTGTTATTATGCTCTTACTTGATCGACTTCAGATAGGGAGTCGAATCATAGATATAGTTCCCGTTACTCGATAAATGTTAGGGACGAGGTTTTCCTGTGTAGGAATGAATGTGTTATATCGTCAGTGTTGTACCATGCTGTATGGTTGCCCTTAATGAGGCAAGATTAGTTGCCCCATAGGGAATGAACCTTTTCAGGAACTATAATTAATTTAGTGAGTAAAAGTTGTAATGTTGTTCTTACGATAATGTGTTGAATTCTTAATTGTCGAAAGTATGTTGTTATTGTTCCCCTACATGAACAGATTGAAATGATGAAGACTTGATGCATATGAAGTTGTTATGTCACTGTTGAGAAAATGTTATTATAATATTCTCCTTGGATTATGTTGATAAGTTGTAGTTATATTACCCGTATGAAAGTATATGAAAATGTGTTGAGTTCTTATTTGTAGTAATGATGTTGTCAGTTGTTTTCTGACATGAAAATGCTGTTGAGTTCTCAATTGTAGAGACGAGGTTGTTCTTAATTATTCTCTGTGAAAATGTGTTAGAGTCTTATTCGTAGGAACGATGCTGTTGGTAGTTCTCTGATATTAATAGGTTGAAGTGGTGAGTACATGATATATGCTAAATGTGATGTTTCTGTTATGGATACTTGGTTGTAGGCTTGATGCCTTGTTGCACGGTTGTTGCACAGTTGTTGTTGTTGTGTTATAGTCCATAATAGTTGTGTCCCATAGCATATCATAATTGTTTGTCTGAATTGGGTTATTTGAAGTGTTGGCTCGTAAATGGGTTATTTGGAGTGTTGGCTCCTATCCCGAGTTTTGGAGTGTTGGCTCCTAAATGGGTTTTGGGTTGTTGGCTCTTATCCCGAGTTTTGGGGTGTTTGCTCCTAAATGGTACCACATGCATATGCACAGTTGAGTCGCATTGTTGAGTTGCGTTGTTGAGTTGTTTTGATGAGTTGTTGAGTTATGATGATAATTCTTGTGGATAGGAATAATGAATTGTTGCAGTTTAATTATTACTAATATTTATGCGAACTGTTGGAATTATAATGCTGTGATAATATTCTGACATGACTTTTATCATGCCTTATGTTATGTTGTTGATATCTCACCCTTTACGTTGTATGTTACCTCCATTGGTGGTAACTTGCAGGTAATCCGAAATAAAGTGTAGCTTTTCGTTTAAGGTTGTTGGTCGCTCTAATACGTAGCACTCTTGGGGGGATGGACGATTGATGTTATTACTTTTATTTAATTTCCTTGTTGCTGATTTTATCAAGTACTTTTCATTAAATTGGTGGTTGATGTTAAGTGCCAAATGCTGGTTGGGTGCACTATGCCGATCAATTAGTAGTGCTGATTTTTATGGTCGAAACTCGTTGTTTATGTTGAATTGATGCAAGATAATTACTTGCTGAATTTTAATGGAGTTTTGTTGCAAGTTTCATGGTCTTGCTTTAATCATGCTAAATGTCGGAAATGTTTTATATTCCGCTGCAAATTAATAAGATGCCTTGTAATCAAAATGTTAATCAAGTTATTGTTGTATGTTCATCCAAACTTCTGTGCTATGTATCATTACTAAATGCATGCTGTCTAATGGAGTTGTGAAATGTATGTTTCAGTGAGTTAAAATTGTAACGCCCAAAATTTGCTGATGTAACGGTCGTCACACCTTCATTACGATCGTCATGACCATCACAGTCATGACAGCCCCTTACGACTGTCATGTTTACAAAATTTTTTACACTCTGATTTTGTTTTCCTTAATTATCCGTTGGGTTAGATTGGGGTGTTACACACTGTTACCAAAAGGATGATACGAAAAACACTATCGCACAATCTGACATCAATCAAGACGACAGACCCGCCGCCAAAAAGATGACGGAGCGAAACTCACACCCACTATCACCAAAAGGATGATAGGACAAACACTATCGCATAATCTGACATCAATCAAGACGACAGACCCCCCACCAAAAGGATGACAGAGCAAAAATCACACCGACCACTACCATTAAAAGGATGATAGGTCAAAACACTATCGCACAATCTTACATCAATAAGACGACAGACCCCCCACCAAAAGGATGACAGAGCGAAACTCTCACCGGCCACTATCACCTAAAGGATGATAGGACGAACACTATCGCACAATGTGACATTAATAAGATGAAAGATCCCCCACATAAGGATGACGAAGCGAAAATCACACTGACACTACCACCAAAAGGATTATAGGACAAACACTATTGCATAATCTGACATCAATAAGATGACAAACCCCCACAAAAAGGATGACGGAGCGAAAGTCACACCGACCACTACCATCAAAAGGATGATAGGAAAAACACTATCGCACAATCTGATATCAATAAGATGACAGACCCCCACCAAAAGGAAGACCGAGAGAAACTCACACAGGCCACTACCATCAAAAGGATGATAGGAAAAACACTATCCCCCAAATTGACATCAATTACGATGAAAGACCCCCCATCAAAAGGATGATGGAGCAAAACTCACACCGGCCACTACCACCAAAAGGATGATAGGACAAACACTATCACAAAATCTGACATCTATAAGATGACAGACACCCCACCAAAAGGATGACGGAGCGAAACTCACAACGGCCACTACCATCAAAAGGATGATAGGACAAACACTATAGCACAATCTGACACCAATAAGATGACAGACCCCCCACCAAAAGGATGACGGAGCGAAACTCACAGCAGCCACTACCATCAAAAGGATGATAGGACAAACACTACATCACAATTTGACATCAATTACGATGACAGACCCCCCACCAAAAGGATGACCGAGCGAAACTCACATCGGCCACTACCACCAAAAGGATGATAGGAAAAACACTACCGCACAATCTGATATCAATTACGATGACAGACCCCCCACCAAAAGGATGACGAAGCGAAACTCACACCGACCACTATCACCAAAAGGATGATAGAAAAAACACTATCGCAAAATCTGACATCAATCAAGACGACAGACCCGCGACCAAAAGGAAGACGGAGCGAAACTCACACCGGCCACTATCACTAAAAGGATGATAGGACAAACACTATCGCACAATCTGACATCAATCAAGATGACAGACCCCCCTCCTCCTCAAAAGGATGACGGAGCGAAAATCACACCGACCACTGCCATCAAAAGGACGATAGGTCAAAACACTATCGCACAATGTTACATCAATAAGACGACAGACCCCCCAACAAAAGGATGACAGAGCGAAACTCACACCAGGCACTATCACCTAAAGGATGATAGGACAAACACTATCGCACAATCTGACAATAATAAGAAGAAAGACCACCCACATAAGGATGACGAAGCGAAACTCACACCGCCACTACCACCAAAAGGATGATAGGACAAACACTATTGCACAATCTGACATCAATAAGATGACAAACCCCCACCAAAAGGATGATGGAGCGAAACTCACACCGGCCACTACCATCAAAAGGATGATAGAAAAAACACTATCACACAATCTGACATCAATAAGATGACAGAGCCCCCACCAATAGGAAGACCGAGAGAAACTCACACCAGCCACTACCATCTAAAGGATAATAGGACAAACACTATCCCACTATTTGACATCAATTACGATGACAGACCCCCCATCAAAAGGATGACGGAGCGAAACTTACACCGGCCACTACCACCAAAAGGATGATAGAACAAACACTATTACACAATCTGACATCTATAAGACGACAGACACCCCACCAAAAGGATGACGGAGCGAAACTCACATCGGCCACTACCATCAAAAGGATGATAGGACAAAAACTACATCACAATTTGACATCAATTACAATGACAGACCCCCCACCAAAAGGATGACCGAGCGAAACTCACACCGACCACTACCACCAAAAGGATGGTAGGAAAAACACTACCGCACAATCTGATATCAATTACTATTACACACCCCCCACCAAAAGGATGACATAGCGAAACTCACACCGGCCACTATCACCAAAAGGATGATAGGAAAAACACTATCGCAAAATCTGACATCAATCGAGACGATAGACCCGCCACCAAAAGGATGATGGAGTGAAACTCACACCGGCCACTATCACCAAAAGGATGATAGGACAAACACTATCGCACAATCTGACATCAATCAAGATGACAGACCCCCCCCCTAAAAGGATGACGGAGCAAAACTCACAACGACCACTACCATCAAAAGAATGATAGGACAAAACACTATCGCACAATCTTACATCAACAAGATGACAGACCCCCTACCAAAAGGATGACGGAGTGAAACTCACACCGACCACTATCACCAAAAGGATGATAGGACAAACACTATCGCACAATCTAACATCAATCAAGGCGACATACCGCCCACCAAAAGGATGACGGAGCGAAACTCACACCGACCACTACCCCCAAAAGGATGATAAGACAAACACTATTGCACAATCTGACATCAATCAAGACGACAGACCCCCCACCAGAAGGATGACGGAGCAAAACTCACACCGACCACTACCATCAAAAGGATGATAGGACAAACACTATGACACAATCTGACATCAATAAGATGACAGACCTCCCACCAATAGGAAGACCGAGAGAAACTCACACCAGCCACTACCATCAAAAGGATAATAGGACAAACACTATCCCACTATTTGACATCAATTACGATGACAGACACCCCACCAAAAGGATTACGGAGCGAAACTCACACCGGCCACTACCATCAAAAGGATGATAGGACAAACACTATAGCACAATCTGACATCAATAAGATGACAGACCCCCCACCAAAACGATGACCGAGAGAAACTCACACCGGCCACTACCATCAAAAGGATGATAAGACAAACAGTACATCACAATTTAACATCAATTACGATGACAGACCCACCACCAAAAGGATGACCGAGCGAAACTCACACCGGCCACTACCAACAAAAGGATGATAGGAAAAACACTACCGCACAATCTGATATCAATTACGATGACACACCCCCACCAAAAGGATGACATAGCGAAACTCACACCGGCCACTATCACCAAAAGGATGATAGGAAAAACACTATCGCAAAATCTGACATCAATCAAGACGATAGACCCGGCACCAAAAGGATGACGAAGCGAAACTCACACCGGCCACTATCACAAAAAGGATGATAGGACAAACACTATCGCAGAATCTGACATCAATCAAGATGACCGACCCCCCCCCCCCCCCCAAAAGGATGACGGAGCGAAACTCACAACGACCACTACCATCAAAAGAATGATAGGACAAAACACTATCGCACAATCTTACATCAACAAGATGACAGACCCCTTACCAAAAGGATGATAGGACAAACACTATCGCACAATCTAACATCAATTAAGACGACATACCTCCCACCAAAAGGATGATGGAGCGAAACTCACACCGACCACTACCACCAAAAGGATGATAAGGCAAACACTATCATACAATCTGACATCAATCAAGATGACAGACCCCCCACCAGAAGGATGACAGAGCAAAACTCACACCGACTACTACCATCAAAAGGATGATAGGATAAACATTATCACACAATCTGACATCAATAAGATGACAGACCCCCCACCAATAGGAAGACCGAGAGAAACTCACACCAGCCACTACCATCAAAAGGATAATAGGACAAACACTATCCCCTATTTGACATCAATTACTATGACAGACCCCCCATCAAAAGGATGACAGAGTGAATCTTACACCGGCCATTACCACCAAAAGGATGATAGGACAAACATTATCCCACAATCTGACATCTATAAGATGACAGACCCACCACCAAAAGGATGACGGAGCGAAACTCACACCGTCCACTACCATCGAAAGGATGATAGGACAAACACTATCACACAATCTGACATCAATAAGATGACAGACCCCCCACCAAAACGATGACCGAGAGTAACTCACACCGGCCACTACCATCAAAAGGATGATAGGACAAACACTACATCACAATTTGACATCAATTACGATGAAAGACCCCCCACCAAAAGGATGACCGAGCGAAACTCACACCGGCCACTACCACCAAAAGGATGATAGGAAAAACACTACCGCACAATCTGATATCAATTACGATGACAGACCCCCCACCAAAAGGATGACGGAGCGAAACTCACACCGGCCACTATCACCAAAAGGATGATAGGAAAAACACTATCACAAAACCTGACATCAATCTAGACGACAGACCCGCCACCAAAAGGATGACGGAGCGAAACTCAAACCGGCCACTATCACCAAAAGGATGATAGGACAAACACTATTGCACAATCTGACATCAATCAAGATGACAGGCCCTCCCCCCCAAAAGGATGAAGGAGCGAAAATCACACCGACCACTACCATCAAAAGGATGACAGGTCAAAACACTATCGCACAATCTTACATCAATAAGACGAAAGACCCACGAACAAAAGGATGACAGAGCGAAACTCACACCGGGCACTATCACCTAAAGGATGATAGGACAAACATTATCGCATAATCTGACAATAATCAGAAGAAAGACCCCCCACTTAAGGATGACGAAGCGAAACTCACACCGCCACTACCACCAAAAGGATGATAGAACAAACACTATTGCACAATCTGACATCAATAAGATGACAAACCCCCACCAAAAGGATGATGGAGCGAAACTCATACCGGCCACTGCCATCAAAAGGATGATAGGACAAACACTATAGCACAATCTGACATCAATAAGATGACAGACCCCCCACCAAAAGGATGACCGAGAGTAACTCACACCGGCCAATACCATCAAAAGGATGATAGGACAAACACTACATCACAATTTGACATCATTTACGATGACAGACCTCCCACCAAAAGGATGACCAAGCGAAACTCACACCGGCCACTACCACTAAAAGGATGATAGGAAAAACACTACCGCACAATCTGATATCAATTACGATGACAGACCCCCCACCAAAAGGATGACGGAGCGAAACTCACACCAGCTACTATCACCAAAAGGATGATAGGAAAAACACTATCGCAAAATCTGACATCAATCAAGACGACAGACCCGCCACCAAAAGGATGACGGAGCAAAACTCACACCGGCCACTATCACCAAAAGGATGATAGGACAAACACTATAGCACAATCTGACATCAATAAGATGACAGACCCCCACCAAAAGGATGACCGAGTGTAACTCACACCGACCACTACCATCAAAAGGATGATAGGACAAACACTGCATCACAATTTGACATCAATTACGATGACAGACCCTCCACCAAAAGGATGACCAAGCGAAACTCACACCGGCCACTACCACCAAAAGGATGATAGGAAAAACACTACCGCACAATCTGATATCAATTACGATGACAGACCCCCCACCAAAAGGATGACGGAGCGAAACTCACACCGGCCACTATCACCAAAAGGATGATAGGAAAAACACTATCACAAAATCTGACATCAATCAAGACGACAGACCCGCCACCAAAAGGATGACGGAGCGAAACTCACACCGGCCACTATCACCAAAAGGATGATAGGACAAACACTATCGCAAAATCTGACATCAATCAGGATGACAGACCCCCCCTAAAAGGATGACGGAGCGAAAATCACACCGACCACTACCATCAAAAGGATGATAGGTCAAAACACTATCGCACAATCTTACATCAATAAGACGAAAGACCACCCCAACAAAAGGATGACAGAGCGAAACTCACACCGGGCACTATCACCTAAAGGATGATAGGACAAACATTATCGCACAATCTGACAATAATAAGAAGAAAGACCCCCCACATAAGGATGACGAAGCGAAACTCACACCGCCACTACCACCAAAAGGATGATAGGACAAACACTATTGCACAATCTGACATCAATAAGATGACAAACCCCCACCAAAAGGATGATGGAGCGAAACTCACACCGGCCACTACCATCGAAAGGATGATAGGACAAACACTATCACACAATCTGACATCAATAAGATGAAAGACCCCCCACCAAAAGGATGACCGAGAGTAACTCACACCGGCCACTACCATCAAAAGGATGATAGGACAAACACTACATCACAATTTGACATCAATTACGATGACAGACCCCCCACCAAAAGGATGACCGAGCGAAACTCACACCGGCCACTACCACCAAAAGGATGATAGGAAAAACACTATCGCACAATCTGATATCAATTACGATGACAGACCCCCCACCAAAAGGATGACGGAGCGAAACTCACACCGGCCACTATCACCAAAAGGATGATAGGAAAAACACTATCGCAAAACCTGACATCAATCAAGACGACAGACCCGCCACCAAAAGGATGACGGAGCGAAACTCACACCGGCCACTATCACCAAAAGGATGATAGGACAAACACTATCGCACAATCTGACATCAATCAAGATGACAGACCCCCCCCCCCAAAAGGATGAAGGAGCGAAAATCACACCGACCACTACCATCAAAAGGATGATAGGTCAAAACACTATCGCACAATCTTACATCAATAAGACGAAAGACCCACGAACAAAAGGATGACAGAGCGAAACTAACACCAGGCACTATCACCTAAAGGATGATAGGACAAACATTATCGCACAATCTGACAATAATAAGAAGAAAGACCCCCCACATAAGGATGACGAAGCGAAACTCACACCGCCACTACCACCAAAAGGATGATAGGACAAACATTATTGCACAATCTAAAAACAATAAGATGACAAACCCCCACCAAAAGGATGATGGAGCGAAACTCACACCGGCCACTTCCATCAAAAGGATGATAGTACAAACACTATAGCACAATCTGACATCAATAAGATGACAGACCCCCCACCAAAAGGATGACCGAGAGTAACTCACACCGGCCACTACCATCAAAAGGATGATAGGAGAAACACTACTTCACAATTTGACATCAATTACGATGACAGACCTCCCACCAAAAGGATGACCAAGCGAAACTCACACCGGCCACTACCACTAAAAGGATGATAGGAAAAACACTACCGCACAATCTGATATCAATTACGATGACAGACCCCCCACCAAAAGGATGACGGAGCGAAACTCACACCTGCCACTACCACCAAAAGGATGATAGGAAAAACACTATCGTAAAATCTGACATCAATCAAGACGACAGACCCGCCACCAAAAGGATGACGGAGCGAAACTCATACCGGCCATTATCACCAAAAGGATGATAGGAAAAACACTATAGCACAATCTGACATCAATAAGATGACAGACCCCCCACCAAAAGGATGACCGATAGTAACTCACACCGGCCACTACCATCAAAAGGATGATAGGACAAACACTACATCACAATTTGACATCAATTACGATGACAGACCCTCCACCAAAAGGATGACCAAGCGAAACTCACACCGGCCACTACCACCAAAAGGATGATAGGAAAAACACTACCGCACAATCTGATATCAATTACGATGACAGACCCCCCACCAAAAGGATGACGGAGCGAAACTCACACCGGCCACTATCACCAAAAGGATGATAGGAAAAACACTATCGCAAAATCTGACATCAATCAAGACGATAGACGCCCCACCAAAAGGATGACGGAGCGAAACTCACACCGGCCACTATCACCAAAAGGATGATAGGACAAACACTATCGCACAATCTGACATCAATCAAGATGACAGACCCCCCCCTAAAAGGATGACGGAGCGAAAATCACACCGACCACTACCATCAAAAGGATGATAGGTCAAACCACTATCGCACAATCTTACATCAATAAGACGAAAGACCACCCCAACAAAAGGATGACAGAGCGAAACTCACACCGGGAACTATCACCTAAAGGATGATAGGACAAACATTATCGCACAATCTGACAATAATAAGAAGAAAGACCCCCCACATAAGGATGACGAAGCGAAACTCACACCGCCACTACCACCAAAAGGATGATAGGACAAACACTATTGCACAATCTGACATCAATATGATGACAAACCCCCACCAAAAGGATGATGGAGCGAAACTCACACCGGCCACTACCATCGAAAGGATGATAGGACAAACACTATCACACAATCTGACATCAATAAGATGACAGACCCCCCACCAAAAGGATGACCGAGAGTAACTCACACCGGCCACTACCATCAAAAGGATGATAGGACAAACACTACATCACAATTTGACATCAATTACGATGACAGACCCCCCACCAAAAGGATGACCGAGCGAAACTCACACCGGCCACTACCACCAAAAGGATGATAGGAAAAACACTACCGCACAATCTGATATCAATTACGATGACAGACCCCCCACCAAAAGGATGACGGAGCGAAACTCACACCGGCCACTATCACCAAAAGGATGATAGGAAAAACACTATCGCAAAACCTGACATCAATCAAGACGACAGACCCGCCACCAAAAGGATGACGGAGCGAAACTCACACCGGCCACTATCACCAAAACGATGATAGGACAAACACTATCGCACAATCTGACATCAATCAAGATGACAGACCCCCCCCCCCCCCCCCCAAAAGGATGAAGGAGCGAAAATCACACCGACCACTACCATCAAAAGGATGATAGGTCAAAACACTACCGCACAATCTTACATCAATAAGACGAAAGACCCACGAACAAAAGGATGACAGAGCGAAACTAACACAGGGCACTATCACCTAAAGGATGATAGGACAAACATTATCGCACAATCTGACAATAATAAGAAGAAAGACCCCCCACATAAGGATGACGAAGCGAAACTCACACCGCCACTACCACCAAAAGGATGATAGGACAAACACTATTGCACAATCTGACATCAATAAGATGACAAACCCCCACCAAAAGGATGATGGAGCGAAACTCACACCGGCCACTGCCATCAAAAGGATGATAGTACAAAGACTATAGCACAATCTGACATCAATAAGATGACAAACCCCCCACCAAAAGGATGACCGAGAGTAACTCACACCGGCCACTACCACCAAAAGGATGATAGGACAAACACTACCGCACAATCTGATATCAATTACGATGACAGACCCCCCACCAAAAGGATGACGGAGCGAAACTCACACCGGCCACTACCACCAAAAGGATGATAGGAAAAACACTATCGTAAAATCTGACATCAATCAAGACGACAGACCCGCCACCAAAAGGATGACGGAGCGAAACTCACACCGGCCATTATCACCAAAAGGATGATAGGAAAAACACTATAGCACAATCTGACATCAATAAGATGACAGACCCCCCACCAAAAGGATGACCGATAGTAACTCACACCGGCCACTACCATCAAAAGGATGATAGGACAAACACTACATCACAATTTGACATCAATTACAATGACAGACCCCCCACCAAAAGGATGACCAAGCTAAACTCACACCGGCCACTACCACCAAAAGGATGATAGGAAAAACACTACCGCACAATCTGATATCAATTACGATGACAGACCCCCCACCAAAAGGATGACGGAGCGAAACTCACACCGGCCACTATCACCAAAAGGATGATAGGAAAAACACTATCGCAAAATCTGACATCAATCAAGACGACAGACTCGCCACCAAAAGGATGACGGAGCGAAACTCACACCGGCCACTATCACCAAAAGGATGATAGGACAAACACTATCGCACAATCTGACATCAATCAAGATGACAGACCCCCCACCCTCCTCCTAAAAGGATCACGGAGCGAAAATCACACCGACCACTAACATCAAAAGGATGATAGGTCAAAACACTATCGCATAATCTTACATCAATAAGACGAAAGACCCCCCAACAAAAGGATGACAGAGCGAAACTCACACCGGGCACTATCATCTAAAGGATGATAGGAAAAACATTATCGCACAATCTGACAATAATAAGAAGAAAGACCCCCCACATAAGGATGACGAAGCGAAACTCACACCGCCACTACCACCAAAAGGATGATAGGACAAACACTATTGCACAATCAGACATCAATAAGATGACAAACCCCCACCAAAAGGATGATGGAGCGAAACTCACACCGGCCACTACCATCGAAAGGATGATAGGACAAACACTATCACACAATCTGACATCAATAAGATGACAGACCCCCCACCAAAAGGATGACCGAGAGTAACTCACACCGGCCACTACCATCAAAAGGATGATAGGACAAACACTACATCACAATTTGACATCAATTACGATGACAGACCCCCCACCAAAAGGATGACCGAGCGAAACTCACACCGGCCACTACCACCAAAAGGATGATAGGAAAAACACTACCGCACAATCTGATATCAATTACGATGACAGACCCCCCACCAAAAGGATGACGGAGCGAAACTCACACCGGCCACTATCACCAAAAGGATGATAGGAAAAACACTATCGCAAAATATGACATCAATCAAGACGACAGACCCTCCACCAAAAGGATGACAGAGCGAAACTCACACCGGCCACTATCACCAAAAGGATGATAGGACAAACACTATTGCACAATCTGACATAAATTAAGATGACAGACCCCCCCCCCCCCCCCAAAAAGGATGAATGAGCGAAAATCACACCGACCACTACCATCAAAAGGGTGATAGGTCAAAACACTATCGCTCAATCTTACATCAATAAGACGAAAGACCCACCAACAAAAGGATGACAGAGCGAAACTCACACCGGGCACTATCACCTAAAGGATGATAGGACAAACATTATCGCACAATCTGACAATAATAAGAAGAAAGACCCCCTACATAAGTATGACGAAGCGAAACTCACACCGCCACTACCACCAAAAGGATGATAGGACAAACACTATTGCACAATCTGACATCAATAAGATGACAGACACCCCACCAAAAGGATGATGGAGCGAAACTCACACCGGCCACTACCATCAAAAGGATGATAGGACAAACACTATAGCACAATCTGACATCAATAAGATGACAGACCCCCCACCAAAAGGATGACCGAGAGAAACTCACACCGGCCACTACCATCAAAAGGATGATAGGACAAACACTACATCACAATTTGACATCAATTACGATGACAAAACCCTCACCAAAAGGATGACCGGGTGAAACTCACACCGGCCACTACCTCCAAAAGGATGATAGGAAAAACACTGCCGCACAATATGATATCAATTACGATGACAGACCCCCCACCAAAAGGATGACAGAGTGAAACTCACACCGGACACTATCACCAAAAGGATGATAGGAAAAACACTATAGCAAAATCTGACATCAATCAAGACGACAGACCCGCCACCAAAAGGATGACGGAGCGAAACTCACACCGGCCACTATCACCAAAAGGATGATAGGACAAACACTATCGCACAATCTGACATCAATCAAGATGACAGACCCCCCCCCCCCCCCCTCCTAAAAGGATGAAGGAGCGAAAATCACACCGACCACTACCATCAAAAGGATGATAGGTCAAAACACTATCGCACAATCTTACATCAATAAGAGGAAAGAACCCCCAACAAAAGGAAGACAGAGCGAAACTCACACCGGGCACTATCACCTAAAGGATGATAGGAAAAACATTATCGCACAATCTAACAATAATAAGAAGAAAGACCCCCCACATAAGGATGACGAAGCGAAACTCACACCGCCACTACCACCAAAAGGATGATAGGACAAACACTATTGCACAATCTGACATCAATAAGATAACAAACCCCCACCAAAAGGATGATGGAGAAAAACTCACACCGGCCACTGCCATCGAAAGGATGATAGGACAAACACTATCACACAATCTGACATCAATAAGATGACAGACCCCCCACCAAAAGGATGACCGAGAGTAACTCACACCGGCCACTACCATCAAAACGATGATAGGACAAACACTACATCACAATTTGACATCAATTACGATGACAGACCCCCCACCAAAAGGATGACGGAGCGAAACTCACACCGGCCACTACCACCAAAAGGATGATAGGAAAAACACTACCGCACAATCTGATATCAATTACGATGACAGACCCCCCACCAAAAGGATGACGGAGCGAAACTCACACCGGCCACTATCACCAAAAGGATGATAGGAAAAACACTATCGCAAAATCTGACATCAATCAAGACGACAAACTCGCCACCAAAAGGATGACGGAGCGAAACTCACACCGGCCACTATCACCAAAAGGATGATAGGACAAACACTATCGCACAATCTGACGTCAATCAAGATGACAGACCCCCCCCCCCCTCCTCCTAAAAGGATGACGGAGCGAAAATCACACCGACCACTAACATCAAAAGGATGATAGGTCAAAACACTATCGCATAATCTTACATCAATAAGACGAAAGACCCCCCAACAAAAGGATGACAGAGCGAAACTCACACCGGGCACTATCATCTAAAGGATGATAGGAAAAACATTATCGCACAATCTGACAATAATAAGAAGAAAGACCCCCCACATAAGGATGACGAAGCGAAACTCACACCGCCACTACCACCAAAAGGATGATAGGACAAACACTATTGCACAATCAGACATCAATAAGATGACAAACCCCCACCAAAAGGATGATGGAGCGAAACTCACACCGGCCACTACCATCGAAAGGATGATAGGACAAACACTATCACACAATCTGACATCAATAAGATGACAGACCCCCCACCAAAAGGATGACCGAGAGTAACTCACACCGCCACTACCATCAAAAGGATGATAGGACAAACACTACATCACAATTTGACATCAATTACGATGACAGACCCCTCACCAAAAGGATGACAGAGCGAAACTCACACCGGCCACTACCTCCAAAAGGATGATAGGAAAAACACTACCGCATAATATGATATCAATTACGATGACAGACCCCCCACCAAAAGGATGACGGAGCGAAACTCACACCGGCCACTATCACCAAAAGGATGATAGGAAAAACACTATCACAAAACCTGACATCAATCTAGACGACAGACCCGCCACCAAAAGGATGACGGAGCGAAACTCACACCGGCCACTATCACCAAAAGGATGATAGGACAAACACTATTGCACAATCTGACATCAATCAAGATGACAGGCCCTCCCCCACAAAAGGATGAAGGAGCGAAAATCACACCGACCACTACCATCAAAAGGATGACAGGTCAAAACACTATCGCACAATCTTACATCAATAAGACGAAAGACCCACGAACAAAAGGATGACAGAGCGAAACTCACACCGGGCACTATCACCTAAAGGATGATAGGACAAACATTATCGCATAATCTGACAATAATCAGAAGAAAGACCCCCCACATAAGGATGACAAAGCGAAACTCACACCGCCACTACCACCAAAAGGATGATAGAACAAACACTATTGCACAATCTGACATCAATAAGATGACAAACCCCCACCAAAAGGATGATGGAGCAAAACTCATACCGGCCACTGCCATCAAAAGGATGATAGGACAAACACTATAGCACAATCTGACATCAATAAGATGACAGACCCCCCACCAAAAGGATGACCGAGAGTAACTCACACCGGCCAATACCATCAAAAGGATGATAGGACAAACACTACATCACAATTTGACATCATTTACGATGACAGACCTCCCACCAAAAGGATGACCAAGCGAAACTCACACCGGCCACTACCACTAAAATGATGATAGGAAAAACACTACCGCACAATCTGATATCAATTACGATGACAGACCCCCCACCAAAAGGATGACGGAGCGAAACTCACACCGACCACTATCACCAAAAGGATGATAGAAAAAACACTATCGCAAAATCTGACATCAATCAAGACGACAGACCCGCCACCAAAAGGATGACGGAGCGAAACTCACACCGGCCACTATCACCAAAAGGATGATAGGACAAACACTATAGCACAATCTGACATCAATAAGATGACAGACCCCCACCAAAAGGATGACCGAGTGTAACTCACACCGGCCACTACCATCAAAAGGATGATAGGACAAACACTGCATCACAATTTGACATCAATTACGATGACAGACCCTCCACCAAAAGGATGACCAAGCGAAACTCACACCGGCCACTACCACCAAAAGGATGATAGGAAAAATACTACCGCACAATCTGATATCAATTACGATGACAGACCCCCCACCAAAAGGATGACGGAGCGAAACTCACACCGGCCACTATCACCAAAAGGATGATAGGAAAAACACTATCACAAAATCTGACATCAATCAAGACGACAGACCCGCCACCAAAAGGATGACGGAGCGAAACTCACACCGGCCACTATCACCAAAAGGATGATAGGACAAACACTATCGCAAAATCTGACATCAATCAGGATGACAGACCCCCCCTAAAAGGATGACGGAGCGAAAATCACACCGACCACTACCATCAAAAGGATGATAGGTCAAAACACTATCGCACAATCTTACATCAATAAGACGAAAGACCACCCCAACAAAAGGATGACAGAGCGAAACTCACACCGGGCACTATCACCTAAAGGATGATAGGACAAACATTATCGCACAATCTGACAATAATAAGAAGAAAGACCCCCCACATAAGGATGACGAAGCGAAACTCACACCGCCACTACCACCAAAAGGATGATAGGACAAACACTATTGCACAATCTGACATCAATAAGATGACAAACCCCCACCAAAAGGATGATGGAGCGAAACTCACACCGGCCACTACCATCGAAAGGATGATAGGACAAACACTATCACACAATCTGACATCAATAAGATGACAGACCCCCCACCAAAAGGATGACCGAGAGTAACTCACACCGGCCACTACCATCAAAAGGATGATAGGACAAACACTACATCACAATTTGACATCAATTACGATGACAGACCCCCCACCAAAAGGATGACCGAGCGAAACTCACACCGGCCACTACCACCAAAAGGATGATAGGAAAAACACTATCGCACAATCTGATATCAATTACGATGACAGATCCCCCACCAAAAGGATGACGGAGCGAAACTCACACCGGCCACTATCACCAAAAGGATGATAGGAAAAACACTATCGCAAAACCTGACATCAATCAAGACGACAGACCCGCCACCAAAAGGATGACGGAGCGAAACTCACACCGGCCACTATCACTAAAAGGATGATAGGACAAACACTATCGCACAATCTGACATCAATCAAGATGACAGACCCCCCCCCCCCCCCAAAAGGATGAAGGAGCGAAAATCACACCGACCACTACCATCAAAAGGATGATAGGTCAAAACACTATCGCACAATCTTACATCGATAAGACGAAAGACCCACGAACAAAAGGATGATAGAGCGAAACTAACACGGGGCACTATCACCTAAAGGATGATAGGACAAACATTATCGCACAATCTGACAATAATAAGAAGAAAGACCCCCCACATAAGGATGACGAAGCGAAACTCACACCGCCACTACCACCAAAAGGATGATAGGACAAACACTATTGCACAATCTGACATCAATAAGATGACAAACCCCCACCAAAAGGATGATGGAGCGAAACTCACACCGGCCACTTCCATCAAAAGGATGATAGTACAAACACTATAGCACAATCTGACATCAATAAGATGACAGACCCCCCACCAAAAGGATGACCGAGAGTAACTCACACCGGCCACTACCATCAAAACGATGATAGGAGAAACACTACTTCACAATTTGACATCAATTACGATGACAGACCTCCCACCAAAAGGATGACCAAGCGAAACTCACACCGGCCACTACCACTAAAAGGATGATAGGAAAAACACTACCGCACAATCTGATATCAATTACGATGACAGACCCCCCACCAAAAGGATGACGGAGCGAAACTCACACCGGCCACTATCACCAAAAGGATGATAGGAAAAACACTATCGCAAAATCTGACATCAATCAAGACGATAGACGCGCCACCAAAAGGATGACGGAGCGAAACTCACACCGGCCACTATCACCAAAAGGATGATAGGACAAACACTATCGCACAATCTGACATCAATCAAGATGACAGACCCCCCCCCTAAAAGGATGACGGAGCGAAAATCACACCGACCACTACCATCAAAAGGATGATAGGTCAAACCACTATCGCACAATCTTACATCAATAAGACGAAAGACCACCCCAACAAAAGGATGACAGAGCGAAACTCACACCGGGCACTATCACCTAAAGGATGATAGGACAAACATTATCGCACAATCTGACAATAATAAGAAGAAAGACCCCCCACATAAGGATGACGAAGCGAAACTCACACCGCCACTACCACCAAAAGGATGATAGGACAAACACTATTGCACAATCTGACATCAATAAGATGACAAACCCCCACCAAAAGGATGATGGAGCGAAACTCACACCGGCCACTACCATCGAAAGGATGATAGGACAAACACTATCACACAATCTGACATCAATAAGATGACAGACCCCCCACCAAAAGGATGACCGAGAGTAACTCACACCGGCCACTACCATCAAAAGGATGATAGGACAAACACTACATCACAATTTGACATCAATTACGATGACAGACCCCCCACCAAAAGGATGACCGAGCGAAACTCACACCGGCCACTACCACGAAAAGGATGATAGGAAAAACACTACCGCACAATCTGATATCAATTACGATGACAGACCCCCACCAAAAGGATGACGGAGCGAAACTCACACCGGCCACTATCACCAAAAGGATGATAGGAAAAACACTATCGCAAAACCAGACATCAATCAAGACGACAGACCCGCCACCAAAAGGATGACGGAGCGAAACTCACACCAGCCACTATCACCAAAAGGATGATAGGACAAACACTATCGCACAATCTGACATCAATCAAGATGACAGACCCCCCCCCCCCCCCCCCCAAAAGGATGAAGGAGCGAAAATCACACCGACCACTACCATCAAAAGGATGATAAGTCAAAACACTACCGCACAATCTTACATCAATAAGACGAAAGACCCACGAACAAAAGGATGACAGAGCGAAACTAACACAGGGCACTATCACCTAAAGGATGATAGGACAAACATTATCGCACAATCTGACAATAATAAGAAGAAAGACCCCCCACATAAGGATGACGAAGCGAAACTCACACCGCCACTACCACCAAAAGGATGATAGGACAAACACTATTGCATAATCTGACATCAATAAGATGACAAACCCCCACCAAAAGGATGATGGAGCGAAACTCACACTGGCCACTGCCATCAAAAGGATGATAGGACAAACACTATCACACAATCTGACATCAATAAGATGACAGACCCCCTATCAATAGGAAGACCGAGAGAAACTCACACCAGCCACTACCATCAAAAGGATAATAGGACAAACACTATCCCACTATTTGACATCAATTACGATGACAGACCCCCCATCAAAAGGATGACGGAGCAAAACTTACACCGGCCACTACCACCAAAAGGATGATAGAATAAACACTATCACACAATTTGACATCTATAAGATGACAGACACCCCACCAAAAGGATGACGGAGCGAAACTCACACCGGCCACTACCATCAAAAGGATGATAGGACAAACACTATAGCACAATCTGACATTAATAAGATGACAGACCCCCCACCAAAAGGATGACCGAGAGAAACTCACACCGGCCACTACCATCAAAAGGATGATAGGACAAACACTACATCACAATTTGACATCAATTACGATGACAAACCCCTCACCAAAAGGATGACCGAGCGAAACTCACACCGGCCACTACCTCCAAAAGGATGATAGGAAAAACACTACCGCATAATATGATATCAATTACGATGACACACCCCGCACCAAAAGGATGACAGAGCGAAACTCACACCGGCCACTATCACCAAAAGGATGATAGGACAAACACAATCACACAATCTAACATCAATCAAGATGACAGACCCCCCCCCCAAAAAAAAAAAGGATGACGGAGCGAAACTCACAACGACCACTACCATCAAAAGGATTATAGGACAAAACACTATCGCACAATCTTACATCAATAAGATGATAGACCCCCTATCAAAAAGATGACGGAGCGAAACACACAGAGACCACTATCACCAAAAGGATGATAGGACAAACACTATCGCACAATCTGACATCAATCATGACGACATACCGCCCACCAAAAGGATGACGTAGCGAAGCTCACACCGACCACTACCACCAAAAGGATGATAAGACAAACACTATCGTACAATCTGACATCAATCAAGACGACAGACCCCCCACCAGAAGGATGACGGAGCAAAACTCACACCGACCACTACCATCAAAAGGATGATAGGACAAAACACTATCGCACAATCTTACATCAATAAGATGACAAACCCCCACCAAAAGGATGATAGAGCGAAACTCACACCGGCCACTACCATCAAAAGGATGATAGGACAAACACTATCGTACAATTTGATAACAATAAGATGACAGAACCCTCACCAAAAGGAAGACCGAGAGAAACTCACACCGGCCACTACCATCAAAAGGATGATACGACACACAATATCCCACAATTTGACATCAATTACAATGAAAGACCCCCATCAAAAGGATGACGGAGCGAAACTCACACCGGCCATTACCACCAAAAGGATGATAGGACAAACACTATCATACAATTTGACATCTATAAGATGGAAGACACCCCACGAAAAGGATGACGGAGCGAAACTCACACCGGCCACTACCATCAAAAGGATGATAGGACAAACACTATAGCACAATCTGACATCAATAAGATGACAGACCCCCCACCAAAAAGATGACCGAGAGAAACTCACACCGGCCACTACCATCAAAAGGATGATAGGACAAACACTATCCCACAATTTGACATCAATTACGATGAAAGACCCCCCATCAAAAGGATGAGGGAGCGAAACTCACACCGGCCGCTACCACCAAAAGGATGATAGGACAAACACTATCACACAATCTGACATCTATAAGATGGCAGACACCCCACCAAAAGGATGACGGAGCGAAACTCACACCGGCCACTACCATCAAAAGGATGATATGACAAACACTATAGCACAATCTAACATCAATAAGATGAAAGGCCCCCCACCAAAAGGATGACCGAGAGAAACTCACACCAGCCACTACCATTAAAAGGATGATAGGACAAACACTACACCATAATTGACATCAATTACGATGACAGACCCCCCACCAAAAGGATGACCGAGCGAAACTCACACCGGCCACTACCACCAAAAGGATGGTAGGTCAAACACTATCGCTAAATCTGATATAAATTACGATGACAGACCCCTCACCAAAAGGATGATGGTGCGAAACTCACACCAGCCACTATCACCAAAAGGATGATAGGAAAAACACTATCGCATAATCTGACATCAATCAAAATGACAGACCTTCCACCAAAACGATGACATAGCGAAACTCACACTACTGCACAATCTGATATCAATTACGATGACACACCCCCCAGCAAAAGGATGACGGTGCGAAACTCACACCGACCACTATCACCTAAAGGATGATAGAACAAACACTATCGCACAATCTGACATCAATCAAGACGACAGACCCCCCACTAGAAGGATGACGGAGCAAAACTCACACCGACCACTACCATCAAAAGGATGATAGGAAAAAACACTATCGCACAATCTTACATCAATAAGATGAAAGACTCCCCACCAAACGGATGACGGAGCAAAACTCAAACCGGCCACTATCACCAAAGGATGATAGGACAAACACTATTGCACAATTTGACATCATTCAAGACTACAGACCCCCCACCAAAAGGCTGAAGGAGCGAAAATCAAACCCACCACTATCATCAAAAGGATGATAGGACAAAATACTATCGCACAATCTTACATCAATAAGACGGCACACCCACCACCAAAAGGATGACAGAGCGAAACCTACACCGGACACTGTCACCAAAAAGATGATAGGACAAACACTAACGAACAATCTGACATCAATAAGATGAAAGACCCCCCACATAAGGATGACGGAGTGAAACTCACACCGCCACTACCACCAAAAGGATGGTAGGACAAACACTATTGCACAATTTGACATCAATAAGATGACAGACCCCCACCAAAAGGATAATGGAGTAAAACTCACACCCGCCACTACCACCAAAAGGATGATAGAACAAACATTATGGCACAATCTAACATCTATAAGATGACAGACACCCCACCAAAAGGATGACGGAGCGAAACTCACACCGGCCACTATCACCAAAAGGATGATAGGACAAACACTATCGCCCAATATGATATCAATCAAGATGACAGACCCCCCCCCCCCCCCCCCCAATGGATGACGGAGCGAAACTCAGAACGACCACTACCATCAAAAGGATGATAGGACAAAACATTATCGCACAATCTTACATCAATAAGATGACACACCCCCTACCAAAAGGATGACGGAGAGAAACTCACACCGACCATTATCACCAAAAGGATGATAGAACAAACACTATCGCACAATCTGACATCAATCAAGACGACAGACCCCCCACTAGAAGGTTGACGGAACAAAACTCACACCGACCACTACCATCAAAAGGATGATAGGAAAAAACACAATCGCACAATCTTACATCAATAAGATGAAAGACTCCCCACCAAAAGGATGACGGAGCAAAACTCAAACCGGCCACTATCACCAAAGGATGATAGGACAAACACTATTGCATAATCTTACATCATTCAAGACTACAGACCCCCCACCAAAAGGCTGAAGGAGCGAAAATCAAACCCACCACTATCATCAAAAGGATGATAGGACAAAATACTATCACACAATCTTACATCAATAAGACGGCACACCCACCACCAAAAGGATGACAGAGCGAAACCTACACCGGCCACTGTCACCAAAAAGATGATAGGACAAACACTAACGAACAATCTGACATCAATAAGATGAAAGACCCCCCACATAAGGATGACGGAGTGAAACTCACACCGCCACTACCACCAAAAGGATGGTAGGACAAACACTATTGCACAATTTGACATCAATAAGATGACAGACCCCCACCAAAAAGATAACGGAGCAAAACTCACACCCGCCACTACCACCAAAAGGATGATAGGACAAACATTATGGCACAATCTAACATCTATAAAATGACAGACACCCCACCAAAAGGATGACGGAGCGAAACTCACACCGGTCACTACCTTCAAAAGGATGATAGGACAAATACTATCCCACAATTTGACATCAATTACGATGATAGACCCCCCACCAAAAGGATGACCGAGCGAAACTCACACCGGCCACTACCACCAAAAGGATGATAGGACAAACACTATCACTAAATCTGATATAAATTACGATGAACGACCCCTCACCAAAAGGATGACGGTGCGAAACTCACACCAGCCACTATCATCAAAAGGATGATAGGAAAAACACTATCGCACAATCTGACATCAATCAAAATGACAGACCTTCCACCAAAAGGATGACAGAGCGAAACTCACACCGACCACTATCACCAAAAGGATGATA
This sequence comes from Lathyrus sativus, assembly GCA_963859935.3. Classification (NCBI taxonomy): domain Eukaryota; kingdom Viridiplantae; phylum Streptophyta; class Magnoliopsida; order Fabales; family Fabaceae; genus Lathyrus; species Lathyrus sativus. The sequence goes on from OZ012737.1 coordinate 184,743,668, forward strand.
GGACAAACACTATCGCACAATCTAACATCAATCAAGACGAAAGACCCCCCCCCCCCCCCAAAGGATGACAGAGCAAAACTCACACCAACCACTACCATCAAAAGGATGATAGGACAAAACACTATTGCATAGTTAAACCGTCCTTGCCAAAAGAATGATGGAGCGAAACTCACACCAGCAACTATCACCAAAAGGATGATAGGAAAAACACTATAGCACAATCTGACATTAATAAGATGACAGACCCCCCACCAAAAAGATGACCGAGAGAAACTCAAACCGGCCACTACCATCAAAAGGATGATAGGACAAACACTATCCCACAATTTGACATCAATTACGATGAAAGACCCCCCATCAAAAGGATGACGGAGCGAAACTCACACCGGCCGCTACCACCAAAAGGATGATAGGGCAAACACTATCACACAATCTGACATCTATAAGATGGCAGACACCCCACCAAAAGGATGACGGAGCGAAACTCACACCAGCCACTACCATTAAAAGGATGATAGGACAAACACTACACCATAATTGACATCAATTACGATGACAGACCCCCCACCAAAATGTTGACCGAGCGAAACTCACACCGGCCACTACCACCAAAAGGATGATAGGTCAAACACTATCGCTAAATCTGATATAAATTACGATGACAGACCCCTCACCAAAAGGATGATGGTGCGAAACTCACACCAGCCACTATCACCAAAAGGATGATAGGAAAAACACTATCGCACAATCTGACATCAATCAAAATGACAGACCTTCCACCAAAACGATGACATAGCGAAACTCACACTACTGCACAATCTGATATCAATTACGATGACACACCCCCCAGCAAAAGGATGACGGAGCGAAACTCACACCGACCAATATCACCTAAAGGATGATAGAACAAACACTATCGCACAATCTGACATCAATCAAGACGACAGACCCCCCACTAAAAGGATGACGGAGCAAAACTCACACCGACCACTACCATCAAAAGGATGATAGGAAAAAACACTATCGCACAATCTTACATCAATAAGATGAAAGACTCCCCACCAAACGGATGACGGAGAAAAACTCAAACCGGCCACTATCACCAAAGGATGATAGGACAAACACTATTGCATAATCTTACATCATTCAAGACTACAGACCCCCCACCAAAAGGCTGAAGGAGCGAAAATCAAACCCACCACTATTATCAAAAGGATGATAGGACAAAATACTATCGCACAATCTTACATCAATAAGACGGCACACCCACCACATAAAGGATGACAGAGCGAAACCTACACCGGCCACTGTCACCAAAAAGATGATAGGACAAACACTAACGAACAATCTGACATCAATAAGATGAAAGACCCCCCACATAAGGATGACGGAGTGAAACTCACACCGCCACTACCACCAAAAGGATGGTAGGACAAACACTATTGCACAATTTGACATCAATAAGATGACAGACCCCCACCAAAAAGATAACGGAGCAAAACTCACACCCGCCACTACCACCAAAAGGATGATAGGACAAACATTATGGCACAATCTAACATCTATAAAATGACAGACACCCCACCAAAAGGATGACGGAGCGAAACTCACACCGGCCACTATCACCAAAAGGATGATAGGACAAACACTATCGCCCAATATGATATCAATCAAGATGACAGACCCCCCCCCCCCAATGGATGACGGAGCGAAACTCAGAACGACCACTACCATCAAAAGGATGATAGGACAAAACATTATCGCACAATCTTACATCAATAAGATGACACACCCCCTACCAAAAGGATGACGGAGAGAAACTCACACCGACCACTATCACCAAAAGGATGATAGAACAAACACTATCGCACAATCTGACATCAATCAAGACGACAGACCCCCCACTAGAAGGTTGACGGAACAAAACTCACACCGACCACTACCATCAAAAGGATGATAGGAAAAAACACAATCGCACAATCTTACATCAATAAGATGAAAGACTCCCCACCAAAAGGATGACGGAGCAAAACTCAAACCGGCCACTATCACCAAAGGATGATAGGACAAACACTATTGCATAATCTTACATCATTCAAGACTACAGACCCCCCACCAAAAGGCTGAAGGAGCGAAAATCAAACCCACCACTATCATCAAAAGGATGATAGGACAAAATACTATCGCACAATCTTACATCAATAAGACGGCACACCCACCACCAAAAGGATGACAGAGCGAAACCTACACCGGCCACTGTCACCAAAAAGATGATAGGACAAACACTAACGAACAATCTGACATCAATAAGATGAAAGACCCCCCACATAAGGATGACGGAGTGAAACTCACACCGCCACTACCACCAAAAGGATGGTAGGACAAACACTATTGCACAATTTGACATCAATAAGATGACAGACCCCCACCAAAAAGATAACGGAGCAAAACTCACACCCGCCACTACCACCAAAAGGATGATAGGACAAACATTATGGCACAATCTAACATCTATAAAATGACAGACACCCCACCAAAAGGATGACGGAGCGAAACTCACACCGGTCACTACCTTCAAAAGGATGATAGGACAAATACTATCCCACAATTTGACATCAATTACGATGATAGACCCCCCACCAAAAGGATGACCGAGCGAAACTCACACCGGCCACTACCACCAAAAGGATGATAGGACAAACACTATCACTAAATCTGATATAAATTACGATGAACGACCCCTCACCAAAAGGATGACGGTGCGAAACTCACACCAGCCACTATCATCAAAAGGATGATAGGAAAAACACTATCGCACAATCTGACATCAATCAAAATGACAGACCTTCCACCAAAAGGATGACAGAGCGAAACTCACACCGACCACTATCACCAAAAGGATGATAGGACAAACACTATCGCACAATCTGACATCAATCAAGACGAAAGACCCCCCCCCCCCAAAAGGATGACAGAGCAAAACTCACACCAACCACTACCATCAAAAGGATGATAGGACAAAACACTATTGCATAGTTAAACCGTCCTTGCCAAAAGAATGATGGAGCGAAACTCACACCAGCAACTATCACCAAAAGGATGATAGGAAAAACACTATCGCACAATCTGACATTAATAAGACTACAGACCCCCCACCAAAAGGATGACGGAGCGAAACTCACACCGGCCACTATCACCAAAAGGATGATAGGACAAAGACTATCACACAATCTGATATCAATCAAGACGACAACCCCCCCCCCCCCAAAGGATGACAGAGCGAAACTCACACTGACCCCTACCATCAAAAGGATACCGAAACCAAAACTGAAACCGAAACCGTTCCAATAACATGGTCTGAATACCGAAACCGTCCTTAACGGAGCCTGGATACTCAACGGATTAAGAGATAACACCGATTATCGTGGTCTGGGTACCACCAACATCTTTACCGGAGTCTGGATACCCCACGGGTAAAGAAAAACGTCCATAAGCTTAACAAAGTCTGAACCTCCAACGGACTTTACCGGAGTCTGGATACTCGATGGGGGAAGCCGAAAACATACTCATCAGGGTTTGAATACCCAACTGCCTTTATCAGAGTCTGGATACTCGCTGGAGACAACACAATAACACAAAAAATATGCCATGGTCTGGATACCAATCAGGCAAAGATAACACAGAACCTGCCATGGTCTGGATACCATAAGGGTAACAAAGATCAAACTTCTAGAGATACATCTGAGAACAAAGAGGCAACAACCTGGCTTATGTTTCAAATGCATATGTTTGAAAATGGCGTAATGCTCCATACAAGATGGAAATGCTACGCGTTTAGGTAGATGCTATGCACGATGCAAAATGCAATGGAACCGATCCAGCAAAATAAATGCTGGACAGAAGAAATCTAACTCCCACGAGGATCCAATCAAAACCCGGCTGAGGAAAACGCCCTGGATGGCACACCAGAATACGACTCTTCTGGGAAACAAACGTCTCAGGTGGAGGGAACATGCCCACTCTACTGGGGAATTAACAACTCTGCAGGGGATGACCACCGACCACTGAAATTAAATCTCGTTACACCGAGGAAAACAACCCTGAACGACCACCCAGGACACCAAGGCCCCACTAGGGTACAAAATACTCATCTGAAAGTAACAGCTTCACTGGGGAAGAATCAAAATCCAACGTGTCGGGGATACTCAGCTGGGGAACAATCTACCTCTGCTATAGATTACTCAGTGAGGGAATCAGAACCGACCTCTACTTGGGGATTAAATTTATCAATATCCACCTCTGATTAGGAAATGAGTCAATAACCTAGACTCAGAGGGTAAAGGAGCAAAATACTTGGACTCTATGGGGATACAACATTGCACTCATCCCACTGCTAGGGAAATAAACCCAAATCTACTTGCCAGGTAAAAATTCAATCTCGACCCATTGGGAATACACAACCAATTTGTTGAGAATGGCTACACTCTGTCGGGGATATTAATCTCGACCTGCTGAGGATAATCTTGATCACATTTTGATACAATCCCAACTTGCTAGGGAAAAACAATCTCAACTGCACATCTCTGCTGAAGAAATCTTCCTGATTTAACAACATCACCCCCTAAGGGAATACAAAACACCAATCATGGAGAACTGAGATCATTCGAGCCTCGTGTCGGGGAACATGATAGCACATGTGGACCAATGGGAATTGTCGCGCCAAGTACAATTAGACATCTTTCTGGTTTAGGGATAGGTTTATGGTGATAGGGATTTATTTCTGGTTACCAACAAAAGTGTATTTGAGAGGGAAATACTAGACGAGAACTAGCATTCGATGGTAGACTACCAGATGAGAACTGGTGTCAAAAGGGGTAAATTGTCTGACGATAACTGATTTCTAGGTATTGGTATCAGATGGGAACTGATTTCTGATTTTCCAGACGAGAACTGGACTTTAAAATTGCGTTAGCCAGACGAGAACTGGTTAAGTAGTGGGTTAAGAAAAGGTGACCAGACGGGAACTAGTTTAAAGGCTGACATGCACCAGACGAGAACTGGCGGTTAAGGAAAGAGTGACCAGGAGAGAACTCGTTAAAAGATGAATGGTACCAGACGAGGACTGGTATTCTAAGAAAGGTGGACCAGGCGAGAACTGGTTACCGGTTTGCCAGACGATAACTAGGCTTTGGAAATGACTTTGGTTACATGGTAGGTAACAAGTTTAGGCTGTAGGATAATGATCCAGTGACAACAAGGATTTTTTGGAAGGTTATGGTTATTTGATGAGGGTAAAGACACGATTCCCCGACACTCAACTCTTGCTGGGGAGAGCAAACTAGCTTGAACAACTTGCCCCAGCGTAACAAAACTTGCACCAGTCTGATTCTTTGGGAAAGTTCACTTCGATTAAAAAGTAGCTTGCCATGATACGACCTCGAGATGGCTTGCCCTAGCATCTGTACAACGAAAGGATTCATCGTTGATTGACCAACTCTCAGCCCAGTTGGTTTCAACATACTCTTGAAATGGCTTGCCCCTGAATGAGCGTTGAAGCGACTTAACCTGATCTGATTGAACACTGGAGGGATCTGCCCTCAACTTACAGAAACTCTGGGTAGTTGCCCCTGATTGGGTCTCAAGGGGATTCACTTCTGATCAACTGCTTCTTGAATAAACTGTCCCATAATCAACCGACGCTTCGGGACCTGTCCTCAGACTAACTGATTCCAAACTCACTGGATGTCAATGCCCCAGATTCACAGGGTTTTAAAGTATACACAATTATGATTCAGACTGCTGAACGATCTAGTCCTGTTCGATTGTTCCCAGTTAGAATTTCCTCCGTGTCAACTACTGATCCGCAGTTAAAATTGTTTGTTCACGAATGGTAATTTTAATGCGGTGTTCATGCAGATTTTGAAAAAAATGTTGTCACTCATGAAGTGTCGTGATAGTGAGTGACGAATGAACCAAAAGTTCAAATGTAGTGCTGATTTGATTAGTGCAAGATACAACAAGGATATGATTAGCAAATCATGTAGGAGTCAGGTTACTCAACCTTATCGTAATGCGCTTTCAGATTATACCCTGCCTGAATTAGGTCTTTTAAGGGTTGTATTATGGTTGGGTTCACGGTTCGTGAAACAAAGGATATTAGGCTCATATTGTGATTTGTACCCACCCCTTCTACGTGATGATCTCCAATCCTAAGTTCAGTTAAACTTGGTACGAGCGCTCACCTCTCAAAAGGCTTAATGAACGGTAAGAGTGATGGTTACGGAACTCACAAGGTTTCCTGAGTGACAGTTACTCCTCTTCGTCTTCGGTGTCTGTATCCACACGACTTTGCCCTTATTTGAGGATTTTTCTTTTGAGATCCTTGCTTTCCAGCTTTTCTTTTCTTTTTACTTAGCAGCTTTCGTTGTTTTACTTTTTTGAAACAAGTCGTGTGACACTGGCTGTCTTGATTTATCCGAAGGGATTACAACTGCCTCACTCCTGACTAGTGAGGTTTAACCATTGCGGCTGATAAGGTACGACCTCTTGAGAGGGATTAAAGTGATTGTTCCTTGAACGGGGACACTCCTTGAAGTTTGAATGCTCGGTCGAGCTAACTGACAACTACCCTGCCCTGGGTTAAGATTTGAGGGTTGAAAAGTCGAAAAGAAACTCCTACTTCTCGGCTCGAAGTGGTTAACTAGGGACTAACTCCTTATATCTCCAGTGTTTAGGGGATTTGAAACAATGTCTGTACATCATAGGCAAAATTTATCCGAAAGCATACGATCATCAGTTATGGATTTAGTTTTTGTCATCCTCCCTCCTTGCTAATCAATAGTGATAAAGTGGAGTGGATAAAATGTGCATGTGTCTGTGTTGTGCAATAAATGAGCAAAAGCGACATGATTAGTTTAGAAAAATGCAAAGTCACTTCATTAATATTACCATTCAAAACACAAATTTAACAGCAAGTAGCAACTAACATAAAAGAAACTACAAATGCAAATGATAAAAAGTCTGAGGACTGCCAATGCTAAGGATGTCTTCCTGTCTGGACCACTGGCTTCTGGAAATAAACCCCCTGAATCTACGAGCTCAGACAGCTGAGAGGTTGACATGAACAACCAAAACTCCTTCTGGAAAGGAAATGCACCCTTCGTTGATCAAATGCTGCACTTTTGCCTGAAAAGCTTTGCAATCTTCGGTTGAATGCCCTATAGATCTGCCATGATATTCACACTGAGCATGGGGATCGTACCCTGGAGGGTAAGGTTCTGGCACTGGCTTAAGAGCTTTAGGGTCCACCAAAGAATTCTGAACCAAATGTGGCAAAAGCTGGATATACGGCACAGGAACTGGATGAAAAGGAGCATTCCTTCGTTCCAAATTATTACGAGGCTTGTTCTGATTCCGATGCTGATTCTGATAACCTCGGCCATGGGCTTTGTGATTTTCATGAGGAGCGACCCGAAGTTTCTGATGTGGTGCCATAGGCACAGTTGTCTGTTTAGAATAACGAGACACAGAAGATACTGACCACCGAGAAGATGAAAAACCAAAATATTTCACCAATTCAACTTGAGAATACCCAACATTTGTCATGACTGCATTGACCACAGTTTCGTCTTCAACTTGAAAGCTATAGAGAGATTCAGTTTCACCAGCCTGACCGCTTGAAACATTCTGAATTCTTCCAGTCTTTACGCCATACTCAATACGTTATCCTTCTCTTACCAATTCAGAGAAATTTGGTGCAATACCAAGCATTCTTTCAAAGTACAGGCTCTGCAAGGATTTTACGAACATGTCTGCTAACTCTCGATCTAGAAGCGGTGGTTGCACTCTGGAAGCAAATTCTCTCCATCTCTGAACATACCTTCTGAAAGATTCATTGTTATCTTGAGACAATTCTTGCAACTGCATGCGACTGGGAGCCATGTCCAGATTATAGTCATACTGCTTCATGAAAGCCTTGGCTAAATCCACCCATGACCGGATCTGATTACTCTCCAAATGCATATACCAACTCAGAGATGCCCCAATCAGACTGTCTTGAAAACAGTGAATCATCAATTTGTCGTTGTACACAAACGAAGTCATTCTTCTGCAGAACATCACCAAATGTTGCCTCGGGCAGCTATCCCCTTTGTACTTCTCAAACCCCGGTGCTTTGAAATTCAGGGGTAACACTAGGCCAGAAACCAGACACATATCTGAAGCATTGAGATGAACAACATCTTTGACTTCCAAGGCTTTGAATCTTTCGTCCAACACATGCAACCTCTTAGCATACTCAAGAGCTCTTGGGTCTTCAGTCTTCACCATCAGAACCTCTCTTCGGGAAATCAACACAGAGGACACAACATCATGATAATCTGAGGTATCAAGAGAAGAAGAACATTCACTTCGGGCAATGGACTGTTCATGTAGATCCTGGTCTTCAACAGAAAGCTGCACATACTGAGCTTCAGTTAGGTTGTTCACTTGCGGAAAATCTTCATCGAGCAAAGAACCATATAGAGGGTTGGTCGTCACAGTAAAACCTGACAATGTATCAACATTCTGGAAGTCGTTCCCTGACATAGACATCAACAACTTTTAACAAACTTCACTGCTTGACGCTGCTTGATTCTGCTTCAACCCCTTGGTCATCTTCCCACAATCAACACTTTCTTAGAACGGTCACCGGAGAATCACCTTCGGAAGCAAAACAAAGGTTGGATAAGAGCTCTGGCTAGCTGAAGAAATGATATGCCAAATGATGCAAGGATGCTTATGCAAATACAATGCAAGATGCAGCAAACACGGGATCACAGCCCCCACAAAGCTCTAAATACTGTTGCGCTGCTGACTGAGTAAGTCCGCTCTGAAGAGAAAACCAAAATACCAGGTTGGCTGGAACTCAAGTTTCCTTCAAAAACCCTCCCACTCACGGGTATGGACCTAAATTGACAAGGTACGGCATCCTATGCGTTCATCAGTGTCACAGACTTTCAAGAAATGATGATATGTTCACCATTTCTGGTTTGGCATCATAATCTCTTGAAGAGGCCTCACTTAGATGACTCACAAGTGATCGGTCCCCAGAGTCGATAACCCTCAAATCCAAAATTCCCTCGAGCCCAAAGGGCCAGAAAGAAAGCTGTCTAAGAGAATCTCGTCCGAGCGCGAATTTCATGGTGAACTAGTACGAGCAAAGCAAGCACATCCACCACTAATCTCCACTACTAATGCTAGGTGTGTACTCAAGCCTGGGCTTTGGCTTATCTCTCAGAGGAACAACCACCCAACAGCACAACAGCAACAAATAATAATATAGTGCGGAAAATGTAAATACAGCAATATACAAAATACAGCACACAAATATACACACCCACAAACCAAAACAGACAAGTGCTGGGATGGACTCGCATAGGGGATGTTCCTGTCCCCAGCAGAGTCGCCAACTGTCGCAACTACGAAAAACCACTGGCGGAAAAATAGAAGAGTCGCCACTTTCGTTATTTATCCCAAAGAGTGGGAAAGGAAACGATCGAAGAAACCTAAAGAAAAAGGGAAAGACAAGGTCATCGCAACCATGTCTGGATTCGGGAGTCGGTTACACAAGGGGAAGGTATGAGCACCCCTCACATCCGTCGTACTCGACGTGATCCATGCTTGGGTTTTCTAGTCTATGGGTGAAAAACAATCTATCTACGGCTGCTAAAGCTAAATGGAAAGAAACTGACTTGATAGAGCATCGCCGCTCTATACCTACGTATTCCCTCGTGCAATGGGAAAGTCAGAGTCAACGTAGTTCAGGAAACTATAGGGGGATTGCTCGCCAAGACGTCGCGTCTTGTGCCTACATATTCTCATCTGTCATGAGAAATCAGAGCAAAACGTAGTTCAGGCTAACTACGGGTAACCGGGGTGTTATCGATCACACGGGGGTGAGAGAAAAGGTTGACGATACTAGCGTGTGCATCCTAGCAATTAGGTGTATGCTGCTCGACCATTGGAGACTTAGGCGTTACCTGTTTGCGGTAGAACGGACGTAGTATGTCGGGGTTTCAAGGTACGGGAACCTACAGGTTCTAGAACTACGGTCTGGTCTCGATTGCGCTCGGGCAAGAGAAAGGGAAAGATTAGTCGTCAGCGGGAAAGTCTCGATCGCACGGCAGCGAGAGAATAGAGAAGTTAGTTGTTAGTGTGCTCGCTAGGTATCGCATCCTATGCCTACATATTCTCGTCTTGTACGAGAAATCAGAGCAGCTGTAGTTCATCTAACTACAGGAAAAACAGGTCTCGATTGCACGGGGGCAAGAGAAGGGATCTCAATCGCTAGGACGCGAGAGAAAGAGGGAAGTCTCAATCGCCAGGATGCGAGAGAAAAGGCTCGGAACAGGATGCACACGCGAAGTCCTAGACGTAGGAGCGAATGCGTTGCATATTGTCCTAAGGACATATACTAAACACTCTAAGCAATTAAGAGGTGGCCCCCCAATCACCATTTCCCACGTATCTAACACTACATCTCACATTACTCGACGTTTCAAAATAAAGAGATGAAAGAAGTGAAATAAAAACAATGTTACCGAACGGAGTGGTTCCGTTGACCCTTGACTTTTGCGTGCAAGCTCTATTTCCACGCTCTACTCTTTTATCCTTGATGATGATATTTCGAACAAGAACCAATGTGACACTGAACCGTCATAATTCGACTTATAAAAGAAGTGAAACCCCAAGAGATAGCGTATTGATATCCGTGTCAAAGACAAGATAGAGAAATGATATTGAGAATCATTCTCCAATTGAATCATGTCACACGGACAGCACAACAGAAAAGCAAAATAAAGTCAGAAGAAGAAGAAAAGATGAGGAGAGAAAACGCTGTCTCGGATCCCACATCATCCATCAACAAGTTGATTTATAATGGTTTACGGAAGTCTCGTCATCGACCTACAAAACAAAAATGGTGAGAAAAAAATCCAATAATAGAATGGAAATAAGAATTCAAATTTTAAAAATGAAATAAAATAGAAAATGAAAATAGAGAATAAAATAGAAAAATAATATACATATTATAATATTATAAAAGAAATACAAAATATAAATTTCTAAAAAGTAAATGGTAAAGTGTATTAATATAATACAAAAATCTATGTACAAATATATTTACAAAATATTTATAAAAAATAAAAACAGAGGGGGGGGGGGGGGGGGGTGCAGCCCAAAATCAGGGGTGCAATCCAAAAAAACGCAGTTGGGCCTCCAAATCCACAAAACAACAATAATAATAATAAAAAAAATAAACAGCAGATGGGGGCGCAACAATGAGAATGGGTGGTGTGAACCTAAAACAACCGGTTGGGCTTGGCCCAACGTCACAAAAACCTAAAAACAAACAAGGGGTGCACGGGGAACTTGGGGGTATGGTATAGCAAAAAGAAAATTGGGCCCAAGGCCCACTAACCCATTGAGTCTCACGAACCATCTTCTCCAATTTGTCTAACCAAAACCCTAGCTGGCCCGTTTACAGACCTTCACTCCCTCTTCTTCAAACTCGTCGTCTTCCTAAAACTTCCTCACCGTCTCAGCCTCCCATTTTTGTTTCGACCTTCGCTCTAGAAGACGAAGACACACCCCTTCACGTTCTTTCCTATCAACTTCGTCTTCTTCCGTCAACTTAAACACCTCAGACCTACAAAGCTTGATATCCACAAACAAGACTAGAAGAACGGGTCGCTACATTCAGAAATCTGTGTTGGTTGTTATTGCGTTTCTGATGAAGTTTGATGAAGACCTTCGGCGTTTAAGATCGCTGAAGACGAAGGATCGCTTATGGATCTGAAGTTGTGGATCTATGGATTGTTCATGCGTTTGCAGAAATCTTGTTCGCTGTGCAAATCGGATAATAGTGACGTTTGTTTAGTGAATTTGTGGAGATCTCATGATTATTGTTATGGCAGAAATTATCAACGATTGAAGGTGAGGGTTTGATGTTGAAAACCATGAGAACAGAGGGTTTGGAGTTGGCGGAGGATTTGTTGAAGATTTGTGGATGGATCTGGGTTGAGTTGATGGTGTGTGTTTGGATTTGATGATGCTCGAAGATCTGGATAAATCATGATATGGATGAACATAGATCTGGAGATCATGAAGGTGTTTGAAGGAATATTGATGATTCTGGAAAAATAACGAAGAACACGGATGAAGTTGCTGAGTTTCTGGGGAAAGATGAAGAACACTATGAACATGGTTGAGGTTTTCTGGAAAACTGATGGATAAACAAGGATGAATGTGCATGAAGATTCTGGGAAAAACATGAACATCGATGCAATCGGGGAAAAAATGGATGAACATGAAGAACCGTATGAGTTTTCCGGTGAGCGATGCAGTTTCCGGCGTGTTTCCGTCAAGGATTTTGGCCGTGTGATTTGTCCGGTGGGTTTTCCCGGTGTTTGCATGGAGTATTGTGCCCAGCCTTTAATGAGTACTGTGCAGGCTATTTATAGCCGGACAAGTGGCCTGCATGCAATGATTAGCTGACAGACAATTAATTAAAGCTACACTAAAAACATAATTAATTAAAACTGACATATTAAACCAACTAAAATCAAATAATTAAAGGCAAAAAATCCTAGTTAATTAATGTTGAAACAAAAATTAATGAAGCTAACGAAAATTAAAAGCTAATTAACATGGATTGATTAATTAAAGCTGCAAACTTAATAAAATGCTGAAAGTTATTTAAATGCAAGTTGACTTGATTAAAATCTAAAACAAAACAAAACAACTTAATTAAAACTTAATCCTAATAAAACTCTAAAATCTTAATCAAATTAAACTAGAAAGTACTAACCAAATTCAATTAATATCAATTAAAATCTAAACCAATTAAAAAAAACCAATAAAATAATTAAAATTCTAGAAAAAGAAAATAAAATCTAATAAAACTATTAACATTCTAATAAGTTCTAAAAAAACCTTTAGAAGAAAGAAATAAACCTATTTAAAATCTAAAAACTATGCCAAAATAAGAAATTAAATATAGGGAAATCAAATCGACGAACATAAAATGCGAGAATACCAAAAAATAAACGGTAACAAAACTGGATACAAAAATACCACTGGAACCAACAGCGTAGACTGAATCACCGGGCAGAGTGCAAATTCCACAATAAATCTCTGTATCCCAAACGGTTTGAATTGTCTGGAACACGACAGAAAGGACCGTAATCCCGATTAAATCAATCCGACTGCAAAAAATGCACAGTATGCGGTATGCAGATGCAAATGCAAATGAATCGAAACATAAGCGAAATAACGAGAAACGGTTGGTCAAATTTTGGGGTGCAACACTATCAAACAATTTGACATTAATTACGATGACAGACACCCCACCAAAAGGATGACGGAGCGAAACTCACATAGGCCACTACCAACAAAAGGATGACAGGACAAACACTATCGCACAATCTGACATCAATAAGATGACAGACCCCCCACCAAAAGGATGACGGAGTGAAACTCACACCGGCCACTACCACCAAAAGGATGATAAAACAAACAGTATCGCACAATATGACATCAATAAGATGACATACCCTCCACCAAAAGGATGACGGAGCGAAACTCACACCGGCCACTACCACCAAAAGGACGATGGGAGAAACACTATCGTACAATCTGATATCTATAATATAACAGACACCTCACAAAGAGAATGACAGAGCGAAACTCACACCGGCCACTACCACCAAAAGGATGATAGGACAAACACTATCGCACAATATGACATCAATAAGATAACAGACCCCCCAGCAAAAGGACGACGGAGCGAAACTCACACCGACCACTACCACCAAACGGATGATAGGACAAACACTATCGCACAATCTGACATCAATTACGATGACAGACCCCACCAAAAGTATGACGGAGCGAAACTCGCACCGGCCACTACAACAAAAAGGATGATAGGACAAACAATATCGCACAATCTGACATCAATAAGATGACAGACCCCCCACCAAAAGGATGACGGAGTGAAACTCACACCGATCACTACCACCAAAAGGATGATAGAACAAACACTATCAACAATCTGACATCAATAATATGACAGACCCCCACCAAAAGGATGACGGAGTAAAACTCACACCGGCTACTACCATAAAAAGCATGATAGGACAAAACACTATCGCACAATCTGACATCAATAAGATGACAGACCCCCACCAAAAGGATGAGGGAGCGAAACTCACATCGGCCACTACCACCAAAAGGATTATAGGACAAACACTACCACACAATCTAACATCAATAAGATGACAGACACCTAACAAAAAGGATGACGGAGCAAAACTCACACCGACCACTACCACCAAAAGGATGATAGAAGAAACACTATCGCACAATCTGATATCAATAAGATGACACACACCTCACAAAAAGGAGGACGGAGCGAAACTCACACCGGCCACTACCACCAAAACAATGATATGACAAACACTATCGCATAATCTGACATCAATAAGATGATAGACCCCTCAGCAAAAGGACGTCGAAGCGAAACTCACATCAGCCACTACCACCAAACGGATGATAGGACAAACACTATCGCACAATCTGACATCAATTACGATGACAGACCCCCACCAAAAGGATGACGAGGCGAAACTCACACCCGGCACTACCACAAAAAGGATGATAGGACAAACAATATCGCACAATCTGACATCAATAAGATGACAGACCCCTTACCAAAAGGATGACGGAGCGAAACTCACACCGGTATCTACCACCAAAAGAATGATAGAACAAACACTATCGACAATCTGACATCAATAATATGACAGACCCCCACCAAAAGGCTGACGGAGCGAAACTCACACCGGCCACTACCACCAAAAGGATGATAGGATAAACACTATAGCCCAATCTAACATCAATAAGATGACAGACCCCCCACGAAAAGGATGATGGAGCGAAACTCACACCGGGCACTACTACCACCAAAAGCATGATAGGACAAAACATTATTGCACAATCTGACATCAACAAGATGACAGACCCCCACCAAAAGGATGACGGAGCGAAACTCACATCGGCCACTACCACCAAAAGGATGATAGGACAAACACTGACACACAATCTAACATCAATAACATGACAGACCCGCCACTAAAAGGATGACGGAGCGAAACTCACATCGGCCACTACCACCAAAAAGATTATAGGACAAACACTATCGCACAATCTGATATCAATAAGATGATAGACCCCCCACCAAAAGGATGATGGAGCGAAACTCACATCGGCCACTACCACCAAAAGGATGACAGGACAAACACTATCGCACAATCTGACATCAATAAAATGACAGACCCCCTACCAAAAGGATGACGGAACGAAACTCACACCGACCACTACCACCAAACGAATGATAGGACAAACAAGATCGCACAATTTGACATCACTAAGATGACAGACCCCCCACCAAAAGGATGACATAGCGAAAATCACACCGGCCACTACCACCAAGAATATGATAGAACAAACACTATCGCATAATCTGACATAAATAAGATGACAGACCCCCCACCAAAAGGCTGACGGAGCGAAACTCACACCGGCCACTACCACCAAAAGGATGATAGGACAAACACTATCGCCCAATCTAACATCAATAAGATGACAGACCCCTCACAGAAAGGATTACGGAGCGAAACTCACAACAGCCACTACAACCAAAAGGATGATAGGACAAACACAATGGCACAATCTGACATCAATAAGATGACAAAACCCCCAGCAAAAGGATGATGGAGCACAACACACATCGGCCACTACCACCAAACGGATCTTAGGACAAACAAGATTGCACAATCTGACAACAATAAGGATGACAGACCCCCCACCAAAAGGATGATGGAGCGAAACTCACATCGGCCACTACCACCAAAAGGATGATAGAATAAACACTATCGCACAATCTGACATCAATAAGATGACAGACCCCCCACCAAAAGGATGACGGAGCGAAACTCACACCTTCCACTACCACCAAACGAATGATAGGACAAACAAGATCGCACAATCTGACATCAATAAGATGACAGACCCCCCACCAAAAGGATGACGGAGCGAAACTCACACCGGCCACTACCACCAAAAGGATGATAGAACAAACACTATCACAAAATCTGACATCAATAAGATGACAGACCCCCCACCAAAAGGATGACGGAGCGAAACTCACACCGGCCACTACCACCAAAAGGATGATTGGACAAAACAATATCGTGCAATCTAACAACAATAAGATGACAGACCCCCCACCAAAAGAATGACAGAGCAAAACACACACACAGGCCACTACCACCAAATGGATGATAAGACAAACACTATCGAACAATCTCACATTAGTTACGATGACACACACCCTACTAAAAAGATGACGGAACAAAACTCACATCGGCCACTACCATCAAAAGGATGATAGGACAAACACTATAGCACAATTTGACATCAATAAGATGACAGACACCTCACAAAAAGGATGACGGAGCAAAACTCACACCGGCCACAAACACCAAAAGGATGATAGGACAAACACTATCACACAATCTGACATCAATAAGATGACATGCCCCCCCACCAAAAGGATGACGGAGCGAAACTCACACCGGCCACTACCACCGAAAGGATGATAGGAGAAACACTATCGCACAATCTAACATCAATAAGATGACAGACCTCTCACAGAAAGGATGACAGAGCGAAACTCACACCGGCCACAATCACTAAAAGCATGATAGGATAAACACTATCGCACAATCTGACATCAATTAGATGACAGACATCCCCACCAAAAGGATGACGGAGCGAAACTCACACCGGCCACTACCACCAAAAGGATGATAGAACAAACACTACCACACAATCTGACATCAATAAGATGACATACCCCCCACCAAAAAGATGACGGAGCCAAACTCACACCGGCCACTACCATCGAAAGGATGATAGGAGAAACACTATCGAACAATCTGACATCAATAAGATGACAAACCCCCCACCAAAAGGATGACGGAGCGAAACTCACACCGGCCACTACCACCAAACGGATGATAGGACAAACACTATCCGACAATCTGACATTAATTACTATGACAGACCCCCATGAAAAGGTTGACGGAGCAAAACTCACACCGGCCACTATCACAAAAAGGATGATAGGACAAACAATATCGCACAATCTGACATCAATAAGATGACAGACCCCCACCAAAAGGATGACGGAGCAAAACTCACACCGGTCACAACCACCAAAAGGATGATAGGACAAACACTATCACACAATCTGACATCAATAAGATGACAGACACCTCACAAAAAGGATGACGGAGCAAAACTCACACCGGCCACAAACACCAAAAGGATGATAGGACAAACACTATCGCACAATCTGACATCAATAAGATGACATGCCCCCCACCAAAAGGATGATGGAGCGAAACTCACACCGGCCACTACCACCGAAAGGATGATAGGAGAAACACTATCGCACAATCTAACATCAATAAGATGACAGACCTCTCACAGAAAGGATGACAGAGCGAAACTCACACCGGCCACAATCACTAAAAGCATGATAGGATAAACACTATCGCACAATCTGACATCAATTAGATGACAGACATCCCCACCAAAAGGATGACGGAGCGAAACTCACACCGGCCACTACCACCAAAAGGATGATAGAACAAACACTACCGCACAATCTGACATCAATAAGATGACATACCCCCCACCAAAAGGATGACGGAGCCAAACTCACACCGGCCACTACCATCGAAAGGATGATAGGAGAAACACTATCGCACAATCTGACATCAATAAGATGACAAACCCCCCACCAAAAGGATGACGGAGCGAAACTCACACCGGCCACTACCACCAAACGGATGATAGGACAAACACTATCCGACAATCTGACATCAATTACTATGACAGACCCCCATGAAAAGGTTGACGGAGCAAAACTCACACCTGCCACTATCACAAAAAGGATGATAGGACAAACAATATCGCACAATCTGACATCAATAAGATGACAGACCCCCCACCAAAAGGATGACGGAGCAAAACTCACACCGGTCACAACCACCAAAAGGATGATAGGACAAACACTATCACACAATCTGACATCAATAAGATGACAGACCCCCCACCAAAAGGATGACGGAGCGAAACTCACAACGGCAACTACCATGAAAATCATGATAGGACAAAACACTATCGCATAATCTGACATCAATAAGATGACAGACCCCCACCAAAAGGATGACGGAGCGAAACTCACATCAGTCACTACCACCAAAAGGATAATATGACAAACACTATCGCACAATCTAACATCATTAAGATGACAGGCCCCCCACCAAAAGGATGACGTAGCAAAACTCACACCAGTCACTACCACCAAAAGGATGATAGAACAAACACGATCGACAATCTGACATCAATAATATGACAGACCCCCCACCAAAAGGATGACGGAGCGAAACTCACACTGGCCACTACTACCACCAAAAGCATGATAGGACAAAACACTATCGCACAATCTGACATCAACAAGATGACAGACCCCCACCAAAAGGATGACGGAGCGAAACTCACATCGGCCACTATCACCAAAAGGATGATAGGACAAACACTATCACACAATCTAACATCAATGAGATGACAGACCCGCCACCAAAAGGGTGACGGAGCGAAACTCCCATCGGCCACTACCACCAAAAGGATTATAGGACAAACACTATCGCACAATATGACATTAATAAGATGACAGACCCCCCACCAAAAGGATGACGGAGCGAAACTCACACCGGCCACTACCACCAAAAGGATGATTAGACAAAACACTATCGCACAATCTGACATCAGTAAGATGACAGACCCCCCACCAAAAGGATGACGGAGCAAAACTCAAACAGGCCACTACCACCAAAAGGATGATAAGACAAACACTATCGAACAATCTGACATTAATTACTATGACAGACACCCCACCAAAAGGATGACGGAGCGAAACTCACATCGGCCACTACCACCAAAAGGAGGACAAAACAAACACTATCGCACAATCTGAAATCAATAAGATGACCGACCCCCCACCAAAAGGATGATAGAGCGAAACTCACACCGGCAATACCACAAAAAGGATGATAGAAGAAACACTATCGCACAATCTGATATCAATAAGATGACAGACCCTCCACCAAAAGGATGATGGAGCAAAACTCACACCGGCCACAATCACCAAAAGGATGATAGGACAAACACTATCGCACAATCTGACATCAATAAGATGACATGCCCCCACCAAAAGGATGACAGAGCGAAACTCACACTGGCCACTACCACCGAAAGGATGATAGGCGAAACACTATCGCACAATCTAATATCAATAAGATGACAGGCCCCTCACAGAAAGTATGACAGAGCGAGACTCACACCGGCCACAATCACTAAAAGCATGATAGGGTAAACACTATCGCACAATCTGACATCAATTAGATGACAGACACCCCCACCAAAAGAATGACGGAGAGAAACTCACACGACCACTACCACCGAAATGATGATAGGAGAAACACTATCGCACAATCTGACATCAATATGATGACAAACCCCCCACCAAAAGGATGACGGAGCGAAACTCATACCGGCCACTACCACCAAACGAATGATAAGACAAACAAGATCGTACAATCTGACATCAATAACGATGAAAGACCCCCCACCAAAAGGATGATGGAGCGAAACTCACACCGGCCACTACCACCAAAAGGATGATAGAACAAACACTATTGCACAATCTAACATCAATAAGATGACATACCCCCCACCAAAAGGATGATAGAGCGAAATATCACGCCGTCCACAATCACCAAAAGGATGATAGGACAAACACTATCGCACAATCAGACATCAATAAGATGACATACCCCCCACCAAAAGGATGACGAAGCGAAACTCACACCGGCCACTACCACCGAAAGGATGATAGGAGAAACACTATCGCACAATCTGACATCAATTAGATGGCAGACACCTCACAGAAAGGATGACGGAGCGAAACTCACACCGGCCACTACTACTAAAAGGATGATAGGACAAACACTATCGCCCAATCTAACATCAAAAAGATGACAGACCCCTCACAGAAAGGATGACGGGGCGAAACTCACACCGGCCACTACAACCAGAAGGATGATAGGACAAACACTATCGCACAATCTGACATCAATAAGATGACAGAACCCCCAGCAAAAGGATGACGGAGCGAAACTCACATCGGCCACTACCACCAAAAGGATGACAAAACAAACACTATCGCACAATTTGAAATCAATAAGATGACAGACCCCCCACCAAAAGGATAACAGAGCGAAACTCACACCGGCTACTACCACCAAAAGGATGATAGGACAAACACTATCGCACAATCTGACATCAATAAGATGACAGACCCCCCACCAAAAGGATGACGGAACGAAACTCACACCGGCCACTACCACCGAAAGGATGATAGGAGAAACACTATCGCACAA
This sequence comes from Lathyrus sativus, assembly GCA_963859935.3. Classification (NCBI taxonomy): domain Eukaryota; kingdom Viridiplantae; phylum Streptophyta; class Magnoliopsida; order Fabales; family Fabaceae; genus Lathyrus; species Lathyrus sativus. The sequence goes on from OZ012737.1 coordinate 184,764,280, forward strand.
TCTGACATCAATAAGATAACAGACACCTCACAAAAAAGAATGACGGAGCGAAACTCACCTCGGCCACTACCACCAAAAGGATGATAGGACAAACACTATCTCCCAATCTAACATCAGTAAGATGACAGACCCCTCACAGAAACAATGACGGAGCGAAACTCACATCGGCCACTACAACCAAAAGGATTATAGGACAAACACTATCGCACAATCTGACATCAATAAGATGACAGAGGCCCCAACAAAAGGATGACGGAGCGAAACTCACACTGGCAACTACCACCAAACGGATGATAGGACAAACAAGATCGCACAATCTGACATCAATAATGATGACCGACCCCCCACCAAAAGGATGATAGAGCGAAACTCACACCGGCAATACCACAAAAAGGATGATAGAACAAACACTATCGCACAATCTGACATCAATAAGATGACAGACCCTTCACCAAAAGGATGATGGAGCAAAACTCACAGCGGCCACAATCACCAAAAGGATGATAGGACAAACACTATTGCACAATCTGACATCAATAAGATGACATGCCCCCACCAAAAGGATGACAGAGCGAACCTCACACCGGCCACTACCACCGAAAGGATGATAGGCGAAACACTATCGCACAATCTAATATCAATAAGATGACAGACCCCTCACAGAAAGTATGACAGAGCGAGACTCACACCGGACACAATCACTAAAAGCATGATAGGATAAACACTATCGCACAATCTGACATCAATTAGATGACAGACACCCCCACCAAAAGGATGACGGAGCGAAACTCACACGGCCACTACCACCAAAAGGATGATAGAACAAACACTATCGCACAATCTGACATCAATAAGATGACATAGCCCCCACCAAAAGGATGACGGAGCGAAACTCACACCGGCCACTACCACCGAAATGATGATAGGAGAAACACTATCGCACAATCTGACATCAATATGATGACAAACCCCCCACCAAAAGGATGACGGAGCGAAACTCACACCGGCCACTACCACCAAACGAATGATAAGACAAACAAGATCGCACAATCTGACATCAATAACGATGACAGACCCCCCACCAAAAGGATGATGGAGCAAAACTCACACCGGCCACTACCACCAAAAGGATGATAGAACAAACACTATCGCACAATCTGACATCAATAAGATGACAGACCCCCCACCAAAAGGATGATAGAGCGAAATATCACACCGTCCACAATCACCAAAAGGATGATAGGACAAACACTATCGCACAATCTGACATCAATAAGATGACATACCCCCCACCAAAAGGATGACAGAGCGAAACTCACACCGGCCACTACCACCGAAAGGATGATAGGAGAAACACTATCGCACAATCTGACATCAATTAGATGGCATACACCTCACAGAAAGGATGACGGAGTGAAACTCACACCGGCCACTACTACTAAAAGGATGATAGGACAACACTATCGCCCAATCTAACATCAAAAAGATGACAGACCCCTTACAGAAAGGATGACGGAGCGAAACTCACACCGGCCACTACAACCAAAAGGATGATAGGACAAACACTATCGCACAATCTGACATCAATAAGATGACAGAACCCCCAGCAAAAGGATGACGGAGCGAAACTCACACTGGCCACTACCACCAAACGGATGATAGGACAAACAAGATCGCACAATCTGACATTAATAACGATGACAGACCCCCCACCAAAAGGATGACGGAGCGAAACTCACACGGCAACAATCACCAAAAGTATGATAGGACAAACACTATCGCACAATCTGATATCAATAAGATGACATACCCCCCACCAAAAGGATGACGGAGCGAAACTCACACCGGCCACTACCACCAAATGGATGATAGGACAAACACTATCGCCCAATCTAACATCAATAAGATGACAGACCCATCGCAGAAAGGATGACAGAGCGAAAATCACACCGGCCACTATACCAAAAGGATGATAGGACAAACACTATCGCATAATCCGACATCAATAAGATGACAGACACCTCACAGAAAGGATGACGGAGCGAAGCTCACACCGGCCACTACCACCAAAAGGATGATAGGACAAACACTATCGCCCAATCTAACATCAATAAGATGACAGACCCCCCACCAAAAGGATGATGGAGCGAAACTCACACCGGCCACTACTACCCCCAAAAGCATGATAGGACAACACACTATCACACAATCTGACATCAACAAGATGACAGACCCTCACCAAAAGGATGACGGAGCGAAACTAACATCGGCCACTATCAACAAAAGGATGATAGGACAAACACTATCACACAATCTAACATCAATAAGATGACAGACCCGCCACCAAAAGGATGACGGAGCGAAACTCACATCGACCACCACAACCAAAAGGATTATAGGATAAACACTATAGCACAATCTGATATCAATAAGATGACAGACCCCCCACCAGAAGTATGACGGAGCGAAACTCACGTCGGCCACTACCACCAAAAGGATGATAGAACAAACACTATCGCACAATCTCACATCAATAAGATGACAGACCCCCCACTAAAAGGATGACGTAGCAAAACTCACACCGTCCCCTGCCACCAAACGAATGATAGGACAAACAAGATTGCACAATCTGACATCAATAAGATGACAGAACCCCCAACAAAAGGATGACGGAGCAAAACTCACACCGGCCACTACCACCAAAAGGATGATAGAACAAACACTATCGCACAATCTGACATCAATAAGATGACATACCCCGCACCAAAAGGATTACGGAGCGAAACTCACACCGGCCACTACCACCAAAAGGATGTGGGAGAAACACTATCACACAATCTGACATAAATAAGATGACAGACACCTCACAAAAAGGATGACGGAGCGAAACTCACACTGGCCACTACCATCAAAAGGATGATAGGACAAACACTATCGCACAATCTGACATCAATAAGATGAAATACCCCCCAACAAAATGATGATGGAGCAAAACTCACATCGGCCACTACCACCAAACGGATGATAGGACAAACACTGTCGCACAATCTAACATCAATACGAAGACAGACACCTCACAAAAAGGATGACGGAGCAAAACTCACATCGGCCACTACCACCAAAATGATGATAGGACAAACACTATCGCACAATCTAACATCAATATGATGACAAACCCCTAAAAGAAAGGACGACAGAGCAAAACACACACGACAACTAGAAACAAAAGGATGATAGGACAAACACTATCTTACAATCTAACATCAATAAGATGACAGAACCCCCAGCAAAAGGATGACGGAGCGAAACTTACACCGGCCACTACCACCAAATGGATGATAGGATAAACAAGGTCGCACAATCTGACATCAATAAGATGACAGACCCCTACCAAAAGGATGACAGAGGAAAACTCACACCGGCCACAATCACCAAAAGGATGATAGGACAAACACTATCGCCCAATCTAACATCAATAAGATGACAGACCCCCCACCAAAAGGATGATGGAGCGAAACTCACACCGGCCACTACTACCACCAAAAGCATGATAGGACAACACACTATCACACAATCTGACATCAACAAGATGACAGACCCTCACCAAAAGGATGACGGAGCGAAACTAACATCGGCCACTATCAACAAAAGGATGATAGGACAAACACTATCACACAATCTAACATCAATAAGATGACAGACCCGCCACCAAAAGGATGACAGAGCGAAACTCACATCGACCACCACAACCAAAAGGATTATAGGATAAACACTATATCACAATCTGATATCAATAAGATGACAGACCCCCCACCAGAAGTATGACGGAGCGAAACTCACGTCGGCCACTACCACCAAAAGGATGATAGAACAAACACTATCGCACAATCTCACATCAATAAGATGACAGACCCCCCACTAAAAGGATGACGTAGCAAAACTCACACCGTCCCCTGCCACCAAACGAATGATAGGACAAACAAGATTGCACAATCTGACATCAATAAGATGACAGAACCCCCAACAAAAGGATGACGGAGCAAAACTCACACCGGCCACTACCACCAAAAGGATGATAGAACAAACACTATCGCACAATCTGACATCAATAAGATGACATACCCCGCACCAAAAGGATTACGGAGCGAAACTCACACCGGCCACTACCACCAAAAGGATGTGGGAGAAACACTATCACACAATCTGACATAAATAAGATGACAGACACCTCACAAAAAGGATGACGGAGCGAAACTCACACTGGCCACTACCGTCAAAAGGATGATAGGACAAACACTATCGCACAATCTGACATCAATAAGATGAAATACCCCCCAACAAAATGATGATGGAGCAAAACTCACATCGGCCACTACCACCAAACGGATGATAGGACAAACACTGTCGCACAATCTAACATCAATACGAAGACAGACACCTCACAAAAAGGATGACGGAGCAAAACTCACATCGGCCACTACCACCAAAATGATGATAGGACAAACACTATCGCACAATCTAACATCAATATGATGACAAACCCCTAAAAGAAAGGACGACGGAGCGAAACACACACGACAACTACAAACAAAAGGATGATAGGACAAACACTATCTTACAATCTAACATCAATAAGATGACAGAACCCCCAGCAAAAGGATGACGGAGCGAAACTTACACCGGCCACTACCACCAAATGGATGATAGGATAAACAAGGTCGCACAATCTGACATCAATAAGATGACAGACCCCTACCAAAAGGATGACAGAGGAAAACTCACACCGGCCACAATCACCAAAAGGATGATAGGACAAACACTATCGCACAATCTGACATCAATAAGATGACATGCCCCCACGAAAAGGATGACGGAGCGAAACTCACACCGGCCACTACCACCGAAAGGATGATAGGAGAAACATTATCGCACAATCTAACATGAATAAGATGATAGACCCCTCACAGAAAGGATGACAGAGCGAAACTCACACCGGCCACAATCACTAAAAGCATGATAGGATAAACACTATCGCACAATCTGACATCAATTAGATGACAGACACCCCCACCAAAAGGATGATGGAGTGAAACTCACACCGGCCACTACCACCAAAAGGATGATAGAACAAACACTATCGCACAATCTGACATCAATAAGATGACATACCCCCCACCAAAAGGATGACGGAGAGAAACTCACACCGGACACTACCACCGAAAGGATGATAGGAGAAACACTATCGCACAATCTGACATCAATAAGATGATAAACCCCCCACCAAAAGGATGACGGAGCGAAACTCACACCGGCCACTACCACCAAAGGATGATAGGACAAACAAGATCGCACAATCTGACATCAATAACGATGACAGAACCCCCACCAAAAGGATGATGGAGCGAAACTCACACCGGCCACTACTACTACCAAAAGCATGATAGGACAACACACTATCACACAATCTGACATCAACAAGATGACAGACCCTCACCAAAAGGATGACGGAGAAAAACTCACATCGGCCACTATCAACAAAAGGATGATAGGACAAACACTATCACAAAATCTAACATCAATAAGATGACAGACCCGCCACCAAAAGGATGACGGAGCGAAACTCACATCGACCACCACCACCAAAAGGATTATAGGATAAACACTATCACACAATCTGATATCAATAAGATGACAAACCCCCCACCAAAAGTATGACGGAGTGAAACTCACGTCGGCCACTACCACCAAAAGGATGATAGAAAAAACACTATCGCACATTCTCACATCAATAAGATGACATACCCCCCACCAAAAGGATGACGGAGCGAAACTCACACCGTCCACTACCACCAAACGAATGATAGGACAAACATTATCGCATAATCTGACATCAATAAGATGACAGACCCCCCAGCAAAAGGATGATGGAGCGAAACTCACACCGGCGACTACCACCAAACGGATGATAGGACAAAAACTGTCGCACAATCTAACATCAATACGATGACAGACACCTCACAAAAAGGATGACAGAGCGAAACTCACACCGGCCACTGCCACCAAAATGATGATAGGACAAACACTATCGCATAATCTAACATCAATATGATGACAAACCCCTCACAGAAAGGACGACGGAGCGAAACACACACCGACCACTACAAACAAAAGGATGATAGGACAAACATTATCTCACAATCTAACATCAATAAGATAACAGAACCCCCAGCAAAAGGATGACGGAGCGAAACTCACACCGGCCACTACCACCAAATGGATGATAGGATAAACAAGGTCGCACAATCTGACATCAATAACGATGACAGACCCCCCACCAAAAGGATGACGGAGCGACACTCACACCGGCCACTACCACCAAAAGGATGATAGGACAAAACACTATCGCACAATCTGACATCAATAAGATGACAGACCCCCACCAAAAGGATGACAGAGCGAAACTGACACGTGTCACTACCACCAAATGGATGATAGAAGAAACACTATCGACAATCTGACATCAATAAGATGACATACCCCCCACCAAAAGGATGATGGAGCGAAACTCACACCGGCCACTACTACCACCAAAAGCATGATAGGACAACATACTATCATACAATCTGACATCAATAAGATGACAAACCCTTACCAAAAGGATGACGGAGCGAAACTCACATCGGCCACTACCACCAAAAGGATGATAGAACAATCACTATCGCACAATCTCACATCAATAAGATGACAGACCCCCACCAAAAGGATGACGGAGAGAACCTCACACCGTCCACTACCACCAAACGAATGATAGGACAAACAAGATCGCACAATCTGACATCAATAAGATGACAGACCCCCCACCAAAAGGATGACGGAGCGAAACTCACACCGGCCACTACCAACAAAAGGATGATAGAACAAACACTATCGCACAATCTGACATCAACAAGATGACCGAGCACCACCTAAAGGATGACGGAGCAAAACTCACACCGGACACTACCACCAAAAGGATGATAGAACAAACACTATCGCATAATCTGACATCAATAAGATGACAGACCCCCCACAAAAAGGATGACAGAGCGAAACTCACACCGGCCACTATCACCAAAAGGATGATTGGACAAAACACTTTCGCACAATCTGATATCAATAAGATGACAGACCCCCCACCAAAAGGATGACGGAGCAAAACTCCCACAGGCCACTACCACCAAAAGGATGATAAGACAAAGACTATTGAACAATCTGACATTAATTACAATGACACACACCTTACCAAAAGGATGACAGAACGAAATTCACATCGGCCACTACCACCAAAAGGATGATAGGAAAAACACTATCGCACAATCTGACATCAATAAGATGCCAGACCCCCCACCAAAAGGATGACGAAGCGAAACTCACACCGGCCACTACGACCAAAAGGATGATTGGACAAAACACTGTCGTGCAATCTGACATCAATAAGACGACAGACCCCCCACCAAAAGGATGACAGAGCAAAACTCACACTGGCCACTACCACTAAGAGAATGATAAGACAAACACTATCGAACAATCTGACATTAATTATGATGACACACACCCTACCAAAAGGATGACGGAACGAAACTCACATAGGCCACTACCACCAAAACGATGTTAGGATAAACACTATCGCACAATCTGACATCAATAAGATGACATACCCCCCACCAAAAGGATGACGGAGCAAAACTCACACAGGCCACTACCACCAAAAGGATGATAAGACAAACTCTATCGAACAATCTGACATTAATTTCGATGACACACACCATACCAAAAGGATGACGGAACGAAACTCACATAGGCCACTACCACCAAAACGATGTTAGGACAAACACTATCGCACAATCTGACAACAATAAGATGACATACCCCCCACCAAAAGGATGACGAAGCGAAACTCAAACCGGCCACTACATCCAAAAGGATGATAGAACAAAAACTATCGCACAATATGACATCAATAAGATGACAGGCCCCTACCAAAAGGATGACGGAGCGAAACTCACACCGGCCACTACCACCGAAAGGATGATAGGAGAAACACTAACGCAACATCTGACATCAATAAGAAGACAACCATATCACAGAAAGGACAACGGAGCGAAACTCACACCGGCCACTACAACCAAAAGGATGATAGGACAAACAGTATTGCACAATCTAACATCAATAAGATGACAGAACCCCCAGCAAAAGGATGACGGAGCGAAACTCACACCGGCCACTACCACCAAATGGATGATAGGATAAACAAGGTCGCACAATCTGACATCACCAACAATGACAGACCCCCCACCAAAAGGATAACGGAGCGACGCTCACACCGGCCACTTCCACCAAAAGGATGATAGGACAAAACACTATCGCACAATCTGACATCAATAAGATGACAGATCCCCACCAAAAGGATGACAGAGCGAAACTCACACTTGTCACTACCACGAAAAGGATGATAGAACAAACACTATCGACAATCTGACGTCAATAATATGACAGACCCCGCACCAAAAGGATGACGGTGCGAAACTCACACCGGCCACTACTACCACCAAAAGCATGATAGGAAAAAACACAATCGCACAATCTGACATCAACGAGATGACAGAGCACCACCTAAAGGATGACGTAGCAAAACTCACACCAGCCACTACCACCAAAAGGATGATAGAACAAACACTATCGCACAATCTGACATCAATAAGATGACAGACCCCCCACCAAAAGGATGACGGAGCAAAACTCCCACAGGCCACTACCACCAAAAGGATGATAAGACAAAGACTATTGAACAATCTGACATTAATTACAATGACACACACCTTACCAAAAGGATGACAGAACAAAACTCACATCGGTCACTACCACCAAAAGGACGATAGGACAAACACCATTGCACAATCTGACATCAATAGGAAGACAGACACCTCACAAAAAGGATGACAGAGCGAAATTCACACCGGCCACTACCACTAAAATGATGATAGGACAAACACTATCGCACAATCTGACATCAATATGATGACAGACCCCTCACAGAAAGGATGACGGAGCAAAATTCACACCGGCCACTACAACCAAAAGGATGATAGGACAAACACTATCGCACAATCTAACATCAATAAGAATACAGAACCCCCAGCAAAAGGATAACGGAGCGAAACTAACACCGGCCACTACCACCAAATGGATGATAGGATAAACAAGGTCGCACAATCTGACAAAAATAACTATGACAGACCCCCCACCAAAAGGATGACGGAGCGGCACGCACACCGGCCAATACCTCCAAAAGGATGATAGAACAAACACTATCGACAATCTGACGTCAATAATATGACAGACCCCGCACCAAAAGGATGACGGAGCGAAACTCACACCGGCCACTACTACCACCAAAAGAATGATAGGAAAAAACACAATCGCACAATCTGACATCAACAAGATGACAGAGCACCACCTAAAGGATGACGTAGCAAAACTCATACCGGCCACTACCACCAAAAGGATGATAGAACAAACACTATCGCACAATCTGACATCAATAAGATGATAGACCCCCCACCAAAAGGATGACGGAGCAAAACTCCCACATGCCACTACCACCAAAAGGATGATAAGACAAAGACTATTGAACAATCTGACATTAATTACAATGACACACACCCTACCAAAAAGATGACAGAGCGAAACTCACATCGGCCACTACCACCAAAAGGATGATAGGACAAACACTATCGCACAATCTGACATCAATAAGGTGCCAGACCCCCCCACCAAAAGGATGACGAAACGAAACTCACGCCAGCACTACGACCAAAAGGATGATTGGACAAAACACTGTCGTACAATCTGACATCAATAAGATGACAGACCCCCCACCAAAAGGATGACGGAGCAAAACTCACACTGGCCACTACCACCAAAAGAATGATAAGACAAACACTATCAAAAAATCTGACATTAATTACGATGACACACACCCTACCAAAAGGATGACGGAACGAAACTCACATCGGCCACAACCACAAAAAGGATGATAGGACAAACACTATCACACAATCTGACATCAATAAGATGAAAGACCCCCCACCGAAAGGATGACGGGGCAAAAATCACACAGGCCACTACCACCAAAAGGATGATAAGACAAACTCTATCGAACAATCTGACATTAATTACGATGACACACAACCTACCAAAAGGATGACGGAACGAAACTCACATCGGCCACTACCACCAAAACAATCTTAGGACAAACACTATCGCACAATCTGACATCAATAAGATGACATACCCCCGACCAAAAGGATGACGGAGCGAAACTCACACCGGCCACTACCACTAAAAGGATGATAGAACAAAAACTATCGTACAATATGACATTAATAAGATGACAGGCCCCCACCAAAAGGATGACGGAGCAACACTAACGCAATATCACACCGGCCACTACCAAGGATGATAGGAGAAACACTAACGCAACATCTTACATCATAAAGAAGACAAACACATCACAAAAAGGATGACGGAGCGAAACTCACACCGGCCACTACCACCAAATGGATGATAGGATAAACAAGGTTGCACAATCTAACATTAATAACAATGACAGACCCCCCACCAAAAGGATGATAGGAGAAACACTAACGCAACATCTTACATCATAAAGAAGACAAACACATCACAAAAAGGATGACGGAGCGAAACTCACACCGGCCACTACCACCAAATGGATGATAGGATAAACAAGGTTGCACAATCTAACATTAATAACGATGACAGACCCCCCCACCAAAAGGATGACGGAGCGACACTCACACCGACCACTACCACCAAAAGGATGATAGGACAAAACACTATCGCACAATCAGACATCAATAAGATGACAGACACCCCACCAAAAGGATGACGGAGCGGAACTCACACCGGCCACTACCACCAAAAGGATGATTTGACAAAACACTAACGCACAATCTGACATCAATAAGATGACAGATCCCCCACCAAAAGGATGACGGAGCAAAACTCACACATGCCACTACCACAATAAGAATGATAAGAAAAACACTATCAAACAATCTGACATTAATTAAGATGACACATACCCTACCAAAAGGATGACGAAACAAAACTCACATCGGCCACTACCACTAAAAAGATGATAGGATGAACACTATCGCACACTCTGACATCAATAAGATGACAGACCCCCCAACAAAAGGAGGACGGAGCGAAACGCACACCGGCCACTACCACCAAAAGGATGATAGAACAAAAACTATCGCACAATATGACATCAATAAGATGACAGACCCCCTCACAAAAAGGATGACTGAGCGAAACTCACACCGGCCACTACCACCAAAATGATTATAGGACAAACACAATCGCACAATCTAACATCAATATGATGACAGACCTCTCACAGAAAGGATGACAGAGCGAAACTCACACTGGCCACTACAACCAAAAGGATGATAGGACAAAACACTATCGCACAATCTGACATCAATAAGATGGCAGACCCCCACCAAAAGGATGACGGAGCGAAACTACTCTTGTCACTACCACCAAAAGGATGATAGAACAAACACTATCGACAATCTAACATCAATAATATGGCAAACCCCCGCACCAAAAGGATGACGGAGCGAAACTCACACCGGCCACTACTACCACCAAAAGAATGATAGGAAAAAACACAATCGCACAATCTGACATCAACAAGATGACAGAGCACCACCTAAAGGATGACGTAGCAAAACTCATACTGGCCACTACCACCAAAAGGATGATAGAACAAACACTATCGCACAATCTGACATCAATAAGATGACAGACCCCCCACCAAAAGGATGACGGAACGAAACTCACACCGGCCACTACCACCAAAAGGATGATTGGACAAAACACTTTCGCACAATCTGACATCAATAAGATGATAGACCCCCCACCAAAAGGATGACGGAGCAAAACTCCCACATGCCACTACCACCAAAAGGATGATAAGACAAAGACTATTGAACAATCTGACATTAATTACAATGACACACACCCTACCAAAAAGATGACAGAGCGAAACTCACATCGGCCACTACCACCAAAAGGATGATAGGACAAACACTATCGCACAATCTGACATCAATAAGGTGCCAGACCCCCCCACCAAAAGGATGACGAAACGAAACTCACGCCAGCACTACGACCAAAAGGATGATTGGACAAAACACTGTCGTACAATCTGACATCAATAAGATGACAGACCCCCCACCAAAAGGATGACGGAGAAAAACTCACACTGGCCACTACCACCAAAAGAATGATAAGACAAACACTATCAAAAAATCTGACATTAATTACGATGACACACACCCTACCAAAAGGATGACGGAACGAAACTCACATCAGCCACAACCACAAAAAGGATGATAGGACAAACACTATCACACAATCTGACATCAATAAGATGAAAGACCCCCCACCGAAAGGATGACGGGGCAAAAATCACACAGGCCACTACCACCAAAAGGATGATAAGACAAACTCTATCGAACAATCTGACATTAATTACGATGACACACAACCTACCAAAAGGATGACGGAACGAAACTCACATCGGCCACTACCACCAAAACAATCTTAGGACAAACACTATCGCACAATCTGACATCAATAAGATGACATACCCCCGACCAAAAGGATGACGGAGCGAAACTCACACCGGCCACTACCACTAAAAGGATGATAGAACAAAAACTATCGTACAATATGACATTAATAAGATGACAGGCCCCCACCAAAAGGATGACGGAGCAACACTAACGCAATATCACACCGGCCACTACCAAGGATGATAGGAGAAACACTAACGCAACATCTTACATCATAAAGAAGACAAACACATCACAAAAAGGATGACGGAGCGAAACTCACACCGGCCACTACCACCAAATGGATGATAGGATAAACAAGGTTGCACAATCTAACATTAATAACAATGACAGACCCCCCCACCAAAAGGATGATAGGAGAAACACTAACGCAACATCTTACATCATAAAGAAGACAAACATATCACAAAAAGGATGACGGAGCGAAACTCACACCGGCCACTACCACCAAATGGATGATAGGATAAACAAGGTTGCACAATCTAACATTAATAACGATGACAGACCCCCCCACCAAAAGGATGACGGAGCGACACTCACACCGACCACTACCACCAAAAGGATGATAGGACAAAACACTATCGCACAATCAGACATCAATAAGATGACAGACACCCCACCAAAAGGATGACGGAGCGGAACTCACACCGGCCACTACCACCAAAAGGATGATTTGACAAAACACTATCGCACAATCTGACATCAATAAGATGACAGATCCCCCACCAAAAGGATGACGGAGCAAAACTCACATATGCCACTACCACAATAAGAATGATAAGAAAAACACTATCAAACAATCTGACATTAATTACGATGACACATACCCTACCAAAAGGATGACGAAACAAAACTCACATCGGCCACTACCACTAAAAGGATGATAGGATGAACACTATCGCACAATCTGACATCAATAAGATGACAGACACCCCAACAAAAGGAGGACGGAGCGAAACGCACACCGGCCACTACCACCAAAAGGATGATAGAACAAAAACTATCGCACAATATGACATCAATAAGATGACAAACCCCCTCACAAAAAGGATGACGGAGCGAAACTCACACCGGCCACTACCACCAAAATGATTATAGGACAAACACAATCGCACAATCTAACATCAATATGATGACAGACCTCTCACAGAAAGGATGACAGAGCGAAACTCACACTGGCCACTACAACCAAAAGGATGATAGGACAAAACACTATCGCACAATCTGACATCAATAAGATGGCAGACCCCCACCAAAAGGATGACGGAGCGAAACTACTCTTGTCACTACCACCAAAAGGATGATAGAACAAACACTATCGACAATCTAACATCAATAATATGGCAAACCCCCCACCAAAAGGATGACATAGCGAAACTCACACCGGTCACTACTACCACCAAAAGCATGATAGGAAAAAACACAATCGCACAATCTGACATCAACAAGATGACAGACCACCACCAAAAGGATGACGGAGCAAAACTCACGCCGGCCACTACCACCAAAAGGATGATAGAACGAACACTATCGCACAATCTGGCATCCATAAGATGAAAGAACCCCTACCAAAAGGATGAAGGAGCGAAACTCACACCGGCCACTACAACCAAAAGGATGATTGGACAAATCACTGTTGCACAATCTGACATCAATAAGATGACAGTCCCCCCACCAAAAGGATGACGGAGCAAAACTCCCACAGGCCACTACCTCCAAAAGGATGATAAGACAAAGACTATTGAACAATCTGACATTAATTACGATGACACACACCCTACCAAAAGGATGACAGAACGAAACTCACATCAGCCACTACCAACAAAAGGATGATAGGACAAACACTATCGCTAAATCTGACATCAATAAGATGACAGGCCCACCACCAAAAGGATGACGGTGCGAAACTCACACCGGCCACAACCACCAAAAGGATGATAGAAAAAAACAATTGCACAATATGACATCTATAAGATGACAGACCCCCCACCAAAAGGATGCCGGAGCGAAACTCACACCGGCCACTACCACCGAAAGGATGATAGGGGAAACACTATCGCACAATCTGTCATCAATAAGAAGACATACACCTCACAAAAAGGATGACGGAACGAAACTCACACCGGCCACTACCACTAAAATGATGATAGGACAAACATTATCGCACAATCTAACATCAATATAATGACAGACCCCTCACAGAAAGGATGACGGAGCGAAACTCACACCGGCCACTACAACCAAAAGGATGATATGACAAACAGTATCGCACAATCTAACATCAATAAGATGATAGAACCCCCAGCAAAAGGATGACGGAGCGAAACTCACACCGGCCACTACCACCAAATGGATGATAGGTTAAACAAGGTCGCACAATCTGACAACAATAACGATGACAGACCCCCCACCAAAAGGATGACGAAGCGACACTCACACCGGCCACTTCCCCCAAAAGGATGATAGGACAAAACACTATCGCACAATCTGACATCAATAAGATGACAGACCCCCACCAAAAGAATGACAGAGTGAAACTCACACTGGTCACTACCACCAATAGGATGATAGAACAAACACTATCGACAATCTGACATCAAAAATTTGACAGACCCCCACCAAAAGGATGATGGAGCGAAACTTACATTGGCCACTACCACCAAAAGGATGATAGCACAAACACTACCGCACAAACTGACATCAATAAGATGACAGACCCCCCACCAAAAGGATGACGGAGCGAAACTCACAACGTCCACTACCACCAAACGAGTGATAGGACAAACAAGATCGCAAAATTTGACATCAATAAGATGACATACCCCCCACCAAAAGGATGAAGGAGCGAAACTCACACCAGCCACTACCACCAAAAGGATGATAGGACAAACACTATCGCACAATCTGACATCAATAAGATGACAGACCCCCCTACCAAAAGGATGACGGAGCGAAACTCACACCGGCCACAACCACCAAAAGGAAGATAGAACAAAAACAATCGCACAATATGACATCAATAAGATGACAGACCCACCACAAAAAGGATGACGGAGCGAAACTCACACCGGCCACTACCACCGAAAGGATGATAGGAGAAACACTATCGCACAATCTGACATCAATAAGAAGACAGACACCTCACAAAAAAGATGACGGAGCGAAACTCACACTGGCCACTACCACTAAAATGATGATAGGACAAACACTATCGCACAATCTAACATCAATATGATGACAGAAAGGATGAAGGAGCGAAATTCACAGCGGCCACTACAACCAAAAGGATGATAGGACAAACACTATTGCACAATCTAACATCAATAAGAATACAGAACCCCCAGCAAAAGGATGAAGGAGCGAAACTCACACCGGCCACTACAAACAAATGGATGATAGGATAAACAAGGTCGCACAATCTGACAACAATAACTATGACAGACCCCCCACCAAAAGGATGACGGAGCGACACTCACACCGACCACTACCTCCAAAAGGATGATAGGACAAAACACTATCGAACAATCTGACATCAATAAGATGACAGACCCCCACCAAAAGGATGACAGAGCGAAACTCACAGTGGTCACTACCACCAATAGGATGATAGAACAAACACTATTGACAATCTGACATCAATAAGATGACAGACCCCCCACCAAAAGGATGACGGAGCGAAACTCACACAGGCCACTACCGCCAAAAGAATGATAAGAAAAACACTATCGAACAATCTGACATTAATTACGATGACACACACCCTACCAAAAGGATGACGGAACGAAACTCACATCGGCCACTACCACCAAAAGGATGATAGGACAAACACTATCGCACAATCTAACATCAATAAGATGACAGACACCTCACAAAAAGGATGACGGAGCGAAACTCACATTGGCCACTACCACCAAAAGGATGATAGGACAAACACTATCGCCCAATCTAACATCAATAAGATGACATACCCCTCACAGAAAGGATGACGGAGCGAAACTCACACCGTCCACTACAACCAAAAGGATGATAGGACAAACACTATCGCACAATCTGACATCAATAAGATGACAGAACCCCCCGCAAAGGGATGGCGGAGCAAAAGTCACACCGGCCACTACCACCAAACGGATGATAGGACAAACAAGATCGCACAATCTGACATCAATAACGATGATAGACCCACCACCAAAAGGATGATAGAGAGAAACTCACATCGGCCACTACCACCAAAAGGATTATAGCACAAACACTATCGCACAATCTGACATCAATAAGATGACAGACCCCCCACCAAAAGGATGACAGAGCGAAACTCGCAACGTCCACTACCACCAAACAAATGATAGGACAAACAAGATCGCACAATCTAACATCAATAAGATGACAGACCCCCCACCAAAAGGATGAAGGAGTGAAACTCACACCGGTCACTACCACCAAAAGGATGATAGAACAATATCTATCGCACAATCTGACATCTATAAGATGACAGACCCCCCACCAAAAGGATGATGGAGCGAAACTCACACCGGCCACTACCGCCAAAAGGATGATTGGACAAAACAATATCGCACAATCTGTCATCAATAAGATGACAGACCCCCCGCAAAAAGGAGGACGGAGCAAAACTCACACAGGCCACTACCACCAAAAGGATGATAAGACAGACATTATCGAACAATCTAACATTAATTACGATGACACAAACCCTACCAAAAGGATGACGGAACGAAACTCACATCGGCCACTACCACCAAAAGGATGTTAGGCCAAACACTATCGCACAATCTGACATCAATAAGATGACATACCCCCCACAAAAAGGATGACGGAGCGAAACACACACCAGCCACTACCACCAAAAAGATGATAGAACAAAAACTATCGTATAATATGACATTAATAAGATGACAGGCCCCCCACCAAAAGGATGACGGAGCAAAACTCACACCGACCACTCCCACCGAAAGGATGATAGGAGAAACACGAACGCAACATCTGACATCAATAAGAAGACAAACACATCACAAAAAGGATGACGGAGCGAAACTCACACTGGCCATTACCACCAAAATGATGATAGGACAAACACTATCGCACAATCTAACATCAATATGATGACAGACCCCTCACAGAAAGGATGACGGAGCGAAACTCACACCGTCCTCTACAACCAAAAGGATGATAGGACAAACACTATCGCACAATCTAACATCAATAAGATGACAGAACCCCCAGCAAAAGGATGACGGAGCGAAACTTACACCGGCCACTACCACCAAATGGATGATAGGATAAACAAGGTCGCACAATCTAACATCAACAACGATGACACACCCCCCACCAAAAGGATGATGGAGCGACACTCACACCAACCACTACCACCAAAAAGATGATAGGGCAAAACACTATCGCACAATCTGACATCAATAAGATGACAGACACCCAACAAAAAGGATGACGGAGCGAAACTCAAACCGGCCACTACCACCAAAAGAATGATTTGACAAAACACTATCGCACAATCTGACATCAATAAGATGACAGACCCCCCCCCCCCCAAAAAGGATGACGGAGCAAAACTCACACAGGCCACTACCGCCAAAAGAATGATAAGAAAAACACTATCGAACAATCTGACATTAATTACGATGACACACACCCTACCAAAAGGATGACGGAACGAAACTCACATCGGCCACTACCACCAAAAGGATGATAGGACAAACACTATCGCACAATCTGACATCAATAAGATGACAGACACCTCACAAAAAGGATGACGTAGCGAAACTCACATCGGCCACTACCACGAAAAGGATGATAGGACAAACACTATCGCCCAATCTAACATCAATAAGATGACAGACCCCTCACAGAAACGATGACGGAGCGAAACTCACACCGTTCACTACAACCAAAAGGATGATAGGACAAACACTATCGCACAATTTGACATGAATAAGATGACAGAACCCCCAGCAAAAGGATGACATAGCGAAACTCACACCGGCCACTACCACCAAACGGATGATAGGACAAACAAGATCGCACACTCTAACATCAATAACGATGATAGTCCCCCCACCAAAAGGATGATGGAGTGAAACTCACATCGGCCACTACCACCAAAAGGATTATAGCACAAACACTATCGCACAATCTGACATCAATAAGATGACAGACCCCCCACCAAAATGATGACGGAGCGAAACTCGCAACATGCACTACCACCAAACGAATGATAGGACAAACAAGATCGCACAATCTAATATCAATAAGATGACAGACCCCCCACCCAAAGGATGACGGAGCGAAACTCACACCGGCCACTAACACCAAAAGGATGATAGAACAATATCAAGGTCGCATAATCTGACATCAATAAGATGACAGACCCCCCACCAAAAGGATGACGGAACGAAACTCACACCGGCCACTACCACCAAAAGGATGATTGGACAAAACACTATCGCACAATCTGTCATCAATAAGATGACAGACCCCCCACCAAAAGGATGATGGAGCAAAACTCACACAGGCCACTACTACCAAAAGGATGATAAGACAAACACTATCGAACAATCTGACATTAATTACGATGACACACACCCTACCAAAAGGATGACAGAGTGAAACTCACATCGGCCACTACCACCAAAAGGATGTTAGGACAAACACTATCTCACAATCTGACATTAATAAGATGACATACCCCCCACAAAAAGGATGACGGAGCGAAACACACACCGACCACTACCACCAAAAGGATGATAGAACAAAAACTATCGCACAATATGACATCAATAAGATGACAGACCCCCCACCAAAAGGATGACGGAGCGAAACTCACACCGGCCACTACCACCGAAAGAATGATAGGAAAAACACTAACGCAACATCTGACATCAAAAAGAAGATAAACACATCACAAAAGGATGATAAAACAAACACTATCGCACAATCTGACATCAATAAGATGATAGACGCCAAAAGGATGACGGAAAGAAACTCACACCGGCCACCACCACCTAAAGGATGATAGGAGAAACACTATCGCACAATCTGACATCTATAAGATGACAGACACCTCACAAAAAGGATGACGGAGCGAAACTCATATCGGCTACTACCACCAAAAGGATGATAGGACAATCACTATCGCCCAATCTAACATCAATAAGATGTCAGACCTCTCACAGAAAGGATGACGAACCGAAACTAACACAGGCCACTACAACCAAAAGGATGAAAGAAAAAACACTATCGCATAATCTGACATCAATAAGATGACAGAACCCCCAGCTAAAGGATGACGGAGCGAAACTCACACCGGCCACTACCACCGAAAGGATTATAGGAGAAACACTAAAGCAACATCTGACATCAATAAGAAGACAAACACATCACAAAAAGGATGACGGAGCGAAACTCACACCGGCCATTACCACCAAAATGATGATAGGACAAACACTATCGCACAATCTAACATCAATATGATGACAGACCCCTCACAGAAAGGATGACGGAGCGAAACTCACACCGTCCTCTACAACCAAAAGGATGATAGGACAAACACTATCGCACAATCTAACATCAATAAGATGACAGAACCCCCAGCAAAAGGATGACGGAGCGAAACTCACACCGGCCACTACCACCAAATGGATGATAGGATAAACAAGTTCGCACAATCTAACATCAATAACGATGACAGACCCCCCACCAAAAGGATGACGGAGCGACACTCACACCGACCACTACCACCAAAAGGATGATAGGACAAAACACTATCGCACAATCTGACATCAATAAGATGACAGACACCCCACCAAAAGGATGACGGAGCAAAACTCACACCGGCCACTACCACCAAAAGGATGATTTGACAAAACACTATCGCACAATCTGACATCAATAAGATGACAGACCCCCCACCAAAATGATGATGGAGCAAAACTCACACAGGCCACTACCGCCAAAAGAATGATAAGAAAAACACTATCGAACAATCTGACATTAATTACGATGACACACACCCTACCAAAAGGATGACAGAACGAAACTCACATCGGCCACTACCACCAAAAGGATGATAGGACAAACACTATCGCACAATCTGACATCAATAAGATGACATACACCTCACAAAAAGGATGATGGAGCGAAACTCACATTGGCCACTACCACCAAATGGATGATAGGACAAACACTATCGCCCAATCTAACATCAATAAGATGACAGACCCCTCACAGAAAGGATGACGGAGCGAAACTCACACCGTCCACTATGTCGCTTCCGCGAAAATAAGGTGTCGGCAAAACAGAAGAGTCGCCACCTTTCGTTATTTATCCCTCGGAACGGGAAAGGAAACAATCGGAAAAACCTGACGAATAGGGTATAAGACAAGGTCATCGCAACCATTGTCTGGGTTCGGGAGTCGGTTACGCAAGGGGAAGGTATTAGCACCCCTCACGTCCGTCGTACTCGAAGGGATCCACGCTTGTTGTGTTTACTGGACGAGTTGGTTTATCTATCTACCTATCAAGGCTGGCTTAAAAAGAAAAGAAAATGACTCGGCAAAGCGTCGCGCTTTATGCCTACGTATTCTCATCAGAGAATGAGAAATCAGAGTCAACGTAGTTCAACTAACTACGGGTAATGGGGGAAGGTAGCTCGCCAATACATCAGTACTGTGCCTACGTACTCTCAACAGATATGAGAGATCAGAGCTTACGTAGTTCGGGATAATACGGATTACGGGAATTCAGATTCATCTGTTTTATCGAGTAGGGTTAAACAGCAGTTCCAGCAGTTAGGGACAAAGCCTGTTTGCGGTGGCGCTGAAGTTTAACGACACTATTTTCTTCAGAAAAGCTTCCTTTGAATTACGGGCCCACGGGGCAAAAAGGTTTGAAGTTTGTTTTTTGTCTTTTACGAAAGAAGTGTTTTTTATTGTGTTTGCAATTTCAATCGCACTAAAGACTATGACCTGAGAGTGAATGCGTCGCATGTCACCCAAAGGGTGCCATACTAAACATCCAGACTGTTGAAAAGAAACTCTCCAACAATCCTTTCTCAGATAGCTTAAGGCTCGTAACGTACGAAAGAAATCATTCATGATTACTGTATCTTAAATTGTTTTGAGATGAGAAGAGAACAGGCTCAACTAAAGGGAGACTATCAAGTCCTACTGTTGTCATGCCAAGGATTCATCCTATAGTTGGAGTTTGAAATAGGGAACTCCTAGAAGTTATCATGCATAGGTTTCAACCTAAAGTTCTATCATCACTTCCTTATCAAAGGGAATGAGAGTCCTAAGGGATCATGTCAATGATAAACAGAAACAGATAAAGCATCAGCTTAAACAGTAAACAGATATACAGTAAACGACTGTAAAATGCATGCAATGCAAGTGAGGGAGGAAATGTGTGTGGGGCAGCAGCCTCCACAAGCTCATCTCAACCTCAAGCCAGATATGAATAACAGTAATCATACAGAGGAAATAACATGCTATCAAGCAAAATAGAATAACAACTGCAATCATACAGAAGAAATAAAATGCTATCAAGCAACACAAACCACATGGGCAAGGGAGCAGGGCTCTACCGAATACCCGCAAGCAAAGCCATACAGTAACAATACAAGCAGAGGGAGCAACTCAACCTCTAGTGCAATCATGCTCCTAGCTTAAAGTCAGTCTAGATATGGACTTATTCTAATGCATCACGCAAGTCAAACAAGGCACATCAGCACAGAAAAGAAAACAGAAAAGAAAGCAGATCGACCCCTCTTTCAATTCCAAGCTTCAGCTTTTCTAACAGCAATTCAGTCTTCAGACTTCAACCACCCTTCAAGGCTATCACTTCACTAGCAAGTGTCCACTTGCTTCTTCAAGTTTCTAACACATCAAACATAAGTATCCACTTATTCTCTCTTCTCCAAGCTTCAGCTCTTCAGTCAATTCCACCTTCAGGCATCACTCCTAACTGCAAGTATCAACTTGATTCCTTCAGGCTCTTAATGCATCAATGTAAGTATCAACTCATCTTTTATTCCTCAAGCCTCAACTCTTCACTCAATCTCCATTGGATCTTCTTCACCAGTATCAACTTAGTCTTCAAGCTTCAGCTCTTTTTGTTTTACCAGTATCAACTTGGTCTTCTTGCTCTTCCAAGCTTCAGCTGCAATGGCAATGCTCAAGGAATCATCCTCTTCCACACTCTTCAATGAATTCCTCATCCTCAGACTCAAGTCCAACATCCTCCAAGATACTCAAACCAGAAGACAATTGATTTAACAGAATAAGTGGAAATGATAAACAGCTTATTGACAACCAAAGGAAGCCTGTAAGGGTTCATCATTATGAGAGACTGGTTCCCTCAAAGTTCTACTTCCCAGATAAAGCCACTCATCCCTCCAAAGGAGGGATGTGAATATCATAGAAGGACTTTTAGTCATTGGGAGGAATGGAAGCACCAGATGCTTTCCATATTTGTGAAAGAAGTCATTCTAGTTATAAGGCTCTCCCTATGTCTCCTACCTCCTAAATCTTCATCAGACACCTTCAGGCACAAGCAACTCCAAGCAACAAGCAACTTCAAGCAACTTCAATCATCCTCACCTTGTCTTCAACTTGTCTTCAATCTCAACCAAAGGCAAACAAAGCACAACCCTAATCTAAGGGGACTAAAGAAGTTAATCTAATTGAGTTAGTAAGTTAGGATCACCTAAAACCTAGTACTAAAGTTAGTCCTAACTAAAATACTAAAACCAATTGTAAAATCCTACAAAATAACTATGGGAACATAGGTCAATCATGACTCTTCCATATTAATTCCAGAGATCAAATCATCAACTAAGACCTAGAAATAAATTCTACACTACAAGGTACTAAACCTAAACCCTAAAAGGGAGCACCTAAGGTTTCAACCTAAAAAACACACCTACTTTCATCACAAAAATGTGAGAAAAAAGCTATGGGAGCATACATGTTTAAGCTAACAACACAGAAAAAATTGGGATCAAAATCATCACCACATCATCACACAAAATTCCACAAAATTAAGTATCAAACATAACTATTTTAATATCAATTAAAATGTAAAATTCCCATAAAATCAGAAAATGCATGAACTAAAAATATTATTTTTCTAAAAAATACTAGACTCAACCATGAACATAATGCAAAAAGAATGGGGTTAATTGGATCATTTTTCAATTTTATATGATTTTTTCAAGAACCACGAATAAAATGAAAAAATAAAAGAAAATCCAAGTAAAATAATAAAACCACGGTGCAGATAGTAAACACGCTCATTTCATTATGACAATTGGGCCATCAGGGGGGTGGGGATAGCAAAGTTTCAACTAAGCCCAAAACCAGCTGATTAATGAAACGTTGCGTTTCATAATCAGAACTCCTCTTCACAAAATTCACGCACGCGTGGCCGTTGGATGGGGTCTTTGGTCCAAGTCAAACCATAATCTGATGGCTATCAAGTCATCTTCCCCAATTCAAACCTCTGAAAGTCGCGCGCAGCTCCAGCCACCACCGGTGGTGCTCCGGTCATCGTTCCACAACCCTAATTCAACATAGAGTCCATCATAGGCCACGATCCCTTAATGAAACATGTCCCAAATTCCCTCACGAATTCATTCATGCCCTTAATTCTCTCTGAAACCTCAAGATTCACCATAACCAACTCTCAACCGAAAATGGTAACATCCTAAATTGGTCACTAATTCTCAAATTAACTATCTGAAAACCTTCCTGCACCGTTCTACAATGCATCTAACACCCTAATTCATCTTGATTCTACCTAATTCATGATGGAGGAAGAAAGTTACTAACCTGAAAATTCTTGATGAACAGATGCACTAAATCTTCAAATCAAGCTCTCCAACCTTCCAGACACGATCAATGGATCCTTTCCTTGCTTCTGTATGCAATAGAACTGGTTGAAAACTCCTGAATCTTGAAACCCGATGGTGAGTTGCAGGTGGAAAAATCTGTGCTCAAGAACACCAATCAGCCACGAATTCCCTTGGATTATGATCTGGAATCAATCCCTAGCATCCATGGAAGAAGTTGCAATCAAGAAAATGGATGGAAAGTGAAGAAATTGGTGAAACCGAATTCAGTTGCAAGCTATGCAATTTCAATCTCAATCTATGCTCTCTCCTTCAATCATCACCAACCTTTCATTTGAACCCCTTCTAATCAATATATAGAACATGTTGGACCTCTCTAGAACCTTCTGGAATCATCCAAGGAGATCTTGAATTTCTCATGTCATCCAAAATCTCATCTCATGCCATACTCACCCCAATTCTAGTTTCACTTGTTGCAGCAGCTTGCCATGACTCCAAAATCTCTCCAAATGAGATATTAGATGTGTTGCAAGGCCTTGGAAGCTTGTGTATTGGTCTCTCATGTGTTTTGCAAATGTTACTTAATATGCAAGCAATTACTTTTCAGAGCAAGTCCACAAATTAGACCTCAAATCAAAATTGTGGCTAAACCAATGTTCTTAAAATGTTTTCTAGAGTCAAAATGATATATTACATGCCTTGGTTTGGATGTGTATATTGAGAATATCAATTTCCAACTTTGGTTTATTTAACTTATACCCTTATTTTAGGTCATTTTTGCAACTTTGAGCTATAAGCACTTCCAACATCTCATGACCTCTTTAATAGACTTAAAACATCATTTTAAACAAGTTTGATGTTGAACATTTTTCCATTTGAAGCTTGGAAATAGGAGTTATGGCCTTATGCTTGAAATGACCTGTAATCTCCAAATGACCAAAATGCCCTTGACTTGTCAAAGCCATAACTTGAGTTCTACAAATCCTATCAAGGACTTATAGTACTCTCTAGAAATCTAAGAGGATAAGGAACAACATTCATGTTGACCAAGAGTTCATAGGAATAATCCTTCTTGGGAAAAAGTTTGATGCAAGTTGGGTAACTTTCAAGCCCCCAGATTCACAGACCTCAGATGACCTGTAACTTGTCAAAGTCATAGCTTGAGTTCTATAAACCCTATCAAGGACTTCTAGTACTCAAATTAAAGCTAAGAGCAAGCTCTACAACATTAATATTGGGGGAAAGATGAGATGACAATCACATCCTGAGCTAAACTGCCTTGAAGATAGGGGTCAAACTAGGGGATTTTACACTGTCAAGCCTTAGAAACCCTAGCTTGAAACTTCTCAAACTCTTCAATCATGATGAGTTGACCTTGGAATCATCCTTATAACATCTCAATGGATCAACCCATGATCATATGGCTCTTGTATTAGGTCTCGACCTTGTCCAAATCATCAGTTGACTTAAGGTTGACCCAGTCAAACCCTAATTGCACCACTCATGGCTGAATCTTCTTAATCTTGCACAATGACATGTCTAGGCTTCCAAGTGATCTTCAACACTTCTTATGAGCTCTCTCAAGACCTCAAGTCCAACTTCATGGCTTCAAAATCATCTGAGGACTTCCCACAACTCTCAAGTTAGGATGCACACACTCTTGGCTTCAACCATTCTCTCTGAGATTCCTTTAACTTCTCTGACAAGGATATCAACCCTTGAACACTTGAATAACCTTCTTAGCTAGATTCAAAGTCTTGTGTAGCCCTTAATTGGTAATCATACCTCTTGATCTCCTGCATACATGTCAATGGAATCCAAATGATAATGCTAATGTGAATGAAATGAAACATAAGCTAGGTAAAGAAATGTTGGTCAAATTTTAGGGTGCAACAGCTGCCCCTATTCAAGCGGCTTGAACCTGACTGGGTGAGAAGCGAACGACTCTCAACCAATCAAGGTGCGAGACGGTTGAATACCGACAAACCCGGAAATTTGCCAACTGCACAAGTACACGGTACTCTGATGGGAACAAATCTTCGAACACTGAAATATTAGTTGCACGACAAATAGCTAGGGAATTGGTCACACGGTAATCGGTGATACATGGTCGATCATGCCGTCAGGTATCAAGATTCCTCGGGACTCACCAGGTCAACAATTAAGTTAATCATGCCGTCGGGCATTCAAAGAAATTTTCGGGCATCAACCGGACTTCATCAGTAAGTCGGGAATAGCATTCTCGTTCAATCATGAACCAATTGGGGATATCCAAACTTCTGCCATCAGGCACTCCGCATCAGCTTACAGAACTGCTTCGTTAATACGGTTGGACTTCAATCATCAAGTCTTCGAGGGAAGTTTCAACTTCGCTGTTCAGAAACCTGCTGGGGATGACACATTTCCGCTGGGGATTCTGGAGAACTATCAAGTCACTCTGCTTCGGGGTCCAGAAATCATTCTGGGTGAACCATCTCTGGTGAGGAAATCAAGAATCATCTTGAACAAATAACTCCGTGGGGACTTCAAGAATCATCCTGAACCCATAACCCTGCTGGAGATTTCGGGAATCATCCTGAGCAAACACTTTGCTGGGGACTCTAAGCATCAACTTGAGCAACCCTCTCTAGCGACTTCACATAGGATTTTAAGAATCATCTTAAACGAACGCCTTTGCGGGAGAATTCAAGAATCATCTTGGGCAAACAACTTTCGCTGGGGGATTCAAGAATCATCTTAGACAAGCAACTCTGCGGAGGAACACCTGCAAAATAAGAATGGTAACGACCTAGCTCATGTTTCATATGCATATGCTTTGACAACAGCGCAATGCTCCACACGGTGGAAATGCTACGCGTTTGGGGTAAATGTTATGCAATCATGCACAATGCTATGACCCATCAGCAAAATAAATGCTGAAGGGAGAGTCCTCCTGTCAAGGAAAAAGAACCACTCTGGTGGGGGAAGGAATCATCCTGCCATAGAGAAAAGGTCACGCCAATCTCAATCGGACTCCGCCTGAGGAAACAAACTTCAGTCGACTGCTGCAGGGGAATAAAGCTTTACGAGAACTCAGACCTGCTGAGGAAAGCGATGTCAATCGCAGAAATAAACTGCACGGCCTTCACGATTAAACCTCCGTGGAGATAACGACTCCGGCGGGGAAATACAACATCGGCTACTCAACACTCTACTGGGGAAAACCGATCATGGCCCGAGCTGCCTTCCAAGGACTCGGCTCTCTTGGGGAACTGCAAACTCGGCTGGGGGAGAAGGAATCATCCTGCTTGGGGGAGAGTACGACTCTGTGGGGCAATACGATTCTCCTGGAGACTTCAGTCTTGAACTATCAATTGCTACACACTTCAGTGTATAGTCTCCTACGAGACCTGCACTTGTGACCCGGTGCTGGGGAGATGACGTTCCTTCAGGATACATCTGATTGGGGAGAGAATCTTCTCTGCTTGGGGAAAACATATCAATGCTTACGATCTCACGCTCAGACTTTGCAGGGAGAGGCTGCTGAACTTTGTCGGAGAAGAAGGAATCATCCTGCTTGGGGGCGCGCACGGCGTACTGCCTGGAATATGCTACACCTGCAACAACACAAACAAACAGCCAAGACACCCTTCTCAAAGGGACCTATCAAGGTTATCATCTTGCGAAAATGTTCAAGTAATTCATTGTTTCAACAATCAGTGGCCTAGGCAAGTAAGTTTATGTATGCGCATTTTATCAAAAACATTGGCGTTCTTTTTCGCAAACAAAACAGGTAAATGCTAAACAAGCAAACAAAATTGTTGAATAGTATACATTTTATTGGTAACGAACCCCTGAATGGGTAAAAATGTTTTACAACAAAGGCAAGCTCCTGGAATGAGGAAGCTGCGCAAAAATAAAACATAAATATACATCAGTATATACACATGTCGGCAACGAGGCATAGACGAACACCATGAGTTGATCCCTCTATTGCCCACTCGACTTCGATACTTCTCCAATGCTTCAGCTTCAGAAGAGATTGATTCAGATAAACGGCTCTCAGGTCTTCCAAACCACTAAACAATGAAAGTCCACACGCGGAACGCAGTCATTTTCTTTTTCAAATCCCTAACTTTTGCCTGAATCGCCCTTCTGGGTTTTCGATTCATCGGGATACCTTTTTTTGCCAAAGTCGCCCATCCGGGTGTCATACCCTAAATTTGTCCTACCTTCTTGTAAATATTTTCGCTTTTTGATTCATGCCGTTTAGACACGTGCCCACCCGAAATTGGACGTTCTTTAAAAAAATATTCTTTTTAACCAATTAAGGCGTGACACGTGGCCTAACAACCTTTTTTGTGAATTTTATTTTCTTAAACTTTTTCTGTTTCTAAATATTACTAATAATTTTTCTTTAGTAATTTTTTTCGTTTTTAAAAAAAATATATATATTTCAATCTATTTTTATATTTCTTTCAATATTTATTTAAATGTTATTGTTAGTATTTATTTTATTATTTAGTTATGTTAATATATTAGTTTGTTCTATGGTTATGTTAATATATTAGTTTGTTCTATGGTTATGTTAATTAATGTTAAGAAAGAAAAATTAACAGAATTAAAAAAAAGGAAGAAACGGAGTGGGCTAGGCCCATTGGAGAAGAAGGAAGAGGGGGTCAGATGGTCACGATACAGATAAAAAGGGGGAGAATTGATTGTAAGAAGAAACCCTAAGACATTGTTCATGACTCCCAATTCACCCCAAATCCGCCGCCCCAATTCAACCCAAACCCTAAATCTTCTTCAACTCACAAATCTCGGCCATTTCCTCTCGCTTCTCCGCCATCAACTTCAATCCAACCTTTGCCTCAGGGAAATCATCATCATCAATTTGTAACCCTCACACTTGTCTGTCTCCGATTTCCTTCGCTTAAACAACAACACCAGCGAACATTCTTTTCATGGTGGATTCTTTTACGCGGCAACAAAGTCAAACGGAAACCCTCTCCATTTAAAGTCAATTACGTTTCAAATCTCCTCGCTTCTAGCTCTCTGCCGATTCAACAGTTCCGAGAGACACGTTTTGAGCAACACGGTTCAACAACGGTGACATAACACCAACAACAAGTCATCACCGTACGCGGCGTGGTTGTGCGATTTCGCAATCGTTGTTTGTAGTTAAGGAAGAAGCCGTTTCAACAGTGGTTTAGGTAACAGGTCCAAGATATAATGTTATGCTATTTTCGTGTTTTTTGTTCATGTCCATTTTTACTGCATTCTTTGATTGAGTTATTGTAAACAGGTTTATAAATTGTGTAGATACTTTTTTTTACCTCTGTTTGGGTTATTGAAATCATATTCTTGTGTTTTCATCTCATATCCCCATTTGTTATGGCTTGAGTGTATACACCATGAATAAGTTTGTGTTGTTTCTCTGCTGGTTGAATGTGAAGAGTTTATGTTACCATGTTATCATTCCTAACTGCTGACATACTCGTGAAAGACATTTGGTTGGTGTTGTGTTGTAGTGTACATGTTATGCAGGTACCGATTTCTGTAGGTGGGAATAGAAAGATGATAATAGCTTTGTAGAAACAGCCGCAACAAACTACGGATAACCAGCTGCAAACAACGGTTCAGTGCCTTCAAGGAATGGAGAAACGACAACAGCAAATGATGTCATTCTTTGCCAAAACAGTCCAGAGTCCTAGCTTTCTTGGCTCAGTTTGTGTGACAGCGAAATGACAGCAGTAGGCGCATAACTAGGGTCAACCAAAAGCGTAAGCTTAAACAGGAAGCAACTCTTCAAGAAGTTCCTCCATCTTCAAAGTGGTCTTCTCACATTCCAACAACAACATTGTCATGACCATGGCGAGATGACAACAACAAAAGCTACAACGTTTTGCGGCTCAAAGGAAGCGTGGTGACTTCGACACTGTCTTAGTTTTCGAGTTACAACTGAACTCAATCTGTTCCCAGCTAGGATGCGACATCCCCAGTTAGTAGCGGCGAATTTCAGGTCTGAACTGGGCCAATCCCGGCATTACTGACAAATTCTATTATTTCTCAGTTTCCAACACCGCTTCCAATGACAAGGCCGCACCACAGTTGTAATCAGTAGTATCTCACTCGCATCTTCAATTCAACTCTATTTTCATGAATTCTATAATTGCTTGTTATCTTGTTTGGGTGGTTCTGTTTTGTACAGGTTATGCATTCGAAATAAAAATTTGGATTGAAAAAGCTTCCATATGGGACTGGTGATAAGTTCTAGGTTGCGACTTCGACAACAGAAATATGAAGTCAAAGTGTATAGAGCAGCTTGAACTTATTAGCACGTCCTGAAAAGTTGAGAAGTAGCGGTCCGAATTTGATCATAAGGAGTACAGGGGTGACTCATTGAGAACCGCAGCCACCGACATCAACGTCGATACATTCAGCCTAACAGCTTTTCAGCTCACGGCAATGACTCGACAATGATACTACATCAACAGCAATTTATGATGGCTGGCTCAATTCCATTTTAAATTCACAGAGAATGTGTATTATTGTCTGCAACTGTTTTTATGTGCAGTGAATTACAGCATGACAGCAAAACGGCTTGCGGCTCAGATAAACTAGGATGCGACATCCTCAGTTAGTAGCAGCAAATTTCGCGACACAAACCAACATCAAGGTGACATTTCCAGCTTTTGCATGCTACCTGCTTCCGTCATCGGCGGTATCGGCTATTTCAGATGGTCAGCTGAGCCTTCATTTCGTGATCTTTGCTCACACTTTTGGTTAGTATATGACTGGTATGACTGCTGTGCATAACAGATAGCTAGTTATAGTTTGGTTTCGAGTCCCGTATTTGGTATTGTTACTTTGATTGCATCGATCTCAATCTAACTATTTTCTGTATGTGTTGAGTTTAGATGTGATATACATGGAAGTTTGTTGAAAATGTGCTACTGTGGTAATGTTTTGGAGTTAATGATTTGGCATGAGGTTTATGTTCATTATTTGTTTGCAAGCATTTTCAAAGGTAGATGAGCAGGTAGCAGTATGATTGTGAATATATTTTCATCTCTATCCAATTAGAATCAGGGTGGTGTTTGTTTATTTTTCAATAATCCATTTGAGTTTGTTAATTATTTATTAGTGTTTGAGGAATTGTTGGCCATAGATTTTCAGTATTGTATAATACTTGTTGCTGTTTGGTTAGAACTAATATAACTGAGATAGGTGTTAACTCCATACTTGCAAAACAAGTCTCATCAACTCCATAATACATTATTGCTAGTGCTGTTCCATGTCTTAGTGTTTATACATATCACCATGAATCTCTGTCATCTCATCAAAACATGATATCAAATTATCAAACACTAACAAACATAACACGATTTAAGGCTCTTGCTATCACTTTGAATTTTGAAGCCACAATTTTTATGGCACTGGTATAATCTGCTACTAACATTCCCCATGTTATATAAGTCAAAGTGTATGTCCTGTTTTATATTTGAAGCGAAGCAGGGTAACCTTACGGATGGCAGTAATCTTACGACTGGATATCCTGTTTTATATTGGAAGTGAAGCAGGGCAACCTTACGGATGGCAGCAATCTTGCGAATGGATATTCTGTTGATCTGTTTATATTCTGTTTTATATTTCTTCTGTGCAGATTGCAAAGCCGCCGCAATTCGCCGTGAACACTAAAGCTACGACTAGCTAGGATGTGACATCCCCAGCTAACGTGGCTTTCTTCAGCGGCATAGCAACAATTTTCAGAAGAAGCAACAATAAGGCATCAGGAACCTGTTGCGACTTCCTCAAATATCGGCAACAACAACACAGACTCAAGGTGTATAGAGCAATGGTTGAGTTCACCAGCAGTTCAAAGCACCAATTCACCAAAGGTTGTCGCGACAGTTTGACGCTGTTTTTTATTGTTTTTCGATTTGACTTCGGTTATGGATTATGGTATCATGTGTTTTTCACTAATTCAATGCGTTTTGCCTATTGGTTTTTTGTGATTTTGTTATACCAGCTATGTGGATAAATGCTTGTAGCTTGTTGATGATAACCGGTGTTGGCAAGTGTAAAACAAAACAGGTTAAGTGAATTAACATCGGAACCGCAAACGGTGGTGGTGGCATGCTGAGATTTACAGTTACTGCTCTTGTTTTTTTTAAAAGGTTTTTGGTTAATTAAAATTCAGTTTAGGAATTAGTTAGTTATTAATCAATTTTCATTATTTGGATATTTTAACTCAGTTTAATAATCATAGTGTTTGATTTTAACATGCTTAATTAATAGATTTATTTGCTTTCTAAGCAATTGATTTCACTAAATTAAAATTGATTAATTTATGTTAACATGAATTTATAACTTATTTTTCTTAATTAAGTTATTTTCAAAGATAATTATATTTTCTAATCCTAATTCAACTTATTTTTTATATGCTAAATTTATTTTTTCAATCAAGTCCCGAAAGATTGAACTCTTGGAGTCTAGCACTTCTCGAGTTTTCGAATGAACATTATTAAGGTGTACACCTTAAATAATGTATTGTTCATTTTGTTTTATATATTAGGCAATTTAACTTTTATATTTTGTATATGCTTTAGTAAGTAGCATGTTTTAAACAATTCAATAAATTACGCTTTAGTTTTTTTTTAAATTTACTTTTAACTTTTGATTAATTTATTTTTTGCTAAATTCAAATCAATTTATTTTAACTTACAATTTATTTTTCAGCTTATTTCTAAAATATGTTTGATTTTCTTTAAACCCTGTTTCAGTATATTTTTCAATACCAAATTATTTCTCAACCAAGTCATGAAATTAAATTCTTGAAGTCTAGCACTTCTTGAATTTTTGGACAAACATTATTGGGGTGTACACCTTAAATAATATGTCATTCAACTATTCGTTTAGTACGCGATTTAGAACAAAAAATATCATAGGAATCTAGCATTCTGTGTGATATTTCCGTTGTTCATCCAAATATTTTTCAGATAAAAATGGTGTTATTGGAATCTAGCATTTCGGTAATACCCCGATTATTTAGTTGTGGGGCCGACGTCTCATTTATTAAATAATTGATATTTTCAAACCCAATCTCGCGTTCTCACTTCTCACACGTTCACAAATTATTTTCATATCCCATTTCGCTTCAAATCTTTTTTAAAAAAATATTTTTTCTCGATCAAACTTCGAAAGAAGGAGATACTTGGAGTCTAGCATTTCTTGTGTCTTCGAGTGAATAATTCTCGAGGCACGCTCTTGAGTTGTCATTCACTCAACCTTTCGAATTCAATCTTTTTTAACATTCTCCTAAGTCGAATGCTCGTCCGCATTCGCAACCCATTTCTTTCACAACTCCTCGTGGTTTCGATATTAGGAGCACCCTCAGGGACTAATATCGTTTCTCACAACTGTAACCCTTGATACGTCGTCAAGTCGGTTCCATCTTCGATCAAATCCTCGACACGTCGTCGAGCTACTTCAAAACAACTTCCTTTTGGCCTCGCATGCCATTCTTCGATTCGATCCTTTCACAAACATTTTTAAAACTTACGAAAGAGAGATATTCTTAGAATCTAGCATTCTTTGAATATTTGAATGAGTGACTCTTGAGGCGCGCCCTTGAGTTGTTATTAGTTCATTCTTTCGATTTCAAAACATCCAACTCTTTATCTTCAATTTATTCAGTCAATTCCCGAAAGAACGGAGTTCTTGGAATCTCGCATTCTTTGAATTCTTGAGTGACAAGCTCTCAAGGCACGCTCTTGGGTTGCTTGTCATTCACCTTTTCGTCTCAGACTCAAACTTCAACCCTTTTCAAACCTCATCTTTTCGTGGTTGTTACCACGAACTACGACTGCTCTGATTCTTCATTAGTTTTCGAATGTAAGATACGTAGGCACAAGATTGCGATGATCTTGGCGAGCACACTTCTATCTTCCTCCGTTATTCCTTCCACATTCCCAACCTTTCCCGTAGTCGAACTACGACGCTCTGATTTCTCATTCTCGTCCGAATGAGCATACGTAGGCACAAGGGCCCCAATCCTTGGCGAGCACCCTATCATCTAACCACCCATCTCTCCCTTACGTCTTTAACTTTTTACCCTACCAATTCTACCTTTAACAACGAGAAGAGAAACAAGTAAACCTAGACAACACTCCCCACAATTACCTTAAGAGGTTCCCGTCGAGTACGACGGACGTGAAGGGTGTTAATACCTTCCCCTCACGTAACCGACTCCCGAACCCGGAACATGGTTGCGACAGCCCTGTTCCTATCCTTTCGTTTTTAAGAGGTTTTCTCGATATTTTCCTCTCCCGTTTATTCGGGAAAAATAAAGTTCGGTGGCGACTCTGTCGAACCGCATTTCCGCGCCTTTCGCGCGAGGGTCGTATGTTCGAATGAATTTTCGAGGTGCGACACCAGGTTTTCGACTTTGCGGGTGTACATTCTTTTCTTTATATCCCTAATTTTTGCCCGAACCTTTTTCCTTTTTTATGGTTCGCCGGGATGCCCCTTTTTTGCCTGGATGGTCTTTTTCTTTCCAACGGGTCGTTTTTTAAGCAAAGTATTTTTTAACTGCATCCGCGTTCACCGGGGATGCAAAATCTTCACCATCCATCGTGGATAACAACAAAGCTCCTCCCGAGAAGACCTTGCTGACGATGTACGGACCTTCATAATTGGGAGTCCACTTGCCCCGGTGATCGGAGTGTGGAGGAAGAATCTTCTTCAGGACGATATAACCCGTCTGAAAGCTTCTAGGACGCACCTTCTTATCATAAGCTTTCTTCATTCGGCTTTGGTACAGATGACCATATGCAATCGATGTTAATCTTTTCTCGTCCATCAGGCTGAGTTGGTTTAGTCGGTTCTTAATCCATTCTGCCTCATCGAGTTTCACGTCAACCAAAACTCGGAAAGAAGGGCTCTTCACTTCTAACGGTAAGACAACTTCCATACCGTACACTAAGGAGAAAGGAGTTGCCCAGGTTGATGTACGTACCGTCGTACGATAACCGTGCAGTGCAAATGGCAACATCTCGTGCCAATCCTTATAGGTCACAACCATCTTCTGTACAATCTTCTTGATGTTCTTATTGGCCGCTTCAACGGCACCGTTCATCTTCGGCCGGTAAGGAGATGAGTTGTGGTGTTCAATCTTAAAACACTGGCACAACTCCTTCATCATCTTGTTATTCATATTCGAACCATTATCAGTAATGATCCACTCGGGAATTCCGTAACGACAGATGATATCCCTTTTTATGAATTTAGCCACCACCTGCTTGGTCACGTTAGCGTATGAGGCTGCCTCCACCCACTTGGTGAAGTAGTCGATAGCTACTAGAATGAAGCGATGACCGTTAGATGCAGTGGGCTCGATCTTGCCTCTCATGTCGATGCCCCACATGGAGAACGACCACGGGGAGGACATGACATTTAACGGGCACGGCGGCACATGAACTTTATCAGCATAAATCTGGCATTTATGACATCTCTTCGCGAATTTAAAGCAATCTGATTCCATCGTCAGCCAGTAGTGTCCTGCTCTCAGGATCTTTCTTGTCATAGCATGCCCGCCGGCGTGCGTACCAAATATGCCTTCATGGACTTCTTCCATGAGCATACTCGCCTCTTTCTCATCTACACATCTGAGCAGCACGAGATCGTGGTTTCTTTTATACAAAACTCCATCAGGATTGAGATAAAAATTTCCAGATAGCCTCCTTAGAGTCTTCTTATCCTGGGTTGACGCTCCCGTAGGATACTCCTTAGTCATAAGGAAGGTCTGGATGTCATGGAACCATGGCTTGCCATCGGAGGCTTCCTCGATCGCAAAGACGAATGCGGGTCTATCAAGACGAGAAAGGACAATTCTTGGAGCTTCATTCCAAAAATTGACTTTATACATCGAAGCCAACGGGGCTAAGGCATCAGCCATCTAATTTTCGGCCCTGGGCACATGATGGAGTTCCACTCGATCAAAGAACGGAAGCAGCCTTCTGGCATAGTTCATGTACGACACCAAATTCGATTGGCGAGTTTCCCACTCCCCTTTAATCTGGTTGATCACAAGCGCCGAGTCACCATATACGTCTAGGTTCTTGATTCTCAAATCAATTGCTTCTTCTTGACCCATGATGCATGCTTCGTACTCCGCTTCATTATTGGTGACTAGAAACGTCAGTATCGCAGTAAACGGGATGTGGGATCCGTGGGGAGTCGTGATGGTCGCCCCAATGCCATTTCCATAAGAATTAACCGCCCCGTCAAATATCAATTTCCACTGGGATTTCCTGTCTGGCCCCTCGTCGGGCAACGATTCATCGCAATCCTTCGCTTTGAGAAACATGATATCCTTATCAGGGAATTCAAATTTCATAGGCTGGTAATCTTCGATTGACTGTTCGGCAAGGTATTCAGACAATACGATTCCCTTGATGGCCTTTTGGGAAACGTACTGAATGTCATATTCCGTCAACACCATTTGCCATCTGGCAATCCTGCCCGAAAGCGCTTGCTTCTTGAAGACGTACTTGATCGGATCCATCTTCGAAATTAGCATGGTCGTGTGGTTGAGCATGTACTGTCGTAAACGTTTGCAGCCCAAGCGAGTGCACAACACGTCTTCTCCAGCATCGAGTAACGAGATTCACAGTCTGTGAACTTTTTACTCAAGTAATAAATGGCATGCTCCTTTCTGCCCATCTCGTCGTGCTGACCGAGGACACACCCCATACTATTCTCAAGAACTGTCAAGTACATGATTAAGGGTCTTCCGGCCACTGGGGGTATCAAGATGGAAGGTTTCTACAGATACTGTTTTATCTTATCAAATGCCTTCTGGCAATCCACGTTCCAGATAATCGCCTGGTCTTTTTTCAGCAGTTTGAACATCAGTTCGCACGTGGCCGTCAGCTGAGAAATAAACCTTGCAATGTAGTTTATCCTGCCCAGGAAACCACGAACTTCTTTTTCTGTTTTTGGCACTGGCATTTCTTGTATCGCTTTAATCTTCACAGGATCGACCTCGATGCCTCTTTCGCTCACGATAAACCCCAGTAACTTTCCGGACCGTACTCCGAAAGTACACTTGTTAGGATTCAGACTCAACCAGAACTTCCTAAGCCTCTCAAAAAGCTTCAGCAAATTGACTAGATGTCCTTCCTCCGTTTGGGACTTCGCAATCATGTCATCAACATAGACTTCGATCTCATGATGAATCATGTCATGAAACAAAGTAACCATTGCTCGTTGGTAAGTGGTCCCTGCGTTCTTCAGACCGAAAGGCATTACCTAGTAGCAAAATGTTCCCCAAGGCGTGATAAACATAGTTTTCTCCATGTCCTCCGGCGCCATCTTGATCTGATTGTAGCCGGAGAAGCCGTCCATGAACGAAAACACGGAGAACTGAGCTGTGTTGTCGACCAACACATCAATATGAGGCAGCGGGAAATCATCTTTAGGGCTCGCCCTATTCAAATCCCGATAATCGACGCACATTCACACCTTACCGTCCTTCTTCGGTACAGGCACTATGTTGGCGACCCACGGAGGGTAAGTAGTGACTGCTAAGAAGCCAGCATCAGGTTGTTTTTGCACTTCTTCTTTGATCTTAACGGCCATATCTGGTCGCGTCCTCCTAAGCTTCTGCTTAACGGGAGGGCAATCTTCTCGCAGCAGCAAGTGGTGGAGCACGATGTCAGTATCAAGTCTGGGCATATCTTCGTATGACCAAGCAAAGACGTCACTATACTCTCTCAGCATCTCGACCAATCTCTGCTTGACATCGCTCTGCAATGCAGCCCATATCCTGACGTTCCTGACAAGTTCTTCAGAACCCAGATTCACAATCTCGATCTCCTCTTCATGAGGCAGAATAACTTTCTCTTCTTGTTTCAACAAGCAGGCCAACTCTTCGGGAAGATCTTCGTCTTCATCAATCTCTTCTTCGGCTTGATAGATCGGGCAATCGAAGTCGAAGTGAGTCGTAGAAGGTCCAGAGTTGATGTCATCTGTTATGTGGATCCTGCAATAACAAGGGTTAGGCTTAAGACAAGGATATGCAGGTTAGCACAAACCCCATTTCCATTTTATTGTTTTTCAAAACAAATATAAAAAAAGAATAACAGAGATCACAACATTTGAATGCGAAAGAACGTCTTTTGATTTATAGGTAAAATGCATGTAAATAATCAAACGAGGCCCTGACAATAAAACCACTATGCCCCGGGTAGGACATAGGGTTGTACAATGATTGGAAAAAGTAAATCATTACTCTTCGCTTGTCATCTGGATGATATCCTTGACGGACCAATTGTTGAGGCTCTCGCCTGGCTTGCTTGGCTGGATCTAAGAGTCTAGGTCACAGTCGCTATCTCCGCTGTTTTCAGACACCGCGTTGACGCTTTCAAATATGACCCCGCCACTGGTAAACTAGATCGGCCCTTTACCTCGCGACGCACTGCTAGAAGAGGAGGCTTCAGCTCCAGGAGAATATCCCAACCCAAACTTGTCTTGCTTGTTAGGTATCTCCAAAATTCTCCCCCAGCCTGGGGTAGATCCGGCTTGAACAACGGCCCGGGCCTCCTTGAATGAAGAGAGAATCATCTCTGGCTTCTCAGTGACTACAGGAGCTACGTCCTTGACTTTAACAGCTTCGAATGCTTGGCATAGGGTTTCGTGGATTTCCCCATCCATCTCAACATACTTGAAGGATGACAAATGGCTCACCATTATGTCTTCCTCGCCACAAACAGTCACGATGCTACCTCTGACAGCATACTTGAGTTTCTGGTGCAACGTGGAGGTCATGGCACCTGCAGAATGGATCCATGGCCGG
Source organism: Lathyrus sativus (assembly GCA_963859935.3). NCBI lineage: Eukaryota > Viridiplantae > Streptophyta > Magnoliopsida > Fabales > Fabaceae > Lathyrus > Lathyrus sativus. The sequence continues at coordinate 184,803,704 of OZ012737.1, forward strand.
CCCAAGAGACAGCTGTAAGCAGGCATGATGTCCATAATGTAAAAGATCACGTCGAATGTTTCCGGACCTACTTGGATTGGCAACGTCACCTCCCCGAAAACATGGTGTTTGGTTCCATCGAACGCCTTCACAACCAGATCACTGAGTGTGCAAATCACTCCGCGAGTATCCAACTTCATTAATGCCTTCTTCGGAAGAACATTGAGCGACGACCCTGTGTCTACCAACACGTGGGACATAATCGTTCCTCTACACTCTATCGAGATGTGCAGGGCGCTATTATGGTTCCTCTCCTTCGGCGTCAGCTCTAGGTCAGTGAAACCTAAACCATTTCCAGCATTTACGTGGGCTACGACCTCTTCTAACTGGTTTACCGATATTTCCTGCGGTACATATGCGGCGTTCAACACCTTCAGCAGTGCGTTGTGATGTGCCTCAGAACACAGCAACAGGTTCAGGATGGAAATCTTCGAGGGTGTCTGATGGAGATGATCCACGATCTTGTAGTCACTCTTTTTAATCAACCTCATAAATTCCTCAGCGTCTTTAACGAGTTAGTCTTTTTCTACCCCACGAGGGATCTCTTCGACGACTTTACTTTTACCTTTATCAGTTGCATCAGCTTTGTACGCTTTATCCGCCACGACCTCAGGTGGTGCAAACACTCTTCCGCTACGAGTGATACCACTGATTCCCGCAAGGTTCTCCACAGACGACCCAAATGGTTCTAGTTCCAACTTCTGTCTGTTGCAGTAGACCTCTGCCCCATAGTGCCATGGGACAGCATTAGTGCTTTCGAACTGTATCGGCCCAGCTTTGGTGATGGTAATCGTGGGCGGTCTGGGTGCAGAAATAGTTATCGTCTGGCGAGGGATGGTGATGGTGGCAACCTCATCACCTTGCTTCAGCATTACCTCTCCCGATCCGCATTCGGCTCTTCGGCTAAATTGCAGGATTCCCTCGGTCATCAGACTCTAAATCCCCTCTACCTACTGCTCACATCCATCAGGACTAGTCGCACAACCCATACACAGCTCTCCGCAACCTGGAAAGAAACCTCTTTTCATCAGCTTAGCTTTAACGAAGCTAAGCGGTGTCTTCAGATCTCTGACGTCAGTCAACAAATCCAAACTCTCGTCTTCAATAATGGCGTTTACTCCACCTCCCCTATGATTCGGCATAGGGTTCTTCGTGACATTTGGCACATTATCGAAGAAATTGATGATCTTAGCGTCCACCATATCCTGCACCTTGTGCTTGAAGACTTTGCAATTCACTATTGTGTGGCCTGGTGCCCCTGAGTGAAACTCACAAGTTGCATTCGCGTCATAACCTGGCGGAGGTGCCCCTGTCAAGGGAGCCAGGGTTCTCTTCTGGATCAACTATAGCTGAAGCAAAGTCTGTAACAGTTGTGAGTACGACATGGGCGGTGTCTCAAGGTGACGACTCGACAGAGGTGCCCGATTCTGATACTTTCTGTACGCTTGTTGATTCGGTTACTGCTGCTGCTGCTGTGGCTGTGGGACTGCCGGGGTAGTTATGCTGGCCACCTGTTGGTGAGGGCCTTTACCCTTCCTTCGAGCGTTGGATACAGCGCTCGTTTCTCCTTCCCGTCTTTTGCCACCATAAGGTTTCTTGCCTCCTCCGGCTGAGGATGAATCACCTTGAATTTTCCCCAGTTTGATCCCATTTTCGATGTACTCACCCGTGATAATGAGATCTGAGAAGGTTCCGGACATACCGCTGACCAATTTCTCATAATAAACCCCTGGGAGGGTGGCTACGAACATCTGCACAAGCTCACGTTCAACCATCGGCGGCTGAACCCTAGCTGCTAACTCACGCCACCGCTGGGCGTATTCCTTGAACCCTTCATTGTTCCTTTGCGACAGATTCTGCAGTTGGACTCGGTTCAGGGCCAAGTCACTATTGTATTGGTAGTGGTGCACGAATGCTTCAGCAAGGTCCTTCCACGTGCGCACACTGGTAGGCTCGTGACTCATGTACCATTCGAGGGAGGGCCCGGACAGACTGTCTTGAAAGAAGTGCATCAGCAACTTTTCATCCTCAGAATGAGCGGAAATTTTTATGTAATATGATCTCAAATGGAAGCGAGGGCAAGTGGTGCCCTTGTACTTTTCAAAGTCAGGTACCTTGAACTTGGGAGGCACCTTGAAATCAGCAATCAGTCCCAACTTGGACATATCAACACCCAGGGTGTTCTGGTTCTCGATATTTCTCATCTTATCCTCGAGTGCCTTGAACCTAAGCCGTGCTTCAGCAGTCAGCTCACCTTCAGCACCTCTCTGAGAGAACACACCGTTTTGACGGTCTTCTAACCACGGCTGAGGCCCGAACAGATTCCCAACACCTGCATTGCCGTTGCCCAGCCCAGCATTGACATTGGCTTCAAAATTTTCATTACCGACGCCCGTCGTATTACCATTGAGTCCCATGTTAGCTATCACATTGTCGTTGGCACTGCCATTCCCCCCAGTCACGGGGACGCCATTCTGAGGAGTTTCAACTGGTGGAGGGGTAGGCACAGTCCCACGATGGAGTACGCCATTGCTATCGACCCTTGAAATCAGAGGCTGAACCAAGGTTCTGAGCTGATCCTGGCCATTGGCGACCGCTTGCATGAGCTCCATGAAGCGGTCCATTCTTTCGCGGAGTTCCTGAACATCAGTTTGCACTTGCTCCATGATTCTGGTTTGATTTGCTCTGGTCGGATAGCGGTGGATAGGTCTCTGATCAATCCTGGAGCAACCTGAAACAACCTGAAAACACAAAAGGGTTAGGAAAAACGCCAAAGTGCTCGTTATGCAAATGCTTCATGCAAATGCAAACGTGTGTTTGTGTGTTAGGGAGATTTCCCCCGATCCTAGTGCCTGAGTGCCAGTGCTGATAATAAGAAGTCCGAGCCCAATCATGGAAATAACATCTCATATATAGAGAAAGCCCCTCAAGGCAGTACACAACGTCAGTGAGTACAAGATGAATCAATAGCGTGACCTCATCCAACAAGCCTGGTGATGGTCAGCATACAACAATGATCAACACAAAAGGAATACAAATAGTCAAGCACGGCCATGGGCGCGAAACTCTTCTAACAACCCCTTCGTTTCTGGATGATCAGGCTGAGTGAGTAACCCTTTGACGAGTAACTCCCTCTGCGTAATGGTGTATTGAAGACCTTCGACCGAATCTTCCCATGCTCCTTCACCGAAACAATCTTCTAGCTTCCGCTTTTTGGATTCAAACATCAGTTTGCGCTCTTTCAGGTTAGCAAGAGCTCTGTTGAGCTGGCATTCAGCGGCATATCTGCGAGCGGTTTCTTCATCAAACCTCTTCTCACTAGCCTTCACCTGGGCTTTCAGCTTAGAGATCTGTTGCATCAGCTTATCCTCTCGCTCTTTCCTGTTGGCTAGGATGGCCTTCCAATGCTGGTTAAACTTGGATATCCTCCGATACGCTTCATCCAAGTGCTGCTTCTTCGTGGCCAGTACATCGTTGACAGCTTTGAAGTCTCGACCCATGCGCTCACGCTCAGCTATCTACTTAGTCAAATCTGTACTTAGCTGGTTCACCAGCTCTGTCTGCCTCTTGAAGGAATGAACGACTTCGTTTCTCTCGCTTCTGAGTTGAGCCAATTCTTTCTCCAATTCTTCATTTGCCCTCTTCAATTCATCTCGCTTAGCTAGCACCTGATTATGCTGCTGAATGGGCATGGTGGTAGGCTCTTCAATCACTGGAGGGCTTTTTGGCTTGGTAGGAGGAAACGGCATCCCTATAGCATCTGCTCTGGCTCTGATCCAAGTCGCGTACGGAGCGTAGGCTTGACTATTGCTTCTCCCAAACAATGGTTTTCCCTTCTTACTAATACCATTCCAAGCGCGCTGAAGCTTGGATAACATATCCCCTTCTAGAAGACCAGTGAGGTACAGAGATTCCTGCACCTCTTCATCCTTCGGCGGAGCTCTCAAAGCGTAAGCAAACTGTCGGACCAGCAAAGACGGATTATAGTTTATACAGCCCTTCCTGCCTATCAAAGGCACGTTCGGAAACCCGCTGCAGCTGAAGATGATCTCAGTGCCCAACCTATCTCTATCAAACAAGTCAATATCCTCTGCAGATAGACTCATCAAACGCTTGGACCACTCAGCTGTGGCTGCAGACAAAGCAAAGGGACCCCTCTTGGGTAGGTGACTATCAAGCCATTTATAGAGTAGGGGCACACAGCACGAGACATTCTTGCCCCTTGTGTTCTCGTTTTTGTAGTGGATGGAATGGTAGACATCTCCTATCAAGTTAGGGACTGGTTTCCCTGACGCAAAGATGCGAAATGCGTCGAAGTCTACAAAGTCGGGCATATTGGGGAACATAATGATGCCATATATGCACAGAGCGAGAATGGCGTTGAACACGACCCAACATCCGTCTTTGGCGCACTGCTGAGCCTTTCCCACTAAGAACTTCAAAGAGAAACCGGGAACCTTGTTCCAACTAGACAATACCAACTCGGAGGCATCCAGATGAAGTGACGGAGCTAGACTAGCCAGATTAGGCTCAGCATCCCTATGGACAAAGGGCATCTGACTCCTGATAGGCACACCTAACAAATCAACATACTCCTCTAGCATAGGTGCGAGAACAAAATCCCGGAAAGTAAAGCATCTCAACGGAGGGTCGTAGAACTGCAGCAGAGCGTGCAACCCATTCAACTCAAACGCAGAAGGTTTACGAACCAAACTGAGCAATTTGCCGTAAGATTTTCTGAACCCATCTCTCACAGAATCATCTGCTAAAGCAATCAAACCAGTCAGCTGAACCACATCAGGGGCAGGGAGCTTGTAAGCCACGGTCTTCCTTAGAGAACCCATAACAATACAATGGGAGGACAGAAATCCTGAATCGGGGGAAACGGTACCTGCAACACAGACACACGTTACTGAAACGCAAATAAATATGCAAAGCAATGTAAAATGCAATCATGCAGCAGGAGATCAAGACAACTGTGCTGTGGAGATTCTGTGTCAACAAAACCATAATCCTGCTCTATCAAGAACAACCACTATCTCTGATAAGAACAAAACCCTGGTATCGGACCACAAATCTGCTCCGTCAAGAACACACACACATAAGACCATAAATCTGCTCTGTCAAGAACAAACATCTGATACAGGACCTCTGATACAGGAGACCAAAACTCTGCTCTGTCAAGAACAAGCATCTGATAATAAGGACCTCTGATACAGGACCAAAACTCTGCTCTGTCAAGAACAAACATCTGATAATAAGGACCTCTGATACAGGACCATAAATCTGCTCTGTCAAGAACAAACATACATCTGCTGATGAGACCCTCTGATCCCAATCATAAACCTGCTATGTCAAGAACAAATACACATCTCTGAAGATAAGGTCCTCTGATACAGGACCATAACTCTGCTCTGTCAAGAACAATCGTATATCTGATGATGAGAACCTCCAGTACCAACAAAACTGATTCACTATCAAGAAAACCAGGTAGTTTGAAGGTCAAAGTTTCCTGCAACAAACCCAACCCTGCTTACAGGTATGGACCTAAACTGACTCAAGTTTGGCATCCTATGCGGTCATCAGCGTCACAGACATTCAAGAGGGGTGATACGATACCCAGAAGGTGTGGCATCACCAGCTCATGAAGCGGCCTCACTCGGCTGAATCACAAATGATCGGTCCCCAGAGTCGACAATCCTCCAAACCAACAACCCCCTCAACCCAAAGGGTTGAAAAAGAAGTCAATCGGGAGAACCTCGTCTGAGCGTAGATTTCATGAGACACTAGTGCCTGCCAAGCAAGCACCGCCCACTAATTTCCACAACTAATGCTAAGTTCACTCAAGCCTGAGTCTGGCTTCTCACTCATCAGAATGCCCCTCCCACAACAGCACAGATAATCATATCATACTGAAAATAAAGTGCGGGAAATAAAGCGCGAAAAATAAACACAACCCAACAAGTAATCATACAAACGCTAGGATTGACTCTCGCAGGGGACGTCGGATCCCCAAACTGACTCGCATACGGGACGTTGGATCCCAAAAAACTATCAAGTCCCCAGCAGAGTCGCCAGCTGTCGCTTCCGCGAAAATAAGGTGTCGGCAAAACAGAAGAGTCGCCACCTTTCGTTATTTATCCCTCGGAACGGGAAAGGAAACGATCGAAAAAAACCTGACGAATAGGGTATAAGACAAGGTCATCGCAACCATTGTCTGGGTTCGGGAGTCGGTTACGCAAGGGGAAGGTATTAGCACCCCTCACGTCTGTCGTACTCGACGGAATCCACGCTTGTTGTGTTTACTGGACGAGTTGGTTTATCTATCTACCTATCAAGGCTAGCTTAAAAAGAAAAGAAAATGACTCGGCAAAGCGTCGCGCTTTATGCCTACGTATTCTCATCAGAGAATGAGAAATCAGAGTCAACGTAGTTCGACTAGCTACGGGTAATGGGGGAAGGTGGCTCGCCAATACATCAGTATTGTGCCTACGTACTCTCAATAGATATGAGAGATCAGAGCTTACGTAGTTCGGGATAATACGGATTACGGGAATTCAGATTCATCTGTTTTATCGAGTAGGGTTAAACAGCAGTTCCAGCAGTTAGGGACAAAGCCTGTTAGCGGTGGCGCTGAAGTTTAACGACACTCTTTTCTTCAGAAAAGCTTCCTTTGAATTACGGGCCCACGGGGCAAAAAGGTTTGAAGTTTGTTTTCTGTCTTTTACGAAAGAAGTGTTTTTTATTGTGTTTGCAATTTCAATCGCACTAAAGACTATGACCTGAGAGTGAATGCGTCGCATGTCACCCAAAGGGTGCCATACTAAACATCCAGACTGTTGAAAAGAAACTCTCCAACAATCCTTTCTCAGATAGCTTAAGGCTCGTAATGTACGAAAGAAATCATTCATGATTACTGTATCTTAAACTATTTTGAGATGAGAAGAGAACAGGCTCAACTAAAGGGAGACTATCAAGTCCTACTGTTGTCATGCCAAGGATTCATCCTATAGTTGGAGTTTGAAACAGGGAACTCCTAGAAGTTATCATGCATAGGTTTCAACCTAAAGTTCTATCATCACTTCCTTATCAAAGGGAATGAGAGTCCTAAGGGATCATGTCAATGATAAACAGAAACAGATAAAGCATCAGCTTAAACAGTAAACAGATATACAGTAAACGACTGTAAAATGCATGCAATGCAAGTGAGGGAGGAAATGTGTGTGGGGCAGCAGCCTCCACAAAATCATCTCAACCTCAAGCCAGATATGAATAACAGTAATCATACAGAGGAAATAACATTCTATCAAGCAAAATAGAATAACAACTGCAATCATACAGAAGAAATAAAATGCTATCAAGCAACACAAACCACATGGGCAAGGGAGCAGGGCTCTACCGAATACCCGCAAGCAAAGCCATAGAGTAACAATACAAGAAGAGGGAGCAACTCAACCTCTAGTGCAATCATGCTCCTAGCTTAAAGTCAATCTAGATATGGACTTATTCTAATGCATCACACAAGTCAAACAAGGCACATCAGCACAGAAAAGAAAACAGAAAAGAAAGCAGATCAACCCCTGTTTCAATTCCAAGCTTCAGCTCTTCTAACAGCAATTCAGTCTTCAGACTTCAACCACCCTTCAAGGCTATCACTTCACTAGCAAGATTAGGTAGCAAGTGTCCACTTGCTTCTTCAAGTTTCTAACACATCAAACATAAGTATCCACTTATTCTCTCTTCTCCAAGCTTCAGCTCTTCAGTCAATTCCACCTTCAGGCTTCACTCCTAACTGCAAGTATCAACTTGATTCCTTCAGGCTCTTAATGCATCAATGTAAGTATCAACTCATCTTTTATTCCTCAAGCCTCAGCTCTTCGCTCAATCTCCATTGGATCTTCTTCACCAGTATCAACTTAGTCTTCAAGCTTCAGCTCTTTTTGTTTTACCAGTATCAACTTGGTCTTCTTGCTCTTCCAAGCTTCAGCTGCAATGGCAATGCTCAAGGAATCATCCTCTTCCACACTCTTCAATGAAGTCCTCATCCTCAGACTCAAGTCCAACATCCTCCAAGATACTCAAACCTGAAGACAATTGATTTAACAGAATGAGTGGAAATGATAAACAGCTTATTGACAACCAAAGGAAGCCTGTAAGGGTTCATCATTATGAAAGACTGGTTCCCTCAAAGTTCTACTTCCCAGATAAAGCCACTCATCCCTCCAAAGGAGGGATGTGAATATCTTAGAAGGACTTTTAGTCATTGGGAGGAATGGAAGCACCAGATGCTTTCCATATTTGTGAAAGAAGTCATTCTAGTTATAAGGCTCTCCCTATGTCTCCTACCTCCTAAATCTTCATCAGACACCTTCAGGCACAAGCAACTCCAAGCAACAAGCAACTTCAAGCATCCTCACCTTGTCTTCAACTTGTCTTCAATCTCAACCAAAGGCAAACAAAGCACAACCCTAATCTAAGGGGACTAAAGAAGTTAATCTAATTGAGTTAGTAAGTTAGGATCACCTAAAACCTAGTACTAAAGTTAGTCCTAACTAAAATACTAAAACCAATTGTGAAATCCTACAAAAATAACTATGGGAACCTAGGTCAATCATGACTCTACCATATTAATTCCAGAGATCAAATCATCAACTAAGATCTAGAAATAAATTCTACACTACAAGGTACTAAACCTAAACCCTAAAAGGGAGCACCTAAGGTTTCAACCTAAAAAACACACCTACTTTCATCACAAAAATGTGAGAAAAAAGCTATGGGAGCATACATGTCTAAGCTAACAACACACAAAAAATTAGGATCAAAATCATCACCACATGATCACACAAAATTAAGTATCAAACATAACTATTTTAATATCAATTAAAATGTAAAATTACCATAAAATCAGAAAATGCATGAACTAAAAATATTTTTTCTCCAAAAAATACTAGACTCAATCATGAATATAATGCAAAAAGAATGGGGTTAATTGGATCATTTTTCAATTTTATATGATTTTTTCAAGAACCATGAATAAAATGAAAAAATAAAAGAAAATCCAAGTAAAATAATAAAACCACGGTGCAGATAGTAAACACGCTCAGTTCATTATGACAATTGGGCCATCAGGGGGGTGGGGATAGCAAAGTTTCAACTAAGCTCAAAACCAGCTGATTAATGAAACACTGCGTTTCATAATCAGAACTACTCTTCACAAAATTCACGCACGCGTGGCCGTTGGATGGGGTCTTTGGTCCAAGTCAAACCATAATCTGATGGCTAACAAGTCATCTTCCCCAATTCAAACCTCTGAAACTCGCGCGCAGTTCCGGCCACCACCGGTGGTGCTCCGGTCATCGTTCCACAACCCTAATTCAACATAGAGTCCACCATAGGCCACGATCCCTTAATGAAACATGTCCCAAATTCCCTCACGAATTCATTCATGCCCTTAATTCTCTTTGAAACCTCAAGATTCACCATAACCAACTCTCAACCGAAAATGGTAACATCCTAAATTGGTCACTAATTCTCAAATTAACTATCTGAAAACCTTCCTACACCGTTCTACAATGCATCTAACACCCTAATTCATCTTGATTCTACCTAATTCATGATGGAGGAAGAAAGTTACTAACCTGAAAATTCTTGATGAACAGATGCACTAAATCTTCAAATCAAGCTCTCCAACCTTCCATACACGATCAATGGATCCTTTCCTTGCTTCTGTATGCAATAGAACTGGTTGAAAACTCCTGAATCTTGAAACCCGATGGTGAGTTGCAGGTGGAAAAATCTGTGCTCAAGAACACCAATCAGCCACGAATTCCCTTGGAATATGATCTGGAATCAATCCCTAGCATCCATGGAAGAAGTTGCAATCAATAAAATGGATGGAAAGTGAAGAAATTGGTGAAACCGAATTCAGTTGCAAGCTATGCAATTTCAATCTCAATCTATGCTCTCTCCTTCAATCATCACCAACCTTTCATTTGAACCCCTTCTAATCAATATATAGAACATGTTGTACCTCTCTAGAACCTTCTGGAATCATCCAAGGAGATGTTGAATTTCTCATGTCATCCAAAATCTCATCTCATGCCATACTCACCCCAATTCTGGTTTCACTTGTTGCAGCAGCTTGCCATGACTCCAAAATCTCTCCAAATGAGATATTAGATGTGTTGCAAGGCCTTGGAAGCTTGTGTATTGGTCTCTCATGTGTTTTGCAAATGTTACTTAATATGCAAGCAATTACTTTTCAAAGCAAGTCCATAAATTAGACCTCAAATCAAAATTGTGGCTAAACCAATGTTCTTAAAATGTTTTCTAGAGTCAAAATGATATATTACATGCCTTGGTTTGGATGTGTATATTGAGAATATCAATTTCCAACTTTGGTTTATTTAACTTATACCCTTATTTTAGGTCATTTTTGCAACTTTGAGCTATAAGCACTTCCAACATCTCATGACCTCTTTACTAGTCTTAAAACATCATTTTGAACAAGTTTTATGTTGAACATTTTTCCATTTGAAGCTTGGAAATAGGAGTTATGGCCTTATGCTTGAAATGACCTGTAATCTCCAAATGACCAAAATGCCCTTGACTTGTCAAAGCCATAACTTGAGTTCTACAAATCCTATCAAGGACTTATAGTACTCTCTAGAAATCTAAGAGGATAAGGAACAACATTCATGTTGACCAAGAGTTCATAGGAATCATCCTTCTTGGGAAAAAGTTTGATGCAAGTTGGGTAACTTTCAAGCCCCCAGATTCACAGACCTCAGATGACCTGTAACTTGTCAAAGTCATAACTTGAGTTCTATAAACCCTATCAAGGACTTCTAGTACTCAAATTAAATCTAAGAGAAAGCTCTATAACATTCATGTTGGGGGAAATATGAGATGACAATCACATCTTGAGCTAAATTGCCTTGAAGATAGGGGTCAAACTAGGGGATTTTACACTGTCAAGCCTTAGAAACCCTAGCTTGAAACTTCTAAAACTCTTCAATTATGATGAGTTGACCTTGGAATCATCCTTATAACATCTCAATGCATCAATCCATGATCACATGGCTCTTGGATTAGGTCTCAACCTTGTTCAAATTATCAGTTGACTTAGGGTTGACCCAGTCAAACCCTAATTGCACCACTCATGGCTGAATCTTCTTAATCTTGCACAATGACCTGTCTAGGCTTCCAAATGATCTTAAACACTTCTTATGAGCTCTCTCAAGACCTCAAGTCCAACTTCATGGCTTCAGAATCATCTGAGGACTTCCCACAACTCTCAAGTTAGGAGGCACACACTCTTGGCTTCAACCATTCTCTCTGAGAATCCTTTAACTTCTCTGACAAGGATATCAACCCTTGAACACTTGAATAACCTTCTTAGCTAGCTTCAAAGTCTTGTGTAGCCCTTGATTGGTAATCATACCTCTTGATCTCCTGCATACATGTCAATGGAATGCAAATGATAATGCTAATGTGAATGAAATGAAACATAAGCTAGGTAAAGAAATGTTGGTCAAATTTTGGGGTGAAACACACTACAACCAAAAGGATGATAGGACAAACACTATCGCACAATCTGACATCAATCAGATGACAGAACCCCCAGTAAAGGGATGACGGAGCGAAACTCACACCGGCCACTACCACCAAACGGATGATAGGACAAACAAGATCACACAATCTGACATCAATAACGATGATAGACCCACCACCAAAAGGATGATGGAGCGAAACTCACATCGGCCACTACCACCAAAAGGATTATAGCACAAACATTATTGCACAATCTGACATCAATAAGATGACAGACCCCCACCAAAAGGATGATAGAGCGAAACTCGCAACGTCCACTACCACCAAACGAATGATAGGACAAACAAGATCGCACAATCTAACATCAATAAGATGACAGACCCCCTACCAAAAGGATGAAGGAGAGAAACTCACACCGGCCACTACCACCAAAAGGATGATAGAACAATATCTATCGCACAATCTGACATCAATAAGATGACAGACCCCCACCAAAAGGATGACGGAGCGAAACTCACACCGGCCACTACCACCAAAAGGATGATTGGACAAAACAATATCGCACAATCTGTCATCAATAAGATGACAGACCCCCCATAAAAAGGAGGACGGAGCAAAACTCACACAGGCCACTACCACCAAAAGGATGATAAGACAAACACTATCGAACAATCTGACATTAACTACGACGACACACACCCTACCAAAAGGATGACGGAATGAGACTCACATCGGCCACTACCACTAAAAGGATGTTAGGACAAACACTATCGCACAATCTGACATCAATAAGATGACATACCCCCCACAAAAAGGATGACAGAGCGAAACACACACCGGCCACTACCACCAAAAGGATGATAGAACAAAAACTATTGCACACTATGACATCAATAAGATGAAATACCCCCCACCAAAAGGATGACGGAGCGAAACTCACACCGGCCACTACCACCAAAAGGATGATAGGAGAAACACTAACGCAACATCTGACATCAATAAGAAGAAAAACACATCAGAAAAAGGATGACGGAGCGAAACTCACACCGGACATTACCACAATAATGATGATAGGACAAACACTATCGCACAATCTAACATCAATATGATGACAGACCCCTCACAGAAAGGATGACGGAGCGAAACTCACACCGTCCTCTACAACCAAAAGGATGATAGGACAAACACTATCGCACAATCTAACATCAATAAGATGACAGAACCCCCAGCAAAAAGAGGACGAAGCGAAACTCACACCGGCCACTACCACCAAATGGATGATAGGATAAACAAGGTCGGCCAATCTAACATCAATAACGATGACAGACCCCCCACCAAAAGGATGATGGAGCGACACTCACACCGACCACTACCACCAAAAGGATGATAGGACAAAACACTATCGCACAATCTGACATCAATAAGATGAAAGACACCCAACTAAAAGGATGACGGAGCGAAACTCACACCGGCCACTACCACCAAAAGAATGATTTGACAAAACACTATCGCACAATCTGACATCAATAAGATGACAGACCCCCCACCAAAAGGATGACGGAGCAAAACTCACACAGACCACTACCGCCAAAAGAATGATAAGAAAAACACTATCGAACAATCTGACATTAATTACGATGACACACACCCTACCAAAAGGATGACGGAACGAAACTCACATCGGCCACAACCACCAAAAGGATGATAGGAAAAACACTATCGCACAATCTGACATCAATAAGATGACAGACACCTCACAAAAAGGATGACGGAGCGAAACTCATATCGGCCACTACCACCAAAAGGATGATAGGACAAACACTATCGCCCAATCTAACATCAATAAGATGACAGACCCCTCACAGAAAGGATGACGGAGCGAAACTCACACCGTTCACTACAACCAAAAGGATGATAGGACAAACACTATCGCACAATCTGACATCAATAAGATGACAGAACCCCCAGCAAAAGGATGACAGAGCGAAACTCACACCAGCAACTACCACCAAACGGATGATAGGACAAACAAGATCGCACACTCTGACATCAATAACGATGATAGACCCCCCACCAAAAGGATGATGGAGCGAAACTCACATCGGCCACTACCACCAAAAGGATTATAGCACAAACACTATCGCACAATCTGACATCAATATGATTAAAGACCCCTCACCAAAATGATGACGGAGCGAAACTCGCAACGTCCACTACCACCAAACGAATGATAGGACAAAAAAGATCGCACAATCTAACATCAATAAGATGACAGACCCCCCACCAAAAGGATGAAGGAGCGAAACTCACACTGGCCACTAACCCCAAAAGGATGATAGAACAATATCAAGGTCGCACAATCTGACATCAATAAGATGACAGACCCCCCACCAAAAGGATGACGGAGCAAAACTCACACCGGCCACTACCACCAAAAGGATGATTGGACAAAACACTATCGCACAATCTGTCATCAATAAGATGACAGACCCCCCACCAAAAGGATGACGGAGCAAAACTCACACAGGCCACTACCACCAAAAGAATGATAAGACAAACACTATCGAACAATCTGACATTAATTAAGATGACACACACCCTACCAAAAGGATGACAGAATGAAACTAACATCGGCCACTACCACCAAAAGGATGTTAGGACAAACACTATCGCACAATCTGACATCAATAAGATGACATACCCCCCACAAAAAGGATGACGGAGCGAAATACACACCGGCCACTACCACCAAAAGGATGATAGAACAAAAACTATCGCACAATATGACATTAATAAGATGACAGACCCCCCACCAAAAGGATGACGGAGCGATACTCACACCGGCCATTACCACCGAAAGGATGATAGGGGAAACACTAACGCAACATCTGACATCAATAAGAAGACAAACACATCACGAAAAGGATGATGGAGCGAAACTCACACCGGCCATTACCACAAGAATGATGCTAGGACAAACACTATCGCACAATCTAACATCAATATGATGACAGACCCCTCACAGAAAGGATGACGGAGCGAAACTCACATCGTTCACTACAACCAAAAGGATGATAGGACAAACACTATCGCACAATCTGACATCAATAAGATGACAGAACCCCCAGCAAAAGGATGACAGAGCGAAACTCACACCAGCAACTACCACCAAACGGATGATAGGACAAACAAGATCGCACACTCTGACATCAATAACGATGATAGACCCCCCACCAAAAGGATGATGGAGCGAAACTCACATCGGCCACTACCACCAAAAGGATTATAGCATAAACACTATCGCACAATCTGACATCAATATGATGAAAGACCCCTCACCAAAATGATGACGGAGCGAAACTCGCAACGTCCACTACCACCAAACGAATGATAGGACAAAAAAGATCGCACAATCTAACATCAATAAGATGACAGACCCCCCACCAAAAGGATGAAGGAGCGAAACTCACACTGGCCACTAACACCAAAAGGATGATAGAACAATATCAAGGTCGCACAATCTGACATCAATAAGATGACAGACCCCCCACCAAAAGGATGGCGGAGCAAAACTCACACCGGCCACTACCACCAAAAGGATGATTGGACAAAACACTATCGCACAATCTGTCATCAATAAGATGACAGACCCCCCACCAAAAGGATGACGGAGCAAAACTCACACAGGCCACTACCACCAAAAGAATGATAAGACAAACACTATCGAACAATCTGACATTAATTAAGATGACACACACCCTACCAAAAGGATGACAGAATGAAACTAACATCGGCCACTACCACCAAAAGGATGTTAGGACAAACACTATCGCACAATCTGACATCAATAAGATGACATACCCCCCACAAAAAGGATGACGGAGCGAAATACACACCGGCCACTACCACCAAAAGGATGATAGAACAAAAACTATCGCACAATATGACATTAATAAGATGACAGACCCCCCACCAAAAGGATGACGGAGCGATACTCACACCGGCCATTACCACCGAAAGGATGATAGGGGAAACACTAACGCAACATCTGACATCAATAAGAAGACAAACACATCACAAAAAGGATGACGGAGCGAAACTCACACCGGCCATTACCACAAGAATGATGCTAGGACAAACACTATCGCACAATCTAACATCAATATGATGACAGACCCCTCACAGAAAGGATGACGGAGCGAAACTCACACCGTCCTCTACAATCAAAAGGATGATAGGACAAACACTATCGCACAATCTAACATCAATAAGATGACAGAACCCCCAGCAAAAAGAGGACGGAGCGAAACTCACACCGGCCACTACCACCAAATGGAAGATAGAATAAACAAGGTCGCACAATCTAACATCAATAACGATGACAGACCCCCCACCAAAAGGATGATGGAGCGACACTCACACCGACCACTACCACCAAAAGGATGGTAGGACAAAACATTATCGCATAATCTGACATCAATAAGATGACAGACACCCAACCAAAAGGATGACTGAGCGGAACTCACACCGGCCACTACCACCAAAAGAATGATTTGACAAAACACTATCGCACAATCTGACATCAATAAGATGACAGACCCCCCCACCAAAAGGATGACGGAGCAAAACTCACAAAGGCCACTACCGCCAATAGAATGATAAGAAAAACACTATCGAACAATCTGACATTAATTACGATGACACACACCCTACCAAAAGGATGACGGAACGTAACTCACATCGGCCAATACCACCAAAAGGATGATAGGACAAACACTATCGCACAATCTGACATCAATAAGATGACAGGCACTTCACAAAAAGGATGACGGAGCGAAACTCACATCGGCCACTACCACCAAAAGGATGATAGGACAAACACTATCGCCCAATCTAACATCAATAAGATGACAGACCCCTCACAGAAAGGATGACGGAGCGAAACTCACACTGTTCACTACAACCAAAGGGATGATAGGACAAACACTATCGCACAATCTGACATCAATAAGATGACAGAACCCCCATCAAAAGGATGACAGAGTGAAACTCACACTGGCCACTACCACCAAACGGATGATAAGACAAACAAGATCGCACACTCTGACATCAATAACGATGATAGAGCCCCCACCAAAAGGATGATGGAGCGAAACTCACATCATCCACTACCACCAAAAGGATTATAGCACAAACACTATCGCACAATCTGAAATCAATAAGATGACAGACCCCCCACCAAAATGATGATGGAGCGAAACTCGCAACGTCCACTACCACCAAACGAATGATAGGTCAAACAAGATCGCACAATCTAACATCAATAAGATGACAGACCCCCCACCAAAAGGATGAAGGAGCGAAACTCACACCGGCCACTAACACCAAAAGGATGATAGAACAATATCAAGGTCGCACAATCTGACATCAATAAGATGACAGACCCCCCACCAAAAGGGTGACGGAGCGAAACTCACACCGGCCACTACCATCAAAAGGATGATTGGACAAAACACTATCGCACAATCTGTCATCAATAAGATGACAGACCCCCCACCAAAAGGATGACGGAGCAAAACTCACACAGGCCATTACCACCAAAAGGATGATAAGACAAACACTATCGAACAATCTGACATTAATTATGATGACACACACCCTACCAAAAGGATGACAGAATGAAACTCACATCGGCCACTACCACCAAAAGGATGTTAGGACAAACACTATCGCACAATCTGACATCAATAAGATGACATACCCCCCACAAAAAGGATGACGGAGCAAAACACACACCGGCCACCACCACCAAATGGATGATAGAACAAAAACTATCGCACAATATGACATCAATAAGATGACAGACCCCCTACCAAAAGGATGACGGAGCGAAACTCACACCGACCACTACCGCCGAAAGGATGATAGGAGAAACACTAATGCAACATCTGACATAAAAAAGAAGATAAACACATCACAAAAAGGAAGACGGAGCGAAACACACACCGACCATTACCACCAAAATGATGATAGGACAAACACTATCGCACAATCTAACATCAATATGATGACAGACCCCTCACAGAAAGGATGACGGAGCAAAACTCACACCGACCTCTACAACCAAAAGGATGATAGGACAAACATTATCGCACAATCTAACATCAATAAGATGACAGAACCCCCAGCAAAAGGATGACATAGCGAAACTCACACCGGCCACTACCACCAAACGGATGATAGGACAAACAAGGTCGCACAATCTGACATCAATAACGATGACAGACCCCCCACCAAAAGGATAATGGAGCGAAACTCACATTGGCCACTACCACCAAACGGATGATAGAACAAACACTATCGCACAATCTGACATCAATAAGATGACAGACCCTCCACCAAAAGGATGACGGAGCAAAACACGCACCTTCCACTACCACCAAACGAATGATAGGACAAACAAGATCGCACAATCTGACATCAATAAGATGACAGACCCCCCACCAAAAGGATGAAGAAGCGAAACTCACACCGGCCACTACCACCAAAAGGATGATAGGACAAACACTATCGCACAATCTGACATCAATAAGATGACAGACCCCCCACCAAAAGGATGACGGAGCGAAACTCACACCGGCCACTACCACCAAAAGGGTGATTGGACAAAACACTATCGCACAATCTGACATCCATAAGATGACGCACCCCCACCAAAAGGATGACGGAGCGAAACTCACATCGGCCACTACCACCAAAAGGATGATTGGACAAAACACTATCGCACAATCTGACATCAATAACATGACAGACCCCCACCAAAAGGATTACGGAGCAAAACTCACACATGCCACTACCACCAAAAGGATGATAAGACAAACACTATCGAACAATCTGACATTAATTACGATGACACACACCCTACCAAAAGGATGACGGAACAAAACTCACATCGGCCACTACCACCAAAAGGATGATAGGACAAACAGTATCGCACAATCTGACATCAATAAGATGACAGACACCTCACAAAATGGATGACGGAGCGAAACTCACATCGGCCACTACCACCAAAAGGATGATAGGACAAACACTATCGCCCAATCTAACGTCAATAAGATGACAGACCCCTTACAGAAAGGATGATGGAGCGAAACTCACACTGTCCACTACAACCAAAAGGATGATAGGTCAAACACTATCGCACAATCTGACATCAATAAGATGACAGAACCCCCAGCAAAAGGATGACGGAGCGAAACTCACACCGGCCACTACGACCAAACGGATGATAGGACAAACAAGATCGCACACTCTGACATCAATAACGATGATAGACCCCCCACCAAAAGGATGATGGAGCGAAACTCACATCGGCCACTACCACCAAAAGGATTATAGCACAAACACTATCGCACAATCTGACATCAATAAGATGACAGACCCCCCACTAAAAGGATGACGGAGCGTAACTCGCAACTTCCACTAACACCAAACAAATGATAGGACAAACAAGATTGCACAATCTAACATCAATAAGATGACAGAAACCACACCAAAAGGTAGATGGAGCGAAACTTACACCGACCACTACCACCAAAAGGATGATAGAATAATATTTATCGCACAATCTGACATCAATAAGATGACAGATCCCCCACCAAAAGGATGACGGAGCGAAACTCACACCGGCCACTACCACCAAAAGGATGATTGGACAAAACACTATCGCACAATTTGTCATCAATAAGATGTCAGACCCCCCACCAAAAGGATGACGGAGCAAAACTCACACATGCCACTACCACCAAAAGGATGATAAGACAAACACTATCGAACAATCTGACATTAATTACGATGACACACACCCTACCAAAAGGATAACGGAATGAAACTCACATCGGCCACTACCACCAAAAGGATGTTAGGACAAACACTATCGCACAATCTGACATCAATAAGTTGACATACCCCCTACAAAAAGGATGACAGAGCGAAACACACACCGGCCACTACCACCAAAAGGATGATAGAACAAAAACTATCACACAATATGACATCAATAAGATGACAGACCCCCCACCAAAAGGATGACGGAGCGAAACTCACACCGGCCACTACCACCAAAAGGGTGATTGGACAAAACACTATCGCACAATCAGACATCCATAAGATGACACACCCCCACCAAAAGGATGATAGGACAAACACTATCACACAATCTGACATAAATAAGATGACAGAACCCCCAGCAAAAGGATGACAGAGCGAAACTCACACCGGCCACTAAGACCAAACGGATGATAGGACAAACAAGATCGCACACTCTGACATCAATAACGATGATAGACCCCCCACCAAAAGGATGATGGAGCGAAACTCACATCGGCCACTACCACCAAAAGGATTATAGCACAAACACTATCGCACCATCTGACATCAATAAGATGACAGACCCCCCACCAAAAGGATGATGGAGCGAAACTCACAACGTCCACTACCACCAAACAAATGATAAGACAAACAAGATCGCACAATCTAACATCGATAAGATGACAGACCCCCCACCAAAAGGTTGATGGAGTGAAACTTACACCCACCACTACCACCAAAAGGATGATAGAATAATATCTATCGCACAATCTCACATCAATAAGATGACAGACCCCCCACCAAAAGGATGACGGAGCGAAACTCACACCGGCCACTACCACCAAAAGGATGATTGGACAAAACACTATCGCACAATCTGTCATCAATAAGATGACAGACCCCCCACCAAAAGGATGACGGAGCAAAACTCACATAGGCCACTACCACCAAAAGGATGATACGACAAACACTATCGAACAATCTGACATTAATTACAATGACACACACCCTACCAAAAGGATGACGGAACGAAACTCACATCGGCCACTACCACCAAAAGGATGTTAGGACAAACACTATCGCACAATCTGACCTAAATAAGATGACAAAACCCCCACAAAAAGGATGACAGAGCGAAACACACACCGACCACTACCACCAAAAGAATGATAGAACAAAAAGTATCACACAATATGACATCAATAAAATGACAGACCCCCCACCAAAAGGATGACGGAGCGAAACTCACACCGGCCACTACCACCGAAAGGATTATAGGAGAAACACTAACACAACATCTGACATCAAAAGGAAGATAAACACATCACAAAAAGGATGACGGAGCGAAACACACACCGGCCATTACCACCAAAATGATGATAGGACAAACATTATCGCACAATCTAACATCAATACGATGACAGACCCCTCACAGAAAGGATGACAGAGTGAAACTCACACCAGCCTCTACAACCAAAAGGATGATAGGACAAACACTATCGCACAATCTAACATCAATAAGATGACAGAACCCCCAGCAAAAGGATGACAGAGCGAAACTCACACCGGCTACTACCACCAAATGGATGATAGGATAAACAAGGTCGCACAATCTGACATCAATATTGATGACAGACCCCCCACCAAAAGGATGACGGAGCGACACTCACACCGGCCAATACCACCAAAAGGATGATAGGACAAAACACTATCGCATAATCTGACATCAATAAGATGACAGACACCTCACCAAAAGGATGACGGAGCGAAACTCACACCGGCCACTACCACCAAAAGGATGATAGAACAAACACTATCACACAATCTAACATTAATTACTATGACAGACACCCCACCAAAAGGATGACAGAGCGAAACTCACATCAGCCACTACCACCAAAAGGATGACAGGACAAACACTATCGCACAATCTGACATCAATAAGATGACAGACCCCCCACCGAAAGGATGACGGAGCGAAACTCACACCGACCACAACCACCAAAAGGATGATAAAACAAACACTATCGCACAATCTGACATCAATAAGATGATAGACCCCCCACCAAAAGGATGAGGGAACGAAACTCACACCGGCCACCACCACCCAAAGGATGATAGGAGAAACACTATTGCACAATCTGACATCAATAAGATGACAGAAACCTCACTAAAAGGATGATGAAGCGAAACTCATATCGGCTACTACCACCAAAAGGATGATAGGACAAACAATATCGCCAATTCTAACATCAATAAGATGTCAGATCCCTCACAAAAAGGATGACGAACCGAAACCCACATAGGCCACTACATCCAAACGGATGAAAGAACAAACACTATCGCACAATCTGACATCAATAAGATGACAGAACCCCCAGCAAAAGGATGACGGAGTGAAACTCACACCGGTCATTACCACCAAACGGATGATAGGACAAACAAGATCGCACAATCTGACATCAATAACGATGACAGACCCCCCACCAAAAGGATAATGGAGCGAAACTCACATTGGCCACTACCACCAAAAGGATGATAGAACAAACACTATCGCACATTCTGACATCAATAAGATGACAGACCCTCCACTAAAAGGATGACGGAGCGAAACACGCACCATCCACTAACACCAAAAGAATGATAGGTCAAACAAGATCGCACAATCTGACATCAATAAGATGACAGACCCCCTACCAAATGGATGAAGAACCGGAACTCATACCGGCTACTACCACCAAAAGGATGATAGGACAAACACTATCGCACAATCTGACATCAATAAGATGACAGACTCCCCACCAAAAGGATGACGGAGCGAAACTCACACTGGCCACTACCACCAAGAGGATGATTGGACAAAACACTATCACACAATCTGACATCCATAAGATGACACACCCCCACCAAAAGGATGATAGAGCGAAACTCACACCGGCCACTACCACCAAAAGGATGATTGGACAAAACACTATCGCACAATCTGACATCAATAACATCACAGACCCCCCACCAAAAGGATGACGGAGCAAAACACACACAGGCCACTACCACCAAAAGGATGATAAGACAAACACTATCGAACAATCTGACATTAATTACGATGACACACACCCTACCAAAAGGATGACGGAACGAAACTCACATCGGCCACTACCACCAAAAGGATGATAGGACAAACACTATCGCACTATCTGACATCAAAAAGATGACATACCCCCCACCAAAAGGATGACGGAGTGAAACTCACACCGGCCACTGTTAGACTATGGCACGGATCTAGAAGGGGGGGTTGAATAGATCCCTGATTAAAATTTGAGTCGGCGCTACCAATTTAAAATTGGTTTTTTTTAAAGTGTTTTAAGTGCGGAAGCGGCCGAGGAAAATGATAGTCTAAAACGAACGGTTATTGGAAAACCGGATATACGTAAGCCTATGGATTTATGACAATTCGGAAAAAATAAAATCACAACACAAACTATGCTTATCAATTGTTTACTTCAATTTGCAAGGTTACCTAGTTCCAATGAAAAACAGGGCACACAAAAACTAGAAGCAAAATAAGACAATTTTAGTTCAGGACTTTTGTCGAACAGTTTGTGTGCACAAATATCACAAAGGATATTTATGTTGAGTAAGAGATTGGAAATGCCTTAGTATAATATTCTTATTGTACTTAGTAGTTAAAACAGAGTTTCAACACCTTACTCAATTAGTATCACAGTTTGACAATAATCACTTAAGCTAGAATCACTTATTTTATAAGCTGAATTGAAAATGACAGAAAATGAAGAACACACGATTTGATGAGGCAGTTCCCCCGTCGTCCTTGCTTCGGGGTACGTCTGCCCTTAATTCTAAAATTAGAATTGAGATTATATTGAATATATATCACCTGTTGGAATGAACAGTTTACACAAGAGTTGATAGACAATGATACAAACAATCTCAAATGTTGTTGATGCTTGCTATCTCTTCTTGCACCTTGATTCAAGATGAATCAAGCCCTTCAATTTGTTGTGAATGACCTCCGGTTCCAGCCACCTTAATGAAAAACCTTCCGTTGTTCAAACCTTCGGCTCGGCTGATCTTAGACACCAACAAATCAAACCCGGAAAGTTTTCAACACTTCAACGCCCTTGCTACTAAATTGATGAACCTTCCGTTGATCAATTACCTTCGCACCTGCTTGAATGTTGAATGAACTATTCCGTAGCAAAAAAACCCTCAAAACCTTCTAGTCCTGATGGGTAAAACCCTCAAGGTTTTCTGCAAGAAACACCTGCCCCAATTTCCACTCGAACCGGATCTTCAATCAACGCGTTCGAACCTTATCACCCTTTGAACAAGACACTAATCACAGCAAAAATTATTGTGTGTATTTGTGGATTTGTGTGTTGTGTGAGGGATGAAGATGAAGAAATTTGTTGCACCTATTTCACGTTTCTTGCCCTGACAATTTACTCAAGATTTTCAATTGTTAGTTGTTAAAAAAATGAACAAAACTCTATTTATAGTAATAACCAAAACAGCCAACAAAACAGATCTTTAAACACAGCAAGAAAAACATCACAGCGCGCAAACAGTCGACCATAGGGTCGGCGTGCGCTAACCCGTGGGAAATCCTCAGCACCATGCGCTGAGTGGCACGGTCGACGCATGTCTTTATGCGCTGAACCGTGGAAAATCAAAACACTCATGCGCCGACTGTACGGTCGACGCATAGCTTCCATGCGCTGAGCCGTGAGAAATGCCAGGCTTCATGCGCCGACTGTATGGTCGACTCACTGCTTAGAAACCTTCAAAATTAACAGCTTTTTCCATTTTGCATATCCTGCTACATTCAGTAATGACACATATTGGGGTATAACGATTTAACACCGAAACAAGAGGTATAGCAATGAAAACAGAGATATAGCATGATGCTTCTAATTTGTTTTGTCATCATCGAAAAACTCGGAGGCCTGTATTGTGAGACAGCTTGCCCTCACATTCTCCCCCTTTTTGATGATGACAACCTGTTGAACACAACATGCGATGTCTATGCTCTCCCCCTTTCTTTTTCAGTCAAAGCAGTTGTGGTGGTTGACGCTTTCCTCCCCCTTTGACAACATCAAAAAGAAAACGAGAGCTATAAAGTCTTGACGGATTAACAATATAACAAACATAAAATCAAGAGAAAAGCCAATACAATATAGCCAACAGATGATAATTAAGCATACACCAAGATTAATACATAAGATTGATACGAAACATAAAGTAGTAGCACATAAAGTCTAGACAGAAATTAGGAATTAAACCAAACACCATAACAAAGTTTGCAAAAAAAAGCAACGAAAGAGACTATGATGCATGAACTCAAAACTGCAAATGAAAGCATAATACGGCGAACACAAGCTAATAACCCCGTCCACGTCCACGACCACGGCCACGCCTCTCATAGAAATAGGGGTGACGTTGAGGATGAGCTAAGTCAGTGAATTCTTCAGTGATGTTGTTCAGGAAATCCAGACTCTCAGTAATTGCCCGTTCTTCAGCTTGATGGGAGTGAACGAGAATCTCAAAGCGAGCATCCAGCTGTGTGGAGATTCCACTGATCCGTTCGTTTTGAGTTTGCAGCTCAGAGCGAACTTGTGCCATCCGTTCATCCTGACTTCTCATAAAGTTCTGTTGCTGTTCCTGCATAGTGGTCATGAAATTACGTTTGTCTAATTGCATGGACTGCATCATTTCCAGAATGTCGGAGTTGTTGGATGGCTGTTGAGGAGATGGAGGTGCCTCAGAGCTATATTGATAGGGCTGATAGAATCTCCCAAGTGTGGTCCACCCAGTGTATTGCCATTCACCCCAGCCTTGGTTGTTTTCCTCACTGTCAGTTTCTTGTTGACCCGTGTAAGCAGTCCAGTCATTATTGAGATTGGAATTTGGTGGTGGCTCTTGATAGTTGAGGTTGAAACTTGGTGGCGGCTCTTGATAGTTGTCTGGAGGCTCATATGTTTGACGCTCTGTATGATCAGTTTGGTCTGGTTGCATTGTGTCAGCAGCCTGTGTATCCTGTTCTTGGTCTTCTTCACTTTCATTTGAACCATCTGCACTTGCTTCATTCTCTTCACCTTCGGATTCATCTGCACTCGCTTCACTCGATGATTCTGACTGAGGCATATTTGCGCGGCGATAGAACTTGTATTTCTGGTATTTACGAATCCAGACGTATCACATCATTGAGAAAACTTTTGGACTGAATTCTTTGTCAGCGGAAATGGAAGTGTATGCAAAGGAGGGGTAGTTCACATTTGCAGAATTCAGGACTTCTTGGATGAAGGATCCATAGGCAAGTGCCGTACTTCGTTTGGAGTCACGTGATTCATACATACGACTCGCAATGTAATACGGCCAGTTGATTTTGATGCCGTGACCCAGAATATGTATGAGATGAACTTCAGCCTGTTCCACCCTCGATAATCCACCCTGTTTGGGCCGCAGAATGCGCGCCACAATCCATTGAAGAATTCTTGCTGAAGTTTTGAGTTTACCTGAAGTGACAGATCGTGGGAAAGCAGCACTGTTCACAATGTGGTCAGGATAGGGTCGCTTAAGCATACCATTCAGAGCAGTTTTGAACTCATAACCTTCAATAGTGCGTGAATCAGTTACTTCAGCCAGAGGAGGTTCATTTTCCTCAACAGTCATATCAAAATATTTGGTCCAAATTTCAGAATTTAGAGATACCTGAGTGGGTCCTATAACAGAGTGGAAGTTTTCACCATGAAATTTATCATTGAGACCAGTATAGAAAATACGTACCAGGTCTTCACTGTACTTGGCATTGCATTCAAGAAATCTCTCAATGCTGTGATATGTGGGATAGGTCATGATTTCTCCAAGATGCATGCGTTCGGTGACAAGTTCATAGAATGCATGTTGTCGTACAACCTTTCTTCGACTAATGTCCTTGTTGAAGTTCTCTCGGAGAGATGGATGAACAAGAGATTCAGGGGTAATGGGTATTGAAGCAGAAGTTGACCCTCTTGACCTCTTTTTAGTGGGTCTGTGAGAAGATGAAGCCATGGGTAGAGATTTTTGGTGGATAATGAGAAGTTGGAGAATTCTGAAATGAGAGGTTTTTGCTGTGGGTTTAGACCAATAATTTCACCCTTTTTAAGAGAAAACCTAGGGTTTGTTGGAAAGTGGAAGAGACAGAAAAAAAATAGTGGAGAGAATAGATGCAACTCCCTAGGAAGATGAGTGGATGCATGTAACTACCATTTATGAGGAGACTGAAACGAACAGCCAGAAAAACTGAATTTTTTCAGCGAGCCGTCGACCATAGCTCTGCATGCGTCGACGCATGCTTTAAAAATTTCAATAATTTTAAAAGTTTAACAGCGTGCATCGACCTATGTTCTGGTATGGTCGACTCAAGACCTGAAAATGCAGAATTTTGCTTGGTTTCATATTACATGATGATTAATGAATGCAGGCAATAGTGCCACAACAAAAATGTTCAATCAAGCAATTTAGATACACAACAGATGATTCACATATGCACCATAGTTAATATATTTTACTTTGAGATCACAAATAACACTTGTATGTATAGAAAGAGAGGGAAGAGGAACAATATCACCTCAATGCCGGATAAGCTTGATAAACACCATACTTGTACTTGCAAAAACATCAAACTTGTTAGAAGTACAAAATATAGATGTGAATGAAATAAGCTGAAATGAGTAAATTATGACTCCCGTTCCGAAATGTCGAGAATACCGAGTTCTCGGCGAATATGAAAGAAAGGTTCGGTGGCTAGCGGCTTAGTAAAAATATCCGCTAGTTGATTCTTAGTATCAACATGTTCAAATACAACGTCGCCTTTCTCAACATGATCACGAAGAAAATGGTGTCGAATTTCGATATGTTTAGTGCGAGAGTGCAATACCGGATTCTTTGTGAGATTAATAGCACTGGTATTGTCACATAGGATTGGGATACGTTCAAGTTTGAGGTTAAAATCCAATAGTTGTTGCTTAATCCACAGGATTTGAGCGCAGCAACTACCGGCGGCAACGTATTCCGCTTCGGCGGTTGACAAAGCAACTGAAACTTGCTTTTTGCTATGCCAACAAACCAAAGAATTTGAAAACAAGTGACACGTACCACTAGTGCTTTTCCTATCCAACTTGCAACCCGCAAAGTCGGAGTCGGAATAACCTAACAACGAACAATCACTACCTTTGGAATACCACAAGCCATACTTTGGAGTACCGGATAGGTATCGAAGTATTCTTTTAACCGCTTTTAGGTGGGATTCCTTAGGACATGATTGGTATCTTGCGCACATACACACGCTAAACATAATATCAGGACGCGACGCAGTGAGATAGAGAAGTGATCCAATCATACCTTTATACCTTTTTACCTCTACGTCCTTACCGCTTTCATCCTTATTCAAATTTGCACATTTAGGCATGGGGGTGTCTATGGCCTTGGATTTTGCCATGTCAAATCTCTTGAGCAGGTCCAAACAATACTTTGTTTGACTCATGAAAGTTCCTTCCTTGAATTGTTTAATCTGCAAGCCGAGAAAGTATGTGAGCTCTCCCATCATACTCATCTCGAATTCACCCTGCATAAGAACAGAAAACTCTCTCACGAGATTCATGTTAGTCAATCCAAAGATTATATCATCAACGTAGATTTGAACTAATATCAAGTGCTTTCCTTGACGTTTAATAAAGAGGGTCGTGTCAACCTTTCCTCTTGAGTAACCTTGATCAAGTAGAAATTTACTTAGGCGTTCATACCAAGCTCTAGGAGCTTGTTTGAGACCATACAACGCCCGTTTTAGTTTATAAACATGATCGGGGTACTCATGAGATTCAAAACCCAGAGGTTGTGCCACGTAAACCTCTTCATTTATGTATCCGTTAAGGAACACACTTTTGACATCCATTTGGAATAACTTAAAATCTTTCGCACATGCGAAAGCAAGAAGAAGGCGTATAGCCTCGAGTCGGGCAACCAGAGCGTAAGTTTCCTCATAGTCGATGCCCTCCTCTTGGTTATACCCCTGCGCGACCAAACGTGCCTTATTACGAGTTATTACCCCGTTTTCGTCCAGCTTGTTCCTAAACACCCATCGGGTGCCGATTACTCGATGACCTCGCGAAGGAGGGACAAGGTCTCAAACCTCATTTCTAGTAAACTGATTTAGTTCCTCCTGCATTGACAGAAACCAATGTTCATCGAGTAGGGCTTCCTTAGGATTTTTAGGTTCCATTTGTTACATGAAAGCGAAGTGATAACAGAAGTTACTTAGCTTCGATCGAGTAGTGACTCCCTTTGTGATGTCTCCGAGAATGTTGTCGATTGGGTGATCTTTAGAAGATTTCCAGGCTTGAGGGAGATCATCGTTTGTAGGCGGATGAGCTTCCTCGTTTGCTTCATGATATACATCCTTATCCTCCTCAACTTTGACTTTGTCAGGTTGATCAGTCCCTGTTTCGCCATCTTTGAGCATGTCTTCTGTGGATGTACCTGCACCATCAACAAACCTATCCTTTCCGACATTTCTCGGATAGGACTCATCAAAAGTAACATGCACAGACTCTTCTACAGCAAGTAATCGTTTATTATATATTCTATATGCTTTACTCGAGTGAAAGTATCCAAGAAAGATACCTTCATCGGCTTTGGAATCAAATTTGCCCAAGTTTTCCTTACCATTGTTTAATACA
Source organism: Lathyrus sativus (assembly GCA_963859935.3). Classification (NCBI taxonomy): domain Eukaryota; kingdom Viridiplantae; phylum Streptophyta; class Magnoliopsida; order Fabales; family Fabaceae; genus Lathyrus; species Lathyrus sativus. The sequence goes on from OZ012737.1 coordinate 184,832,902, forward strand.
AAACATTTACATCCAAACACGTGCAAGTGAGAGACATTTGGCTTCCGCCCTTTTAAGAGTTCGTACGGTGTTTTGTTTAGAATGGGGCGAATAAGTACCCTATTCAAAACATAGGATGCCGTACTAATGGCGTCGACCCAAAAATATTTAGGTAAACCACTCTCATTAATCATTGTTCTTCCCAATTCTTCTAAAATACGGTTTTTGCGCTCCACAACCCCGTTTTGTTGAGGAGTGCGTGGAGCGGAGAAGTTATGATCAATACCATGGTTACCACAATATTCTTCAAACAAATGATTTTCAAACTCACCTCCATGGTCACTCCTTATGGACACTATGTTTGTATTTAATTTGTTTTGGGAAAGCTTAGCAAACTTTTCAAAAGCGGCGAATGTATCACTTTTACTTACTAAGAAGATGGTCCAACAAAACCTAGAAAAGTCGTCCACTATTACGAACCCGTAATAGTTTCCTCCGAGACTTTTGATCCTAGACGGCCCAAACAAGTCCATGTGTAGAAGTTCAAGAGGTCTCGTTGTTGAAATTATCTTTTTAGATTTAAATGAGATCCTCGTTTGCTTCCCTTTTTGACAAGCATCACAAAGGTGATCCTTGGTGAACTTTATTTTGGGAAGTCCTAAGACTAGGTCTTTTGAGACTACCTTATTGAGTAAATCAAAATTAACATGCGCTAAACGCCTATGCCATAGCCATGAGTCTTCACTCATAGTTACGAGGCATTTGTCGCTTGTTAATGATACTTCATTTAAGTCAAGCATATATACATTATTTACTCTAAAACCATTGAACATATTCTTCTTATCATTTTCATGCACAATTTTGCAACAATCTTTTGAAAAGGATACATTGTATCCTTTGTCGCACAATTGGCTAATGCTAAGCAGATTATGTTTAAGGTTTTCGACAAGCAATACATCGGAAATCATAGCAGAGGCGGAATTACCTACACTACCTTTACCTAGTATTGCTCCGCGGTTGTTATCACCATAAGTTACAAACCCTTTATTCTTAGCCACAAAGTCTATGAATAAGGATATGTCTCCAGACATGTGTCTTGAGCACCCACTATCGAGAACCCATCTTCTCTCGGTGGTCTCGACACATTTCACCTGTCAAAACATAATTAGCACAAGGAGGTACCCAATGGCATATTGGGTCCTAATAGGTTAGCGACAAAATGGTTGCATTTGGGCAACCATTGGTAGATGCCTTTAGGAACAAGAAACCTTCTAAAACGGCATTTACCAATGGAGTGGCCTTTCCTGCAATAGTATAAGCAAGCAAAATCAACTTTAGAGACACTTTCACTTGCTTGATCCCTAATTACATATGCATATTTTTGGTATGGGTTAATCATACTTTTTGTAAAATCCTTTTTATCAATAGCATATGTAATTTTAGGCTCGAGTGCCTTGTTTAATTTGGCCTTGAGGTGTCTTACCTCACCTTGCCAAATATGACAAGTGCCACACCCGAAGTTGAAAGGGTTTCTATCGTCCTTACTATCCGATTCATTGCCTTTCACAATGGAAGCCTTTAGGTCCTCTAATTTCTTTTCGGACTCTTTAACCTTATGCTCTAAATGCGTAAAGATTTTCTTATTAGAAGCAAGTTTCTTAAAGGCTTCAACTGCTTCATTATGTAAGGCATGAAATGCGGCTAGTAATTCTGAATGCGACATATTGGATGACTCATCATATTTAGAGTTACGTACCTGTTTTTTCTTATTTTTCTGATTTGCGGAGAGGCATAGATTTACGGACTCTTCTTCATCACTAGAACTTTCATCAGAGGAGGACGAGTTGCTGTCACTTTCCCATGCTACGTATGCTCTCCTAGGCTTCGATGATTTCTTGTGTGATTTTGAGGATTCCTTATCCTTTCCCTTTTTATTCATTGGACAGTCCGGTTTATAGTGACCGGGCTTTCCACACTTGTAGCACGTCCCTCTGGTCTTTTTACCTTTCGAGTCATCATCCTTGGAGTGTCTTGATTGTTTCCGGAAGTTTACCAAATTCTTCTCGGAATGTTGTATGCCGTTCTTTCTCACGTAACGGTTATACCTTTTAACAAACAACCCCATATCTTCGCTTGTGTCTTCTTCTTCTTCGTCGCTCGAGGAATAATCATTTTGCTCTTTTACTTGAGACTTCGAAGAGGAAGTCTTGAGAGCTATCGATTTATTTTCACTCACCTTCGCTTTGTCTTTCTTTTCCATTTTCTCACGTTGATCTAGGCTCAAGAGTACCTGTTCATGTTCTTGCAATTTGCCAAACAATGTTGTCAAATCTAATATGGTAAGATCATTTGCCTCTTTGATGGCGGTTACTTTTGGCTGCCACTCCCTGTTAAGACATCTCAACACTTTATTAGTAGCAACATCATTGGAAATAGGCCTACCTAGTGAATGTAAGCGATTGATAAGATGAGTGAATCTCTTTTGCATGTCAGCAATGGTTTCCCCTTGCTCCATGAAAAAGAGATCGAACTCTTGTATAAGAGTGTTGATCCTAGCTAACTTAACATCGGTTGTCCCCTCATGGGTTATTTGTAGTGAATCCCACATGGCCTTAGCAGTAGGACAATGGGATACACGGTAATACTCATCTACACCTAATGAGGAGATTAAGATGTTTTTAGCTTTCCAATCATAATTGTATTTTTTCTCATCGTCATCGGTCCATTGCGCTTCAGGCTTTGGCACAACTACATTATCCGCATTGGTCATAGTAATTTCTATTGGACCATTAAGGATAACGTTCCATATTTTTCTATCTATGGAGTTGATATGCACACGCATACAGTCTTTCCAATAACTATAATTTTCACCGTTGAAAACAGGAGCCCTATTGTACGCCCCTTTAGGTTCGTTTTCCATTTTCTATCTCGTTGTATTTGAAGCACCGAATAACCGGAGCTCTGGATACCACTTGTTAGACTATGGCACGAATCTAGAAGGGGGGGTTGAATAGATCCCCGATTAAAATTTGAGTCGGCGCTACCAATTTAAAATTGGTTTTTTTTAAAATGTTTTAAGTGCGGAAGCGGCCGAGGAAAATGATAGTCTAAAACGAACGGTTATTGGAAAACCGGATATACGTAAGCCTATGGATTTATGACAATTCGGAAAAAATAAAATCACAACACAAACTATGCTTATCAATTGTTTACTTCAATTTGCAAGGTTACCTAGTTCCAATGAAAAACAGGGCACACAAAAACTAGAAGCAAAATAAGACAATTTTAGTTCAGGACTTTTGTCGAACAGTTTGTGTGCACAAATATCACAAAGGATATTTATGTTGAGTAAGAGATTGGAAATGCCTTAGTACAATATTCTTATTGTACTTAGTAGTTAAAACAGAGTTTCAACACCTTACTCAATTAGTATCACAGTTTGACAATAATCACATAAGCTAGAATCACTTATTTTATAAGCTGAATTGAAAATGACAGAAAATGAAGAACACACGATTTGATGAGGCAGTTCCCCCGTCGTCCTCGCTTCGGGGTACGTCTGCCCTCAATTCTAAAATTAGAATTGAGATTATATTGAATATATATCACCTGTTGGAATGAACAGTTTACACAAGAGTTGATAGACAATGATACAAACAATCTCAAATGTTGTTGATGCTTACTATCTCTTCTTGCACCTTGATTCAAGATGAATCAAGCCCTTCAATTTGTTGTGAATGACCTTCGGTTCCAGCCACCTTAATGAAAAACCTTCCGTTGTTCAAACCTTTGGCTCGGCTGATCTTAGACACCAACAAATCAAACCCGGAAAGTCTTCAACACTTCAACGCCCTTGCTACTAAATTGATGAACCTTCCGTTGATCAATTACCTTCGCACCTGCTTGAATGTTGAATGAACTATTCCGTAGCAAAAAAACCCTCAAAACCTTCTAGTCTTGATGGGTAAAACCCTCAAGGTTTTCTGCAAGAAACACCTACCCCAATTTCCACTCGAACCGGATCTTCAATCAACGCGTTCGAACCTTATCACCCTTTGAACAAGACACTAATCACAGCAAAAATTATTGTGTGTATTTGTGGATTTGTGTGTTGTGTGAGGGATGAAGATGAAGAAATTTGTTGCACCTATTTCACGTTTCTTGCCCTGACAATTTACTCAAGATTTTCAATTGTTAGTTGTTAAAAAAATGAACAAAACTCTATTTATAGTAATAACCAAAACAGCCAACAAAACAGATTTTTAAACACAGCAAGAAAAATAGCACAGCGCGCGAACGGTCGACCATAGGGTCGACGTGCGCTGACCCGTGGGAAATCCTCAGCACCATGCGCTGAGTGGCACGGTCGACGCATGTCTTTATGCGCTGAACCGTGGAAAATCAAAACACTCATGCGCCGACTGTACGGTCGACGCATAGCTTCCATGCGCTGAGCCGTGAGAAATGCCAGGCTTCATGCGCCGACTGTATGGTCGACTCACTGCTTAAAAACCTGCAAAATTAACAGCTTTTTCCATTTTGCATATCCTGCTACATTCAGTAATGACACATATTAGGGTATAACGATTTAACACCGAAACAAGAGGTATAGCAATGAAAACAGAGATATAGCAAGATGCTTCTAATTTGTTTTGTCATCATCGAAAAACTCGGAGGCCTGTATTGTGAGAGAGCTTGCCCTCACAGCCACTACCCCTTAAAGGATGATAGAGCAAAAACTATCGCACAATATGACATCAATAAGATGCCAGACCCCCCACCAAAAGGATGACGGAGCGAAAATCACACTGGCCACTACCACCGAAAGGATGATACGAGAAACACTAACGCACAATCTGACATTAATAAGAAGACAAACACATCACAAAAAGGATGATGGAGCGAAACTCACACCGGCCACTACAACCAAAATGATGATAGGACAAACACTATCGCATAATCTAACATCAATATGATGACAGACCCCTCACAGAAAGGATGACGGAGCGAAACACACACCGGCCTCTACAACCAAAAGAATGATAGGACAAACACTATCACACAATCTAACATCAATAAGATGACAGAACCCCCAACAAAAGGATGACGGAGCAAAACTCAAACCGGGCACTACCACCAAATGGATGATAGGATAAATAAGGTCGCACAATCTGACATCAATAACGATGACAGACCCCCCACCAAAAGGATGACGGAGCGACACTAACACCGGCCACTACCACCAAAAGGATGATAGGACAAAACACTATCACACAATCTGACATCAATAAGATGACAGACACCCCACCAAAAGGATAACGGAGCGAAACTCACACCGGCCACTACCACCAAAAGGATGATAGAACAAACACTATCGCACAATCTAACATTAATTACTATGACAGACACCCCACCAAAAGGATGACGGAGCGAAATCACATCGGCCACTACCACCAAAAGGATGACAGGATAAACACTATCGCACAATCTGACATCAATAAGATGACAGACCCCCCACCAAAAGGATGACTTAGCGAGACTCACACCGGCCACTACCACCAAGAGGATGATAAAACAAACACTATCGCACAATCTGACATCAATAAGATGACAAACCCCCCATCGAAAGGATGACGGAAAGACACTCACACTGGCCACCACCACCGAAAGGATAATAGGATAAACACTATCGCACAATCTGACATCAATAAGATGACAGACACCTCACTAAAAGGATGATAGCACAACACTATCGCCCTATCTAACATCAATAAGATGACAGACCCCTCACAGAAAGGATGGCAAAGCGAAACTCACATAGGCCACTACAACTAAAAGGATGATAGGACAAACACTATTGCACAATCTGACATTAATAAGATAACAGAACCCCCAGCAAAAGGATGACGGAGCGAAACTCACACCGGCCACTACCACCAAACGGATGATAGGACAAACAAGATCGTACAATCTGACATCAATAACGATGATAGACCCCCCACCAAAAGGATAATGGAGCGAAACTCAAATCGGCCACTACAACCAAAAGGATGATAGAACAAACACTATCGCACAATCTAACATCAATAAGATGACAGACCCCGCACCAAAAGGATGACGGAGTGAAACTCGCACCGTCCACTACCACCAAACGAATGATAGGACAAACAAGATCGCACAATCTGACATTAATAAGATGACAGAACCCCCACCAAAAGGATGAAGAAGTGAAACTCACACCGGCCACAACCACTAAAAGGATGATGGGACAAACACTATCGCAAAATCTGACATCAATAAGAGGAAAGACCCCCCACCAAAATGATGACGGAGCGAAACTCACACCGGCCACTACCACCAAAAGGATGATCGGACAAAACACTATCGCACAATCTGACATCAATAAGATGACAGACCCCCCACCAAAAGGATGACGGAGCAAAACTCACACAAGCCACTACCACCAAAAGGATGATAAGACAAACACTATCGAACAATCTGACATTAATTACGATGACACACACTCAACCCAAAGGATGACGAAACGAAACTCACATCGGCCACTACCACCAAAAGGATGATAGCACAAACACTATCGCATAATTTGACACCAATAAGATGACAGGCCCCCCACCAAAAGGATGACGGAGCAAAAATCACACCGGCCACTACCATCAAAAGGATGATAGAATAAAAACTATTGCACAATATGACATCAATAAGATGACAGACCCCCCACCAAAAGGATGACAGAGCGAAACTCACACCGTCCACTAGCACCGAAAGGATGATAGGAGAAACACTATCGCACAATCTGACATCAATAAGAATACAAACACCTCACAAAAAGGATGATGGAGCAAAACTCACACCGGCCACTACCACCAAAATGATGATAGGAAAAACACTATCGCACATTCTAGCATCAATATGATGACAGACCCCTCACAAAAAGGATGACGGAGCGAAACTCACACCGGCCTCTACAACCAAAAGGATGATAGGACAAACACTATCGCATAATCTAACATCAATAAGATGACAGAACCCCCAGCAAAAGGAAGACGGAGCGAAACTCACACCGGCAACTACCACAAAATGGATGATAGGATAAACAAGGTCGCATAATCTGACATCAATAACGATGACAGACCCCCCACCAAAAGGATGACGGAGCGACACTCACACCGGCCACTACCACCAAAAGGATGATAGGACAAAACACTATCGCACAATTTGACATCAATAAGATGACAGACCCCCCACCAAAAGGATGACGGAGTGAAACTCACATCGGCCACTACCACCAAAAGGATGATAGAACAAACACTATCGCACAATCTAACATCAATAAGATGACAGACCCTCCACCAAAAGGATGACGGAGCGAAACTCACACCGGCCACTACCACCAAAAGGATGACAGGACAAACACTGTCGCACAATCTGACATCAATAAGATGACAGACCCCCACTAAAAGGATGACGGAGCGAAACTCACATCGGCCACTACCACCAAAAGGATGATAGAACAAACACAATCTCACAATCTGACATCAATAAGATGACAGACCCCCCACCAAAAGAACGACGGAGCGAAACTCACACCGACCACTACCACCAAAAAGATGATTGGTGTTTGATCCCAAATTTTGACCCCTTAGATCCTCATCATCATTTTAGGATCATATTCATTTAATTAACTAACCTTAACCCATTTCCAATTTATCTTTGTCGAGATGTAGATGAATTAGGGTTCCGTACCGTCAAAATCGAGGCTTCAGTGGTTTGATCAATCAACGTTTTAGATTGATTCAACCTCAAATAGGTCTCCACATCATCAAATATATTCCATTGGATTAAGTATGAATCCAATTTGAGGTGATCACCCGGGAGAGAATAGTGCAATTCAAGACACCCGATTAGGGTTTTCGATCACAAAAAGTAAACTGTAGTTTGACTTTTTGTTTAAAGAGTGTTTCAATGGTGGGATTTTGGTCCATTAAGTTCCTATGGCTTAGTAGAGTCCATCCAAAGAGTTTCAAGTCCTCAGAATGTCCGGATCATCGACAGTCGACTCGGTAGCCACTGATTGATCAAACGGTTGACCGAAAAGTCAACTCTTCAACAATAAAGAATTTGACTTCAAGATGTGAATAAAAAATGTTCCTTATGTCATATTACACCTCCCCATAAAATTTCATGACCATTGGATCAAGGGTTAAGATGTAATTGCAAATATCGGGAATTAGGGTTTCGAAAGGGGCAAGACCATAACTTCTCAACCACACATCCAAATGAAGTGGTTCAAAGCGCATTGGAAAGCTCTTGACAAAACCTAAAAAAGCATCAAAGTGGTCCATGATAAAAAATGCATAGATTTGGAGTTATGACAAGATTCATTTTAAGAAGGGAAATAACTTAGAAAAATTCAAAGTTATTTAGCCTTTTTAAGTGATTTTTTCAGCAACTTGGAAGGGTTTTTCAACCTAGTTCCATCTAGAATTTGGAAATCTCCAAAACATGAAAGTTATAGAGCTACTTGAGGGCTTTTTAAATTATGGTAGAACTCCTCAATAGCATGTGTGAGCAGAATGTTCAATCTGATATTTAGATGTGTGGAGGAAGGAAAATGCAGAGAAATGAGAGATTTGAAGAGAGAGGCAAGTTGCAAGCATTTTATATTAAAATATTCAAATGTGTAAGAGGAAAGAGAAACTTTTTCCTCCAAAACTGTTGCAGCTGCTCACCCTACACTCTAAGCTCACCTCATTCACTTCATGTCCATTTCCACTTGATTTTTCTGATCTTCTTTGAACCATGGAACTGATAGGAGAAGATCTTTGCAAGATTTTTCAAAGAAACTTCACAAATCTCCCTCCAAAAGTGGCAAAGTACCAAGCTGCCCTCACTCTTGTTTTCAATATAAATAGAGGCCTCTTCATTGATGTTAGATACACCAGAGCAATCTCCAAAACCCAGAGAAACAATTGCTCTCAACTCTCTTTCATTTCCTCAAGAATCTCAATTTTCAAAACTTCCATTTTTCACTAAAAAGCTGTCTTGAGCAAAACTCTGCTCAAGCTCAGTTCTATCATTTCTAAGTCACTCAAAACCATCTACACAATCCATAAACATTGTGTAAAAGGTGTCCATACATTCAAACCACTCAAAAATCTCATTTTCACAAAATTCAACCTTCACACCTTAGTAGTTTGACTTTCTTGCACTTTGAAAGCCAAATCCTTTTGGGGTGCTTGTTGTAAGATATAACCATTGCTGTCCCATACTAGTTCTTTGTCAAGAACTTAGGTTTTATAGCTATGTTACTTGCCTTTGATAATGTATTTTCATTTGTAAATGATATATTGGTGATGGTTACCAATTTTGAACTTTGATATCATGAACAACTTGTTTTTGACGTTTTGGTCTATATGGTAGTTTTAGGAATCCAACATTGAAATATTGATGAGCTTGCCCTAGGCCTGTTAGTCTTAGTTCATTAGTGAGATTTGGATAACTTGTAAGTTATTCATAGGATCCCCCTGCCTTACATCATGATATAGATCTTGTTTTCACATTTGTGATATTTTGTGTCATCTTGCTTATCACTATTGAGTTGTGTATGGGACTGTTTGTGCTCACTATTTTGTATCTCAAATGTTCTAAATCATTGGTTGATGTTTATTTGATCTTACTTGCTTGTTTGCATTGGTTGAATATGAGAAACATGAGATTTGCCATTATGGCCTGTCATGAGATCTTGTTGGTTTTGTTGTCAAATTGGATAGGTATGCCAATTCTGGTTTCGAGCAATTGGTGTTTTTTTTTAAGTAGTAGACTCATTTGTCATTATGTTTTGAGATTGTATGACGTGCTTGTAAGTTCAAAATCTCCTTACTTGTTCAAACTGTTTTGTCATGCTTCACTTGCATTTTTCAAGATTTCATAATGCCAAACACATACCATATTCTATTTCAACTGCATTCTGTTGCACCCTAAAATTTGCTCAACCTATTTCACCTGGTTTATGTTTCAATTGCATTGTCATTTGCATAGTAAATCATGTACATAATCTAATCATTTTCATAGCATAACATAGCAAGTCATCTAAAAAGGGATCAAGTGCCATTCTTATCTAAAGAAGCACATCAAGGGTTTTTCATTCAAGCTTAAGACAATCCAAGTCATCAAGTCATGTTTAAAGCTTTGAGAAGTTTGAGGGTCAGCCAGCAGATTTCTCTCCTAATTTGAGGTGTATTGAGGGTCATCAATAGGGGTATGAGCTATGAATTGAGGGTATGGAATGTGTACAAAGCTTATGAAATGCCTAGAGGGTCATATTGAAGATGAGACAAGTCATTAATTCAAGTACAAGAGCCACAGTTGAAGTGCAGTCAACTAGGGTTTCATCTGGGTCAACTGAGTGACTGAAGAGCATCAAGGCTTAATTGGAGGTTGTGGGATTAATGAATTGATATGTTGATACATGTGTGGTGTTGTGCCAAGGATAAATCAAAAAGGATCAAGATGAGGAGGAGTTGCCAAATTAGGGTTTCAGTGTAAAATCCCCTAATTTAGGCCTAACTTCCAAGCCAGATAAGTCAAAATTCAAGTTTCAAATGGATTATTGGCCAACATGAAACTTGTAGAACTTCTCAATAGCTTTAATTTGAGTACTAGAAGTCTTCAAGGAGATCTGTGGAACTCAAGTTATGGTTCTTGCAAGTTATGGGTCATCAGAGGACACTGAAATTTATCTGTGAAAGTCACTTGACTTCCAAGCAACTTTTGACCCTCAAGGAGTTGTCAAATGGATTCTTGGCCAACATAAGAATTGTAGATATTGATCTTAGCTTTAATTTTGAGTACTAGAAGTCCTAAAGAGGATTTGTAGAACTCAAGTTATGGTCTTGGCAATCCAGGGGTATTTTGGGTATTGATGATTATAGGTCATTTTCCAACATAGGTCAAAATCTCCATCTTCCACTCCTCAAATGAAAAAATGTTCAACATGAGATGTGCTCAAAATGATGTTTTTAGGCTAGGTAAGAAGCCATGAGAGCCTGGAATGGTTTGAATCACAAAATTGCAAAAAATGGCCTAAAATAAGGGTGAATTTTAAATGAACCAAGGATTAAAATTGGGATTTTTTTATCTATGGATCCAAACCAAGCCATATGACATATCAAATTGATTGGAAAACATATTTTGAAAACATTGACATTGCCACATTTTTGAGTTGAGGGATAATTCAATGACTTCCTTTGTAAAGTGGTTACTTACATCATAAGTAACAAATGCGAAACCACTCTTTGGAGCTTAATCAAGGCCTTAACCCTTGCCAAACCATTCAATATGTCATCTAAGGAGAAATTGGATCAGAATGAGGCATTGAAGCAAGCTTAAAACTCAGCTGCCATGTATGAGTTTCTCATGATATTTTCAAATGCAAGAGATATGGAACTTCTCATTGGATCAATCCAGAAGTTTCTAGAGCTTTCATTCATGTTCTATATAAGGATTAGAAGAGGTTTAAGGCATTGGTTGGTGCAGATTGAGAGAGATTGGAGAGATTGAACATTGAGTTCATAGCTTGCAAATCCAAATCGGTTACACCAATTGGAGAGGTTTCAATCCAAATTCTTGCACTCAAAAGCTTGATCATGTGTTGGTGATTGATTCCAGATAGATTGGTGATCAAGAACTGTGAAGAATCGTGAGATAGCACTCTGAGTTTTCATCTTGCAAGTCAAAATCGAGTTTGGTGATTCAAGAATTTTTAGTCCAATTTAATGCATACAGAAGCTTGATCATACATCATTGAAGGTATCTGGAAGATCTTGGAGCTTGATTTGGAGGTTTTACCACTCTATTCATCCAAGATTTGCAGGTATGTAAACTTCCTTCTATGGCTTGATTCATGAAGTTTCCTTAGGTTTTAGATGGTGATATGCATTGTAGAACATGGCTAGGTGGATTCTGGTAACAATTTGCACGATTTAGAGAGAAAATTAGGTTGAGCACCATTTCTGTTCATGATCGTATCTTGCAGTTCTTGGAGGTTTAAACCTAGTTTGATAGTGGATTTTTCTCAGTGTAGCATGGTGATGAATCTAGGCTATTCAATTTTAAGTTTGCTGAGGATTTAGGTTTGAGCACTTTCTGAATATTTCATCGTGTTTTGAGAAGGAGAGGGTTTCAATACAAATGGAGGTTATGGTTGAGTTCCTTGTGGAAAAGCGAGCAGGATGATGTAGTTGGGTTAGGGTTTTTGTGAGGATTAAGAGAGCTAAGGTTTGGGGACGACGGTGGCTCCACCGCCGGCCACCGTCTGTGTTTTTTCCCTCCCACATTTTAAATTTGGAGAAGATGAACCTGGCTCCCTTAGATCTTAGGAGACCTTTGACCAAAGCATGATCCAACGCCCAGGATGCGTGGAAATTTGTGAAGGAGTCTGAGAGAATGAAATGCCCCGTTTCATTAACTCTGAGTTGATTGGGCTTAGTGGGATCTTGCTAACCACACCCCTTTCTGAGGCCCAATTGAGATTCACACGTGAAATCCTTGCTATTCGTACCAGCGTTTTTTTCCATTTTCTTTGTTTTTTTCATTTTTATTTTCTGATTTGAATTGGGCCTAGCGCACGCTTCCTATACGCACCCCAACCTGGGCCCATCTCTGATATTAAACTGGTTCTAATTGCTATTTGTCACGCTTTTTTTTTCATTTTCTCTTATTTTCCTTTTATTTTCACATTTTATTTAGGTTAAATAAAAAAATTCATAATAAATTGAAAAAAGATCATTTTTGGTTGAGGATTTTTTCCTTGTTTTCCTTAGGGTTTCTAGAATTTAATAAAGCAATAAAATAATTATTTCAGGCATTTTATATTTTTTTGGTGTATTTTACAATATTATTGCTTTTATTTTGCATTTGTTTGATACCTTATTTTGCTGAATTTAGTATGAGATATTGGTGAATGTTTTTGAGTTGATTCTTGTTGGATTGATTAGATTAGGGAAGCATGTACCCTTAGAAATTTTTCTCATATTTTTATGATGAAATTTAGGTTAGTTTTGAATAATGAACTTTAGGGTGTTAGGATTAGGGTTTTACAACACTTAGGTGTAGTTTAGGGCATAGTTTTGAGGTTTAATAGTTGATTTAGGCCTTGGGGTTTATGTGGGGTATAGGGTACATAGTTAGGTTCCCTTAGAAATTAATCTAGGATTTTATGATGAGTATTGCTATGTTATTTTGTTTGCTGGGTTTTGGGCATTTCATTTGGGTGTTGGGCTTGGGATTTGCTTGTTGGAGCTAATGAAGACATTGGAGATGATTGGAGACAAAGGATGGAGCTTGGAGCATGAAGATTCTTATCCTTGAAGGTTGCTTTTGAATACTTAGGAGATAGGAGATATAGGGAGAGCTTTAGAGTAGACTGATTTCTTCTGTCAAACATAGAGAGCTTCTTGTGCCTCTATTCCATCCTATGACACAAGGTCCCCCAAAGAAGTTCCATCTCTCCTTAGGAGGGATGTAGAGCAGGCTTTGGTTGGGTAGAACCTTGAGGATACATTTCACTTGCTATGTTAAGATCTTAGTGATTTCCTTGGGTTATCATTAAGCCTCTTAACATTTCAACTTCGTCTATTAGTTGATTCTCTCCTGTGAGTGTTTGCCTTGAAGATGGGGACCTATGGAGGATAAAGTTTAGTGAAGATGGATGAAGATGAAGCCTGTGCCTGTCAGAGCTGGGTATCTATTGAGTACTAGGGTTTTGCTGCTTTCTGAAGCTGTTTGCTGTTTGAAGCTGTCAACTGTTGCGGTTCATTGCTTGCTAGAGCTTGGGGTTTTTCTTGGAGATAAGAGCTTATCTCAAGCTTGGGGATCATGGAAGAATGAAGATGGGGTCTTGCTTGAAGTTGTTACTGTTAACTGTTTGTTGTTAATCGACTGTAGCTGTCAGAGTTGTTGCTGTTTGAGCTGCTTACTGTAGGAGCTGGTGTTGCTGTCAGAGCTGGTGTTGGGTTTTATTTCTTTTTCTGTATTGTTTGTTGGCTTGTTCAGCTTGCCCCTTAGGTTTGAAGTGAACCTGTTTCACTTTGCCTATTGTTTTCCCAGGTTCGAGGTTGAGTGGGACTCCCTTGCCTCGCTTGTACTGCTGCATCTCATGCATATTTACTGTTTACTGTATATATCTGTTTCTTTTGCCGTTTATCCCCTAGGATCTCTGATTTCCTCTGTGCAGGAGGGAATTATGACAGACATTAGGTTTTAACCCATGCATGACAACATTAGGGTAGTTTTGATTCCCATTTCAAACTCTAGGTCTTTAGAGTTCTTTCTCTTCTATCTCAGAACAATTCAAAACACAGTAATAAGGATAATCAATGTCGTACGCTACGAGCCTTAAGCTATTTGAGAGAGGATTGCTGGAGGGTCACTCTTCAGTAATCTGACTGCTTAGTGTGTTACCCCTAGGGTGACATACGGCGTAGTCAGCCTCAAATCATAGTCTCTAGTGCGTCATAGATTGCAAACATCATAAAAAACAGTTCTTGCGTAAAAGACTGAAAACAAACATCAAAACGTCATTTTTGTCCGCTGGGACTCTTAATCAGGAGAAAACCTTTTCAGAAAGATAAAAAACAGTCAGACAAATCTGTGTCTTCCGTAGCCCAAACTACGTTTGCTCTGATCTTTCATGCTGTATGAAAGTACGTAGGCATAGGATGCCGTATCCTAGCGAGCAACCTTCCCCCTTAACCCGTAGGTAGGCGAACTACGTTGACTCTGATTTCTCGTTCCAGACGGGAATACGTAGGCATAAAGTGCGATACTTTGCCGAGTCATTTTATTTTCTTTTAACCCTTGACCCTTTAGTTTAGAGAGAATAACAATTCGTACTAGAAAACAAGCATGGATCCCGTCGAGTACGACGGACGTGAGGGGTGTTAATACCTTCCCCTTGCGTAACCGACCTCCGAATCCAGGATTTGGTTGCGATGACCATTCCTTTCCCATCTTTGCGGTAGGTTTACTTCGAGCATTTCCTTTCCCTCCGTTGGGATAAATAACGCACGGTGGCGACTTTTCTATTTAGTCGGCGCCGATTTTCGCAGTGGCGACAGCTGGCGACTCTGCTGGGGATAGGAATATCCCCTATGCGAGTCAATCCTAGCGCTTGGGTTCCCTTCGTGGGTGTTGTATTAGATTTACTTTTCTGTCTTTACTTTCCGCATGTTATTATCGGCTTTATACTGTTATTGCTGTTGTGGGGAGGGGGTGATCTGTTGAGAGATAAGCCGGACCTGGGCTTGAGGTTACACATAGACTTAGAAGTAGAGAGTAGTGGTTAGCCTGCTTGCTTAGCTCGCACCAGCTAGCCGCGAAATTTACGCTCGGACGAGATTATCTTTGATGCTTCTTGCCTGGCCCTTAGGGCTCGACAAGTTGTCTGACCCGAGGATTGTCGACTCTGGGGACCTATCAATTGGGATTCAACTAAGTGAGGCCGCTTCAAGGGATGATGATGCCACACCTTCTGGGTATCGTATCATCGCTCTTGAATGTCTGTGACGTTGAACCCGCATAGGATGCCGAACCTCGTCTGCGAGTTAAGTACATACCTGTGAGGGGTAGGTAGGGTTGTTTGCAGGAAACCTTTGACCTCAGAGCACCGGGTTTATCTCTGTCAGTGAGATGTGGTTACAGGGTTCATTGGAGTGGTTGGATTGAGATGAAGATTTGATGATTCTCAGGCTTCAGTACAGAGCAGCACAGTTCACCAGCATTGCATTTGGTCCCTTGTTTGCATATGCATGTGCATTTTCATGACTGCATTTCATTAACATGTATTTATGTTGCAGGTGCAATCATTCCCCTCTGATTCTAGTATATTTTCTGACCATACATGGAGTCCCTGAAGAGGACATTTGCTTACCGGTTGCATTCACCAGATATCAGTTCCTTGCTGGGATTAGTTGCTTTAGCAGATGAGAGAGTGAGGGTTGAGTTCAGAGTCTCCTATGGGAGATTTCTTAGTTTGTTGTATAGACCTTCAGCATTCGAGACGACTGGGGTGTATACTCTGATGCAGTTTTATGAGCCTCAGCTGAGATGTTTCTTATTTCCCGACTATATTCTGGCACCCACTTTGGAGGAGTATTCTGCTATGTTGGGAGTTCCTGTGTTAGACCAGATGCCCTTTATACATGTTGATGCTGAGCCTGAGTTAGCTACACTCGCTGAGATTGTCAGTTTAGATGCTTCTAAGTTCCCTGGGGGCTTGGTCAAGCTGAACGGAGCTTATGGTTTTCAATTGTCTGGCCTGGTTGAGAAGGCTACACGGTGCGCGAAAAGTGGATGTTGGGTTGCTTTCAGTGCCATTCTAGCTGTCTGCATCTATGGGATTGTCTTGTTTCCTAATGTGCCAGATTTTGTCGACTCAGATGCCTTCTTGATTCTTGCCTCGAAGAATCCAGTTCCTACTCTCTTGAGCGATGTTTACCATTCTGTTCACTACAAGAATGAGAAATGTCGTGGTAAGAATGTTTCCTGTTGTCTTCCTCTCTTGTACAGGTGGTTCCAGGGGCATCTTCCGAAGACAGGGTCTTTTGTTGATGCTATTGATACTTTGGATTGGTCTTCCCGGTTGATGGGTCTGTCTGCTGAGAATATCATTTGGTTTGATCAGAGTATGCTCGGCACTGATATTATATATAGTTGCAGTGGCTTTCCGAATGTCCCTTTGATTCGACGGAAAGGCTGCATTAACTATAACCCTTCATTGTTGGTACGACAGTTCGGTTATGCTTTGAGGGACGCTCCTATTGAGAAGGAGATACAGGAATCTCTGTATCTCACGGGCTTATTAGACACGGCTGTTTTGATCAGACTAAGACATGCATGGGCTAACAACCATAGGAGAGGGAAAGCTTTGCTTGGTAAGAGTAACAGCAGGGCTTATGATCCTTATTTGGCCTGGATCCGCGAGAGAGCTCGTATGTCCTTGATGCCTTATCCTGCTACGAAACCCCTGTATCTTCCATTGATTGAGGTACCTACTTCAGAAGAAAGTGAGAAGTATAACAAATTGTTGGCTGAAAACGAAGAACTGAAGAAAGCCAATGATGAGTTAGAGAAGGAGATCTTCCAGTTGCGTCGTGAGAAGAATGAAGCCACCTTCACTGTGAAGGAACAGACTGAATTGATTAACAGGTTGGGTACAGAGCTGACGGAAGAGACCAACAAGAAAGAAAAAGTGGGGATAGCCTTGAACGGTGTTAGCAAGGTGCTTACTTCCAAGAAGGAACTTTTAAGTAAAGCTTATTCCCGTCTCAACAAGTGGGAAGCTTTGTGGAATGTCACGCGTACCAAGCGGAAGGAGCGTGAAGATGAACTGAAGCTGCAGATTGCCACGCTAGAGGCACAGATTAGAGCCCAAGACTCAAAGATTTCCCAAGAGACATCACTTAGGAGCGCTGTCGAGCTTAGAGTAAGTGACCTTGACGAGAAGCCGAGAGATTATGAAGTGAAGGCCGGTTCCAAGAGGTGCAGACTTGACGAGAGTTCTGGCGAAGGAACCTACCAGGACGACGCCAAAAAGCTGAGATCCACTACCGAGCGGCATGCCTTACTGATACAGGAGCTGATCTCCCGACTAGGGCATTCGGAGACGTTGAGGATATTGGAAGACGTCAGAGCACGCCATTTGGCCTGATTTTTTTGCCTTGCCTTTGTTGATTGTACTTTGTCGCTACCGCGAAAATAAGGTGCCGACAAAACAGAAGAGTTGCCACCTTTCGTCATTTATCCCTCAGAACGGGAAAGGAAACAATCGGAAAAACCTGACGAAAAGGTATAAGACAAGGTCATCGCAACCATTGTCTGGGTTCGATAGTCGGTTACGCAAGGGGAAGGTATTAGCACCCCTCACGTCCATCGTACACGATGGGATCCACTCTTGTTGTGTTTATCTGGACGGGTTTGTTTTATCTATCTACCTATCAAGGATGGCTCAAAAAGAAAAGAAAATGACTCGGCAAAGCGTCGCACTTTATGCCTACGTATTCTCATCAGAGAATGAGAAATCAGAGTCAACGTAGTTCGACTAACTACAGGTTATGGGGAAGGTGGCTCGCCAATACATTAGTATTGTGCCTACATACTCCCAACAGGTATGAGAGATCAGAGCTTACGTAGTTCGGGATAATACTGCTCACGGGGATTCAGATTCATCTGTTTTATCGAGTAGGGTTAACAAACAGTTCCAGCAGTTGGATGTACGCAGCTCGAACCTTGGAGACTTAGGCGTTACCATTTGCGGTAGAACGGGGAGTTAACGACACTCTTTTCTTCAGAAAAGCTTCCTTTGAATTACGGGCCCACGGGGCAAAAAGGGTTGAAGTTTGTTTTCTGTCTTTTACGGAAGAACTGTTTTTTTATGGATGTTTGCAACCAACATCGCACTAGAGACTATGACCTGAGAGTGAACACGTTGCATGTCACCCAAAGGATGCCATCTTAAACATCCAGACTGTTGAAAAGAAACTCTCCAACAATCCTTTCTCAGATAGCTTAAGGCTCGTAACGTACGACGTCAGTTAACCTTTATTACTGTATTTTAATTTGTTTTGAGATGAGAAGAGAGGAAAGGGTTCAACTACGGGGAGACTATCAAGTCCTAATGCTGTCATGCCAAGGATTCATCCTATGGTTGAAGTTTGAAACAGGGAACTCCTAGAAGTTATCATGCATAGGTTTCAACCTACAGTTCTATCATCACTTCCTTATCAAAGGAAGTGAGACTCTTAAGGGATCATGTCGATGATAAACAGAAACAGATAAAGCATCAGCTTAAACAGTAAACAGTAAACAACTGTAAAATGCATGCAATGCAAGTGAGGGAGGAAAGGTGTGTGGGACATCAGCCTCCACAAGCTCATCTCGACCTCAAGCCAGATATGAATAACTGCAATCATACAGAAAGAATAAAATAAAGTGCTATCAAGCAAATCACAAACCACATGGGCAAGGGAGCTGGGCTCTACCGAATACCTGCAAGCAAAGCCATACTGTAAAAATACAAGCAGAGGGAGCAACTCAACCTCTAGTGCAATCATGCTCCTAGTTTAAATCAGTCTAGATATGGACTTATTCTAATGCATCAAGCAAATCAAACAAGTCACATCAATACAGTTGCACAGAAAGAAAACAGACAGGAAAGAAAGCAGATCAACAGCTCCCACATCTTCACAGCAAAGCTCTCCTCTGACAACAGTTCAGTAATCAGTCTGCAACTACTCTTCAAGGCTAACATCTTCAATAGCAAGGATCAACCTGCTTCTTCAAGCTTTCAACACATCAACCATAAGTATCAACTCATTCTTTCTTCTTCAAGCCTCAGCTCCTAAGTAGACTCCACCTTCAGGCTTCACTCCTAACATCAAGTATCAACTTGTTCCTTCAGGGACTTAATGCATTAAACTCACAAGTATCAACTTGCTTCTTCCTCAAGCTTCAGCTTCTTCATTCAATCTTCAATGAATTCCTCTCACAAGTATCAACTTGTTCTTCTTGATATTCAAGCTCCAGCTTCAATGGCAGTCTTCAGACAAAGGGAAGCATCAACCTCTAGCCTTCAATGTTCTAAAAAGGAACTCTATCCTCTAGCAATGGAGGAAGATTCATCTAACAAGAGCAAAGTTTGGATGGTTGACAGCAGAGTGAATACCAAAGGTCACCACTAAGCATCCCATCATCATAGAAAGGGACCCTCAAAGGTTCTACCAACTTATAAAGAGCCACACATCCTACCAAAGGAGGGATGATGCCTTTACAAGGGGACCTTACATCATAGGGAAGAATGGAAGTGATCAAAATCCTCCATATTTATGAAGGAAGAGAATCTATCTAGAAGCTCTGCCTACAAACCCTAACCTTAACACCTAATCAACACTACACCAAAAGAAGGGAAGATCTTCACATCCAAACTTCTTCAAGCATTCCATGGTAGCCCAAGCTTGTCTTCAACATCATCCAAGAGCAAGAGAGACAAAACCCTAATCTAAGGGAACTAAAGAAATCAATCTAGATGAATTAGTGCATTAGAATCATCTAAAGTTAGCACCTAAACTAAAATCAAACTAAAATAGTAAAATACATTATAAATTCCTACAAAAATTCCTAAGGGATCCTAATTCAATCATGAATCTACCATACAAAATTCAGAGGTTGAATCATCCACCAAGTTCTAGATATAAAACCTAAATCATAAGGTATTAACCATAAACCCTAAAAATGGAGATCTTAAAGTTTCAACCTAAAACTACCACTTACATTCATCACAAAAATGTGAGAAATATCTAGGGGGAACATTCATATCTATGCTAGCTACACACAAAAAATCAAGGCAAGAATCATCATCAAATGATCAAACCAAATTCAACAAAACAAGGTATCAACCATGATTATTTTAATGTCAATTAAAATTCAACAAATGCTAATAAAATCAAAAATGCATGAAATGTTAATATTTTTTATCTAAAAACAACTAGATTCAATCATGAATCAATGGAAAAAAGAATGGAATTAATTGAGTCATTTTTCAATTTTTTATGGATTATTTACTAAACCATGTAAAATGAAGAAAATAAAAGAAAATAATGGAAATTGGTAAATCAAGCGTGGCAAATAGCAAGAATTTTCAGTTCATTATCCAGACTGGGCCAGAAGTGGGGTGTTGATAGCAATCCGTGACTTAAGCCCAAAACAACAATTAAATGAAACACATCGTTTCGTATCAACCAAAGTCTTCAGACTTCTCAAGTGCTTCGTGGCCGTGGATTGCGTTGCTTGAGTCAAGGTCAACCTAAGATCTGATGGCTATGAGTTTGTCTTCTTCCCTTTGAATTTCTGAAACTTCCTCCACCTGCGCGCGCGAAGGTCACCGCCGGTGACTTCTCCGGTCAGCCTCATTCAACACCTAACTCTCTCTACAGGCCTCCATTCCACATGGTTTCTACACGAATCTTGTCCTAAATTTCACAAGGAATCCACCTATACTACTCAATCGTTCTAAAAACTCAAGAATCTAAGAATAGCAATCTCAACCAAAAATTGCATAAACCCTAAATTGTAACTAATCTTCAAATTAATGATCCAGAAAGCTTCCTACACCAATCTACAATGATTCTAACCTAACAAATCCTATTGATTCTACTTAAATTAAGCCATGGATTGAAATTTACATACCTGTAATTTCTTGATGAACAGAGTGGCAAAAGCTTTAAATCAACCTTCAATAAGCTCCATATTCCTTCAATGGAGTATGACCTAGCTTCTGTATGCAACAAACTTGATTGAAATGCCTTGAATTCTTGAACCCGATTCTGAGTTGCAGATGAAGAATTTCAAGTGCCAACTCCCAATTCTTCCACGATCTTGCCTTGAATTTGATCTGTAATCAATCACTGACACTAGAGCAAGCTATTGAGATCAAGAACTTGGATTGAAATGGCTTCAATGGCTGTAACAGATTTTGATTTACAATGAGAAAATTCAAAATGCAATCTCTCTATTTCCTCTCAATTCTCACCAACCAGTGCTCTGAATCACTTCATATGCTTATATAGGACATGAATGAACGATCTAGAAAGTTCTGGATCAATCTAATGAGAATTTCAATATCTCATGTCATGGAAAATTCAATCTCATGGCATCCTCATACCAGTTCAGGTTATAGCTTGCATTGGCCCTTCAACCTTGTTCAATTTCTCTCTACATGAGATTCTGAGTGTGTTTGAATGTGTTAGCACCTTGGTTTTGCACTTGTGTGTAGTTTGGCAAATGTAACTTAAGTCTTAAGTAACAAAATGCAACTCCATGATTTTGACCTCAAATGAGAAAAGTTCTATTGCCATTGTCTTTAAAATGCATTTTACAATCAAAATGACATATTACATGTCTTATTTTGGCCTTGGAATGAAAAATCACAAATTTGGTCCTTTTAATGAACTTTAATTCTTCCTTTTTAAGCCCATTTTGCAATTTTGAGTTACAAGCAATTCCAACCTCTCATTACCACTTGGTCAGCCTCAAAACATCATTTTGAACAAGTTTGATGTTGGACATTTTCCCATTTGAAGCTTGCAAATAGGAGTTAAGGACTTATGATTGAAATGACATGTAATCTTCAAATGTCCAAAATGCCCCTGACTTGTCAAAGCCATAACATGAGTTTTACAAATCCTATCAAGGACTTCTAGTACTATCTAGAAATCTAAGAGGATAAGGAACAACATTCATGTTGACTAAAAGTTCATAGGAATCATCCTTCTAGGGAAAAAGTGCCATGCAAGTTGGGTAACTTTCAAGCTCCAAATTCACATTCCTCAGATGACTTGTAACTTGTCAAAGTCATAACTTGAGTTCTACAAATCCTATCAAGGACTTCTAGCACTCAAATTAAATCTAAGATCATGTTCTACAACAATCATGTTGGGGGAAAGATGAGATTACAATCACATCTTGAGCTAAATTGCCTTGAAGATAGGGGTCAAACTAGGGGATTTTACACTGTCAAGCCTTAGAAACCCTAGCTTGAAACTTCTCAAACTCTTCAATCATGATGAGTTAACCTTGGAATCATCCTTATAACATCTCAATGTATCAATCCATGATCACATGGCTCTTTAATTAGGTCTCAACCTTCTCCAAATCATCAGTTGACTTAGGGTTGACCCAGTCAAACCCTAATTGCACCACTCATGGCTGAGTCTTCTTAATCTTGCACAATGACCTGTCTAGGCTTCAAAGTGATCTTCAAACCTTCTCATGAGCTCTCTCAAGGCCTCAAGTCCATCCTCATGGCCTCAGAATCATCTGATGGTCTTCCCACAACTCTCAAGTTAGGAGACTTACACACTTGGCTTCAACCACTCTCTCTGAGGATCCTTTAACATCTCTGACAAGGATATCAACCCTTGAATGCTTGAATAACCTTCTTAGCTAGCTTCATAGTCTTGTGTAGATCTTGATTGGTAATTGTACCTCTTGATCTCCTGCACACATGTCAATGAAATGCAAATGATAATGCTAATGTGAATGAAATGAAACATAAGCTAGGTGAAGAAATGTTGGGCAAATTTTGGGGTGCAACAGCTGCCCCTATTCAAACGGCTTGGACCTGACTGGGTGAGAAGCGAACGGCTCTCAAACAATCAAGATACGAGACAGTTGAATACCAATAAACCCAGAAATTTGCCAACTTCACAAGTATACGATACTCTGATGGGAACAAATCTTCGGAAACTGAAATGATAGTTGCACGACAACTAGCTGGAGAAATACTGATCTGAACCTCCTTCAGGATGATTCTCTGATTTATCTGATATCATTGCATCCTCGAATCATCGAGGGATCACTGGTTACACGGTAACGGGTGATTGGCCAACCACCCACAGGTAAACGATACTTTGATTGGTAGGCACATCTTCAAAAACTGAGCATGACAGTTGCATAGCAACTCTGCTGGGGAATTGGTCACACGGTAATCGATGAAAGGTCTAATCTCAAATCTCAGTCGGGATGATCATCTGATTTTTCTGTAGATCTTCGTCCTCAAGTCATCAAGGGGTCACCGGTCACACGGTAACTGGTGAAGAATAGTTGATCATGCCGTCAGGCATTCTGTGTCCCTGCATCAGAAATCCTCGGGACTCATCAGGTCATTAGGAACTTTTTAACAATCGAGTTAGTCATGCCGTCGGGCATTCGAAGGAATTTTCGGGCGTCAGCCGGACTTCGTCAGTAATTCGGGAATAGAATCCTCGATCAATCATGAACCACAAGGGGATATCCAATCTTTTGCCGTCAGGCACTCTGCATCAGCTGAGAGAACTGCTTCGTCATCATCGTTGGACTTCGTCAGTAAGTCTTCAACTGGAAACCTTAGTCAATCAGGAACCACTAAGGATATACAATCTTTTGCCATTAGGCACCCTGCGTCAGCTAGGCAAACTGCTTTGACATCATCGTTGGACTTCGTCAGTAAGTCTTCAACTGGAAACCTTAGTCAATCAGGAACCACTAAGGATATACAATCTTTTGCCGTCAGGCACCCTGCGTCAGCTAGGCAAACTGCTTCGACATCGCAGCTAGACTTCATCAGTAAGTCTGGGGTTTTGGCACCGTTGTTGGACTTCAATCATCAAGTCTTCAAGGAAATTTCAATTTCTCTGTTTAAAACCTGCTGGGGATGACACATCTCCGCTGGGGATTCTGGAGAACTATCAAGTAACTCTGTTTCGGGGCTTCAGAAATCATTCTGGGTGGATCAACTCTGCTGAGGACTTCAAGAATCATCTTGGACAAACAACTCCGTCGGGGACTTCAAGAATCATCCTGAACCAATGACTCTGCTAGAGATTTCAGGAATCATCCTGAGCAAACACTCTGCTGAGGACTCTAAGCATCAACTTGAGCAACCAACTCTGGCGACTTCACCGGGGATTTTAAGAATCATCTTAAGCAAACCACTTCGCTGGAGAATTCAAGAATCATCTTGGGCAAGCGACCTTGCTGGGGAATTCAATAATCATCTTGAACCAAACAACTCTTCTGAGATTTCAGGAATCATCCTGAGCAAATATCCTGCCGGGAGCCACCTGCAAAACAAGAACAGTAACAACCTGGCTCATGCTTCATATGCATATGTTTGACAATGGCACAATGCTCCACACGGTGGAAATGCTATGCGTTTAGGGTAAATGTTATGCAATCATGCAAGATGCTATGACCCCATCAGCAAAATAAATGCTGAAGGGAGAATCCTCCTGTCAAGGGGAAAGAACCACTCTGGTAGAGAGGAAGGACTCATCCTGCCGAGGAAAAACAGTCACGCCAATCTCAATTGGACTCCGCCCGGGAAAACGAACTTCAGTCGACTGCTGCAGGGGAACAAAGTTCTACGAGAACCTGGATCTACTCATTTGAGTATACGAACCACAACTGCTGAGGAACACGATGTCAATCGCCGAAATAGACTGCACGACCTTCGCGGCAAAACTTTCCTGGAGATAACGACTCCGGTGGGGAAATACAGCATCAGCTATTCAACACTCTACTGGGGAAAACCAATCATGGCCCGAATGGCTTGGCACCCTTGGGGAACTGCAGACTCGGCTGGGGAAGAAGGAATCGTCCTGCTTACTGGGGAAAATACAACTCTGTGGGGAATTTCAATTCCGCTGGAGGCTTCAGTCCGCGCTATCGGGTGCTGTACACTACAGTATATGACTCAGCTGGGAAGATGACGATCCTTCAAAATACATCTGATTGGGGAGAGAATTTTCTCTGCCCGGGGAGACATATCAATGCTTACGATCTCATGTTCAAACTCCACGGGGAGGTGCTGCCGAACTTGCTGGAGAAGAAGGAATCATCCTGCTTGGAAGTGCATACGGCATACTGCCTGGTACGTGCCACCTGCAACAACATAAACAAACAGACAAGATACCCTTCTCAAAGGGACCTATAAAGGTTATCATCTTGTGACAATGTTCAAGTAACTCATTGTTTCAACAATCAGTGGCCTAGGCCAGTAAGTTTATGTATGCGCATTTTATCAAAAACATCGGCGTTCTTTTTCGCAAACAAAATAGATAGATGCTAAATAAACAAACAGAATTGCTGAATAGTATACATTTTATTGATAATGGACCCCTGAATGGGTAAAAATGTTTTACAACAGATGCAAGCTCCTGGGATGAGGAAGCTGCGCAAAAATAAAAACATAAATATACATCAGTATATACACAAATGTCGGCAATGAGGCGTAGACGAACACCATGAGTTGATCCCTCTATGACCCACTCGACTTTGATACTTCTCCGACGCTTCAGCTTCAGAAGAGATTGATTCAGATAAACGACCCTCAGGTCTTCCAAACCACTGCACAATGAAAATCCACACGTGGAACGCAGTCATTTGCTTTTTCAAATCCCTAACTTTTGCCTGAATCGCCCTTCCGGGTTTTCGATTCACCGGGATACCCTTTTTTGCCAAAGTCGCCCTTCCGGGTTTTCGACTTTGCGGGTGTACATTCTTTTCTTTATATCTCTAATTTTTGCTCGAACCTTTTTCCTTTTTCATGGTTCGCCGGGATGCCCCATTTTGCCTGGATACTCTTTTTCTTTCCAGCGGGTCATTTTTAAGCAAAGTATTTTTTAATTGCGTCCGCGTTCACCGGGGATGCAAAATCTTCGCCATCCATCATGGACAACAACAAGGCTCCTCCGGAGAAGACCTTGCAGACGACATATGGACCTTCGTAATTAGGATTCCACTTGCCCTGGTGATCGGAGTGTGGAGGAAGAATCTTCTTCAGGACGAGATCACCCGTCTGAAAGCTTCTAGGCCGCACCTTCTTATCATAAGCTTTCTTCATTCGGCTTTGGTACAAACGACCATATGCAATCGATGCTAACCTCTTCTCGTCCATCAGGATGAGTTGGTTTAGTCGGTTCTTAATCCATTCTGCCTCATCGAGTTTCACGTCAACCAAAACTCGTAAAGAAGGGATCTCCACTTCTAACGGTAGGATAGCTTCCATACCGTACACTAGTGAGAAAGGAGTTGCCCCGGTTGATGTACGTACCGTTGTACGATAACCGTGCAATGCAAATGGCAACATCTCGTGCCAATCCTTATAGGTCACAACCATCTTCTGTACAATCTTCTTGATGTTCTTATTGGCCGCTTCAACGGCGCCATTCATCTTTGGCCGGTAAGGAGATGAGTTGTGGTGTTCAATCTTGAAACTCTGGCACAGCTCCTTCATCATCTTGTTATTCTGATTCGAACGATTATCAGTAATGATCTGCTCGGGAATTCCGTAACGACAGATGATGTCCCTCTTTATGAATTTAGCCACCACCTGCTTGGTCACATTAGCATATGAGGCTGCCTCCACCCACTTGGTGAAGTAGTCGATAGCTACTAGAATGAAGCGATGACCGTTAGATGCAGTGGGCTCGATCTTGCCTATCATGTCGATGCCCCACATGGAGAACGACCACGGGGAGGACATGACATTTAAAGGGCACGGCGGCACATGAATCTTATCAGCATAAATCTGGCATTTATGACATCTCTTCGCGAATTTAAAGCAATCCGATTCCATCGTCAGCCAGTAATATCCTGCTCTCAGGATCTTTCTTGTCATAGCATGCTCGCCGGCGTGCGTACCGAATGTGCCTTCATGGACTTCTTCCATGAGCATACTCACTTCTTTCTCATCTACACATCTGAGTAGGACGAGATCGTGGTTTCTTTTATACAAAACTCCATCAAGATTAAGATAAAACTTTCCAGACAACCTCCTCAGAGTCTTCTTATCCTGGGTTGACGCTCCCGCTGGATACTCCTTAGTCATAAGGAAGGTCTGGATATCATGGAACCATGGCTTGCCGTCAGAGGCTTCCTCAATCGCAAAGACGAATGCAGGTCTATCAAGACGAGAAAGGACAATTCTTGGAGCTTCATTCCAAAAATTGACTTTATACATCGAAGCCAACGTGGCTAAGGCATCAGCCATCTGGTTTTCGGCTCTGGGCACATGATGGAGTTCCACTCGATCAAAGAACGGAAGCAGCCTTCTGGCATAATTCATGTATGACACCAAATTCGACTGACGAGTCTCCCACTCCCCTTTAATCTGGTTGATCACAAGCGCTGAGTCACCATATACATCTAGGTTCTTGATTCTCAAATCAATTGCTTCTTCTAGACCCATGATGCATGCTTCATACTCCGCTTCGTTATTGGTGAATGGAAACGTCAGTCTCGCAGTGAACGGGATGTGGGATCCGTGGGGAGTCGTGATGATTGCCCCGATGCCACTTCCGTAAGAATTAACCGCCCTGTCAAATATCAATTTCCATTGGGATTTCCTGTCTGGCCCCTCGTCGGGCAACGGTTCATCACAATCTTTTGCTTTAAGAAACATGATATCCTCATCAGGGAATTAAAATTTCATCGGCTGGTAATCTTCGATCGGCTGTTTGGCAAGATATTCAGACAATACGCTTCCCTTGATGGCCTTCTGGGAAACATACTGAATGTCATATTCCGTCAACACCATTTGCCATCTGGCAATCCTGCCCGAAAGCGCTTGCTTCTCGAAGACGTACTTGATCGGATCCATCTTCGAAATTAGCATGGTGGTGTGATTGAGCATGTACTGTCGTAAATGTTTGGCAGCCCAGGCGAGTGCACAACACGTCTTTTCCAGCATCGAGTAACGAGATTCACATTCTGTGAACTTTTTACTCTAATAGTAAATGGCATGCTCCTTTCTGCCCGTCTCGTCGTGCTGACCGAGAACACACCCCATACTATTCTCAAGAACTGTCAAGTACATGATTAAGGGTCTTCCGGCCACTGGGGGTATCAAGATCGGAGGTTCCTGCAGGTACTGTTTTATCTTGTCAAATGCCTTCTAGCAATCCTCGTTCCAGATAATCGCCTGATCTTTCTTTAGTAGTTTGAACATCGGTTCACATGTGGCTGTGAGCTGAGAGATAAACCTTGCAATGTAGTTTATTCTGCCCAGGAAACCACGAACTTCTTTTTCGGTTTTTGGCGCTGGCATTTCTTGTATTGCCTTTATCTTCGCAAGATCAACCTCAATGCCTCTTTCACTCACGATAAACCCCAGTAGCTTTCCAGACCGTACTCCGAAAGTACACTTGTTAGGATTCAGCCTCAACCTGAACTTCCTAAGCCTCTCAAAAAGCTTCAGCAAATTGACCAGATGTCCCTCCTCCGTTTGGGACTTCGCAATCATGTCATCAACATAGACTTCAATCTCATGATGAGTCATATCATGAAACAAAGTGACCATTGCTCGTTGGTAAGTGGCCCCTGCGTTCTTCAGACCGAAAGGCATTACCTTGTAGAAAAAGGTTCCCCAAGGTGTAATAAACGTAGTTTTCTCCATATCTTCCGGCGCCATCTTGATCTGATTGCAACCGGAGAAGCCATCCATGAACGAAAATATGGAGAACTGAGTTGTATTGTCGACCAACACATCAATATGAGGGAGCGGGAAATCATCTTTAGGGCTCTCCCTATTCAAATCCCGATAATCGACGCACATTCGCACCTTACCGTCCTTCTTCGGTATAGGCACTATGTTGGCGACCCACGGAGGGTAAGTAGTGACCGCTAAGAAGTCAGCGTCAAGCTGCTTTTGCACTTCTTCCTTGATCTTAACGGCCATATCTGGTCGCGTCCTCCTAAGCTTCTGCTTAACGGGAGGACAATCTTCTCGCAGCGGCAAGTGGTGGACCACAATGTCTGTATCAAGTTCGGGCATATCCTCGTATGACCAAGCAAAGATGTCACTATACTCTCTCAGCATCTCGACCAATCTCTGCTTGACATCACTCTGCAATGCAGCCCCTATCCTGACGTTCCTGACAAGTTCTTCAGAACCCAGATTCACAATCTCGATCTCTTCCTCGTGAGGCAGAATAACTTTCTCTTCTTGTTTCAACAATCGGGCCAACTCTTCGGGAAGGTCTTCATCTTCATCAATCTCTTCTTCGGCTTGATAGATCGGGCAATCGAAGTCGAAGTGAGTCGTAGAAGGTTCAGAGTCGATGTCATCTGTTATGTGGGATCCTGCAATAACAAGGGTTAAGCTTAAGACAAGGATATGCAGGTTAGCCTAAACCCCATTGCCCTTTTATTGTTTTTCAAAACAAATATAAAACAGGAATAACAGAGATCACAACAAGGCCCTGACAATAAAACCACTATGCCCCGGGTAGGACATATGGTTGTACAATGAATGGAGAAAGTAAATCATTACTCTTTGCCTGTCACTTGGATGATATCCCTGATAGACCAGTTGGTGAGGCTCTGGCCTGGTTTGCTTGGCTGGATCCAAGAGTCGAGGTCGCAATCGCTGTCTTCGCCGTCTTCAGACACCGCATTGACACTTTCAAATATCCCCCCGCCACTAGTAAACTGGATCGGCCCTTTACCTCGCGACGCACTGTAAGAAGAGGAGGCTTCAGCCGCAGGAGAGTATCCTAACCCAAACTTATCCTGTTTGTTAGGTATTTCCAGAATTCGCCCCCAGCCTGGGGTAGATCCGGCCTGGACAATGGCCCGGGCTTCCTTGAAGGAAGAGAGAGTCATCTCTGGTTTCTCAGTGACTGCAGAAGCTACGTTCTTGACTTTAACAGCTTTGAACGCCTGACACAGGGTTTCGTGGATTTCCCCATCCATCTCAACATACTTGAAGGACGACAAATGGCTCACCATTATATCTTCCTCGCCACATACGGTCACGACGCTACCTCCAACAGCATACTTGAGCTTCTGTTGCAACGTGGAGGTCACGACGCCAGCAGAATGGATCCATGGCCGGCCTAAGAGACAGCTGTAGGTAGGCATGATGTCCATGATGTAAAAGACTGCGTCAAAGGTTTCAGGCCCGACTTGGATTGGTAGGGTTACCTCCCCGAAAACATGACGTTTGGTTCCATCGAATGCTTTCACCACCAGATCACTGGGTGTGCAAATCAATCCTCGAGTATCTAACTTCATCAATGCCTTCTTCGGAAGAACATTGAGCGATGACCCAGTGTCCACCAACACGTGAGACATAATCGTTCCCCTACACTCTATCGAGATGTGCAAGGCGCTGTTGTGGTTTCTTCCCTTCGGCGTCAGCTCCAGGTCAGTGAACCCTGACCCGTTTCCAGCATTCACGTGGGCTACGACCCCTTCTAACTGGTTGACCGATATTTCCTGCGGAACATACGTGGCATTCAAAACCTTTAGCAGCGTGTTGCGATGCGCCTCAGAACACAGCAACAGATTCAGGATGGAGATTTTCGAGGGTGTTTGCTGGAGGTGATCCACGATCTTGTAGTCACTCTTCTTAATCAACCTCATGAACTCTTCAGCGTCCTTGACAAGTAAGTCCTTCTCTACCCCCCGAGGGGTTTCTTCAACGACCTTACTTTTTCCCTTATCGGTTACATCAGCTTCGTCGGCTTTGTCCGCCACAATCTCGGGTGGAGCAAATACCCTTCCGCTACGCCTGATTCCGCAAATTCCCACTAGGTTATCCATAGACGACCCAACTGGTTCCAGTTCCAACTTCTGTCCGTTGCAGTAGACGTCTGCCCCGTAATGCCACGGGACAACATTGGTGCTTTCAAAAGGTATCGGCCCAGCCTTGGTGATGGTAATTGTGGGCGGTCTGGGCGCAGAAATAGTGATCGTCCGGCGAGGGATGGTGATGGTAGCAACCTCACCATCTTGCTTCAGCATTACCTCTCCAGATCCACATTCGGCCCTTCGGCTAAACTGCAAGATTCCTTCGGTCATCAGACTCTGAATACCCTCTGTCAACTGTTCGCATCCATCAGGACTAGTCACACAACCCATACATAGTTCTCCACAGCCCGGGAAGAAACCTCTTTTCATCAGCTTGGCTTTAACGAAGCTAAGCGGTGTCTTCAGATCCTTGACATCAGTCAACAAATCCAAGCTATCGTCTTCGATAATGGCATTCACCCCACCTCCCATATGATTCGGCATAGGGTTCTTCGTGACGTTTGGCACATTATCTGAGAAGTTGATGATCTTAGCGTCCACCATATCCTGCACCTTGTGCTTGAAGGCTTTGCAATTTTCTATCGTGTGGCCTGGTGCCCCTGAGTGAAACTCACAAGTTGCATTCGCATCATAACCTGGCGGAGGTGCCCCTGTCAAGGGAGCCAGGGTTCTCTTCTAGATTAGCTGTAACTGAAGCAGAGTCTGTAACCGCTGAGCATAAGACATGGGCGGTGTCTCAAGGTGACGGCTTGATAGAGGTGCCCTGTTTTGATACTTTCTGTACCCTTGCTGATTTGGCTGCTGCTGCTGCTGTGGCTGTTGGACCGCGAAGATGGTTATGCTAGCCACCTGCTGGTGTTGGCCTTTGCCTTTCCTTCGAGTGTTGGACACAGCGCTCGTCTCTCCTTCCCGCCTTTTGCCACCATACGGTTTCTTTCCTCCTCCAGCTGAGGACAGATCACCTTGAATTTTCCCCAGTTTGATCCCATTTTCAACGTGCTCTCCCGTGATGATGAGATCTGAGAAGCTTCCAGACATACTGCTGACCAATTTCTCGTAATAAACCCCTGGGAGGGTGGCTACAAACATTTCCACAAGCTCCCTTTCAACCATCGGCGGCTGAACTCTAGCTGCCAACTCACGCCATCGCTGGGCGTATTCCTTGAACCCTTCGTTGTTCCTCTGCGACAAATTTTGCAGCTGGACTCGGTTCGGAGCCAAGTCGCTGTTATATTGGTAGTGGTGCACGAATGCTTCAGCAAGTTCCTTCCACGTGCGCACACTGGTAGGTTCCAGACTCATGTACCATTCCAGGGAGGGCCTGGACAAGCTATCCTGAAAGAAGTGCATCAGCAGCTTCTCGTCTTCAGAGTGAGCGAACATTTTCCGGTAGTATGATCTCAGATGGACGCGAGGGCAAGTGGTGCCCTTGTACTTCTCAAAGTCGGGTACCTTGAACTTGGGAGGCACCTTGAAATCAGCAATCAGTCCCAACTTGGACATGTCAACACCCATGGTGTTCAGGTTCTCAAAATTCCTCATCTTGTCCTCGAGTGCCTTAAACCTCAGACGTGCTTCAGCAGTCAGCTCTCCTTCAGCACCTTTCTGCAAGAACAAATCGTCTTGACGGTCTTCTAACCATGGCTGAGGCCCATAAAGATTCCCAACACCTGTGTTGTCGTTGCCCAACCCAACATTGACATTAGCTTTGAAATTCCCATTACCGACGCCAGTCGTATTACCATTGAGCCCCATGTTAGCGATCACATTGCCGTTGCCACTACCGTTCCCCCCAGTCACGGGGACGCCATTCTGAGGAGTTTCAACAGGTGGAGGGGTTGGAACTGTCCCACCATGGAGTACACCATTGCTGTCAACCCTTGAAATCAGAGGCTGGACCAAAGTTCTGAGTTGGTCTTGGCCATTGGCAACCACTTGCATGAGTTCCATGAAGCGGTCCATCCTCTCTCGGAGTTCTTGAACGTCAGTCTGCACTTGCTCCATTGCTCTAGCTTGATTTGCTCTGGTCGGATAGCGGTGGATGGGTCTTTGATCAATCCTGGAACAACCTGAAACAACCTGATGCACAAAAGGGTTAGAAAAAATGACAAAGTGCTTGTTATGCAGATGCTTCATGCAAATGCAAACGTGTGTCTGTGTGTTAGGGAAGTATCCCCCCGATCCTAGTGCATGAGTGCCAGTGCTGATAATAAGAAGTCTGAGTCCAGTCATAGAAATAACATCTCATATATAAAGAAAGCCCATCAAGGCGGTACACAACGTCACTTGATACAAGCAGAATCAATAGCATGACCTCGACCAACAAGCCTGGTGATGGTCAGCATACATCAATGATCACAACAAAGGATTACAAATAGTCAAGCCCGGCCACGGGCTCGAAACTCTTCTAACAAATTCCTCATTTCTGGATGATCAGGCCGAGTGAGCAACCCTTCGACGAGTAACTCCCTCTGCATAATAGTGTACTGAAGTCCTTCAACTGAGTCTTCCCATGCTCCTTCGCCGAAACAATCTTCTAGCTTCTGCTTCTTGGATTCAAACGTCAGTTTGTGCTCCTTCAGGTTAGCAAGAGCTTTGTTGAGCAGCCCCTCAGCGGCATATCTGCGAACGGTTTCTTCATCAAACCTCTTCTCACTAGCCTTCACCTGGGCTTTCAACTTGGAGATTTGTTGCTTCAGTTTATCCTCCCGTTCTTTGCCGTTGGCTAAGGTGGCCTTCCAATGCTGATTAAACTTGGATATTCTCCGGTACGCTTCATCCAAGTGCTGCTTCTTAGTGGCCAGTACATCATTGACGGCTTTGAAGTCCCGACCCAAGCGCTCACGCTCAGCCATCTGCTTAGTCATATCCGTACCTAACTGGTTCACCAGCTCTGTCTGCCTCTTAAAGGAATGAACGGCTTCGCTTCTCTCGGTTCTGAGTTGAGCCAATTCTTTTTCCAGTTCTTCATTTGCCTTCTGCAGCTCATCTCTCTCAGCTAACACCTGATTATGCTACTGAATAGGCACGGTGGTAGGCTCTTCAATCACTGGAGGGCTTTCTGGCTTGGCAGGAGGAAACGGCATCCCTATAGCATCTGCTCTGGCTCTGATCCAAGTCACATACGGAGCGTAGGCTTGACTATTACTCTTCCCCAGCAATGGTTTTCCCCGCTTACTGATACCATTCCAAGCGTGCTGAAGCTTAGACAACATGTCCCCCTTTAGAAGACCAGTGAAGTACAGAGATTCCTGCACCTCTTCATCCTTCAGCGGAGCTCTCAAAGCATAAGCAAACTGTCGGACCAACAGGGATGGATTATAGTTGATACAGCCCTTCCTGCCTATCAAAGGAACATTTGGAAACCCACTGCAGCTGAAAATAATCTCAGTACCCAATCTATCTCTATCAAACCAGGACATATCCTCCACCGACAGACTTATCAAACGCTCGGACCACTCAGCTGTGGCTGCAGACGAAGCAAAGGGACCCTTCTTGGGTAGGTGACTATCAAGCCATCTATAGATTAGGGGCACACAGCACGAGACATTCTTGCCCCTTCTGTTCTCATTTTTGTAGTGGACAGAATGGTAAACTTTACCAATCAAGGTAGGGTCTGGATTCCCTGATGCAAAGATGTGAAAGACGTCGAAGTCCACAAAGTCGGGCATATTGGGGAACAGAATGATGTCGTATATGCACAGAGCAAGGATGGCGTTGAACACGATCCAACAACCGTCTTTGGCACACTGCTGGGCCTTTCCCACTAAGAACTGCAGGGAGAAACCGGGAACCCTGTTCCAACTAGACAAGACCAACTCGGAGGCATCCAGATGAAGTGAAGGAGCTAGACTAGCCAGATTAGGCTCAGCATCCATATGAACAAAAGGCATCTGACTCTTGATAGGCACACCTAACAGATCAGCGTACTCCTCTAGGGTGGGTGCGAGAATAAAGTCCTGGAAAGTGAAGCATCTCAAAGGAGGGTCGTAGAAATGCAGCAAGGCGTGCAACCCATTCAACTCAGACACAGAGGGTTTACGGACCAAGTTGAGCAGTTTCCCGTAAGCCTTTCTGAATTCATCTCTCACAGAATCATCTGCCAAAGCAATCAAACTAGTCAGCTGAACAACATCAGGAGTGGGGAGCTTGTAAGCCACAGTCTTCCTCAGAGAACCCATAATAGCACAACAGAAGGCAAGAAACCTTGAATCGGGGGAGACGGTACCTGCAACACAGACACACGTTAATGATATGCAAATGAGTATGCAAAACAATGCAAAATGCAATCATGCAGCAGGAGATCAAGACGACTGTGCTGTTGAAGAGATGGATGTTCTGTATCAACAAAACCAAAATACTGCTCTGTCAAGAACAACCCTATCTCTGATGAGAAGAAAACCCTGGTATCAGACCATAAATCTGCTTTGTCAAGAACAAACACACATCTGATAATAAGGACCTCTGATACAGGACCATAACTCTGCTCTATCAAGAACAAATATACACCTGGTGATGAGAACCTCTGATACCAACAAAACTGATTCACTATCAAGAAAACCAGGTAGTCTGAAGGTTAAGGTGTCCTGCAACAAACCCAACCCTGCTCACAGGTATGGACCTAAACTAACACAAGTTTGGAATCCTATGCGGTCATCAGTGTCACAGACATTCAAGAGGGGTGATACGATACCCAGAAGGTGTGGCATCACCATCTCTTGAAGCGGCCTCACTCAGCTGAATTCCAAATGATCGGTCCCCAGAGTCGACAATCCTCCAAACCAACAACCCTTCAGGCCCAAAGGGCCGGAAAATAAGTCAACCGGGAGAACCTCGTCTGAGCGTGGATTTCATGAGACACTAGTGCCTGCAAAGCAAGCACGCGCCCACTAATTTCCACAACTAATGCTAGGTACACTCAAGCCTGGGTCTGGCTTCTCACTCATCAGAATGCCCCTCCCACAACAACACAGATAATCATATCATACTGAAAATAAAGGGCGGGAAATAAAATGCGATAAATAAACACAACCTAACAAGTAATCATACAAGTGCTAGGGTTGACTCTCGCAGGGGAGGTTGGATCCCCAAACTGACTCGCATAAGGGACGTTGGATCCCCAGGAAACTATCAATTCCTCAGCAGAGTCGCCAGCTGTCGCTACCGCGAAAATAAGGTGCCGGTAAAACAGAAGAGTCGCCACCTTTCGTTATTTATCCCTCAGAACGGGAAAGGAAACGATCGGAAAAACCTAACGAAAAGGTATAAGACAAGGTCATCGCAACCATTGTCTGGGTTCGGGAGTCGGTTACGCAAGGGGAAGGTATTAGCACCCCTCACGTCCATCGTACTCGATGGGATCCATGCTTGTTGTGTTTATCTGGACGGGTTTGTTTTATCTATCTACCTATCAAGGCTAGCTTAAAAAGAAAAGAAAATGACTCGGCAAAGCGTCGCACTTTATGCCTATGTATTCTCATCAGAGAATGAGAAATCAGAGTCAATGTAGTTCGACTAAATACGGGTTATGGGGAAGGTGGCTCGCCAATACATCAGTATTGTGCCTACGTACTCCCAACAGGTATGAGAGATCAGAGCTTACGTAGTTCGGGATAATACGGCTCACGAGGATTCAGATTCATCTATTTTATCGAGTAGGGTTAACAAACAGTTCCAGCAGTTGGATGTACGCAGCTCGACCCTTAGAGACTTAGGCGTTACCGTTTGCGGTAGAATGGGGAGTTAACGACACTCTTTTCTTCAGAAAAGCTTCCTTTGAATTACGGGCCCACGAGGCAAAAAGGTTTGAAGTTTGTTTTCTGTCTTTTACGGAAGAACTGTTTTTTATGGATGGTTGCAACCAACATCGCACTAGAGACTATGACCTGAGAGTGAACACATCGCATGTCACCCAAAGGGTGCCATACTAAACATCCAGACTGTTGAAAAGAAACTCCCAACAATCCTTTCTCAAATAGCTTAAGGCTTGTAACATACAACGTTAGTTAACCTTTATTACTGTATTTTAATTTGTTTTGAGATGAGAAGAGAGGAAAGGGTTCAACTACAGGGAGACTATCAAGTCCTAATGTTGTCATGCCAAGGATTCATCCTATGGTTGAAGTTTGAAACAGGGAACTCCTAGAAGTTATCATGCATAGGTTTCAACCTAGAGTTCTATCATCACTTCCTTATCAAAGGAAGTGAGACTCCTAAGGGATCATGTCGATGATAAACAGAAACAGATAAAGCATCAGCTTAAACAGTAAACAGTAAACAACTGTAAAATGCATGCAATGCAAGTGAGGGAGGAAAGGTGTGTGGGACATCAGCCTCCACAAGCTCATCTCGACCTCAAGCCAGATATGAATAACTGCAATCATACAGAAAGAATAAAATAAAGTGCTATCAAGCAAATCACAAACCACATGGGCAAGGGAGCTGGGCTCTACCGAATACCTGCAAGCAAAGCCATACTGTAAAAATACAAGCAGAGGGAGCAACTCAACCTCTAGTGCAATCATGCTCCTAGTTTAAATCAGTCTAGATATGGACTTATTCTAATGCATCAAGCAAATCAAACAAGTCACATCAATACAGTTGCACAGAAAGAAAACAGACAGGAAAGAAAGCAGATCAACAGCTCCCACATCTTCACAGCAAAGCTCTCCTCTGACAACAGTTCAGTAATCAGTCTGCAACTACTCTTCAAGGCTAACATCTTCAATAGCAAGGATCAACCTGCTTCTTCAAGCTTTCAACACATCAACCATAAGTATCAACTCATTCTTTCTTCTTCAAGCCTCAGCTCCTAAGTAGACTCCACCTTCAGGCTTCACTCCTAACATCAAGTATCAACTTGTTCCTTCAGGGACTTAATGCATTAAACTCACAAGTATCAACTTGCTTCTTCCTCAAGCTTCAGCTTCTTCATTCAATCTTCAATGAATTCCTCTCACAAGTATCAACTTGTTCTTCTTGATCTTCAAGCTCCAGCTTCAATGGCAGTCTTCAGACAAAGGGAAGCATCAACCTCTAGCCTTCAATCTTCTAAAAAGGAACTCTATCCTCTAGCAAGGGAGGAAGATTAATCTAACAAGAGCAAAGTTTGGATGGTTGGCAGCAGAGTGAAGACCAAAGGTCACCACTAAGCATCCCATCATCAGAGAAAGGGACCCTCAAAGGTTCTACCAACTTGTAAAGAGCCACACATCTTACCAAAGGAGGGATGAGGCCTTTACAAGGGGACCTAACATCATAGGGAAGAATGGAAGTGATCAACATCCTCCATATTTATGAAGGAAGAGAATCTATGTAGAAGCTCTGCCTACAAACCCGAACCTTAACACCTAATCAACACTACACCAAAAGAAGGGAAGATCTTCACATCCAAACTTCTTCAAGCATTCCATGGTAGCCCAAGCTTGTCTTCAACATCATCCAAGAGCAAGAGAGACAAAACCCTAATCTAAGGGAACTAAAGAAATCAATCTAGATGAATTAGTGCATTAGAATCATCTAAAGTTAGCACCTAAACTAAAATCAAACTAAAATAGTAAACTACATTATAAATTCCTACAAAAATTCCTAAGGGATCCTAATTCAATCATGAATCTACAATACAAAATTCAGAGGTTGAATCATCCACCAAGTTCTAGATATAAAACCTAAATCATAAGGTATTAACCATAAACCCTAAAAATGGAGATCTTAAAGTTTCAACCTAAAACTACCACTTACATTCATCAAAAAAATGTGCGAAACATCTAGGGGGAACATGCATATCTATGCTAGCTACACACAAAAAATCAAGGCAAGAATCATCATGAAATGATCAAACCAAATTCAACAAAACAAGGTATCAACCATGATTATTTTAATGTCAATTAACATTCAACAAATGCTAATAAAAGCCAAAATGCATGAAATGTTAATATTTTTTATCTAAAAAAACCTAGATTCAATCATGAATCAATGGAAAAAAGAATGGAATTAATTGATTCATTTTTCAATTTTTTATGGATTATTTACTAAACCATGTAAAATGAAGAAAATAAAAGAAAATAATGGAAATTGGTAAATCAAGCGTGGAAAATAGCAAGAATTTCCAGTTCATTATCCAGACTGGGCCAGAAGTGGGATGTTGATAGCAATCCGTGACTTAAGCCCAAAACAACAATTAAATGAAACGCATCGTTTCGTATCAATCAACGTCTTCAGATGTCTCAAGTGCATCGTGGCCGTGGATTGCGTTGCCTGAGTCAAGGTCAACCTAAGATCTGATGGCTATGAGTTTGTCTTCTTCCTTTTGAATTTCTGAAACTTCCTCCACCTGCGCGCGCGAAGGTCACCGCCGGTGACTTCTCCGGTCAGCCTCATCCAACCCTAACTCTCTCTACAGGCCTCCATTCCACATGGTTTATACACGAATCTTGTCCCAAATTTCACAAGGAATCCACCTATACTACTCAATCGTTCTAAAAACTCAAGAATCCAAGAATAGCAATCTCAACCGAAAATTGCATAAACCCTAAATTGTCACTAATCTTCAAATTAATGATCCAGAAAGCTTCCTACACCAATCTACAATGATTCTAACCTAACAAATCCTATTGATTCTACTTAAATTAAGCCATGGATTGAAATTTACATACCTGTAATTTCTTGATGAACAGAGTGGCAAAAGCTTTAAATCAACCTTCAATAAACTCTAGATTCCTTCAATGGAGTATGACCTAGCTTCTGTATGCAACAAACTTGATTGAAATTCCTTGAATTCTTGAACCCGATTCTGAGTTGCAGATGAAGAATTTCAAGTGCCAACTCCGAATTCTTCCACGATCTTGCCTTGAATTTGATCTGTAATCAATCACTGACACTAGAGCAAGCTATTGAGATCAAGAACTTGGATTGAAATGGCTTTAATGGCTGTAACAGATTTTGATTTGCAATGAGAAAATTCAAAATGCAATCTCTCTATTTCCTCTCAATTCTCACCAACCAGTGCTCTGAATCACTTCATATGCTTATATAGAACATGAATGAATGATCTAGAAAGTTCTGGATCAATCTAATGAGAATTTCAATATCTCATGTCATGGAAAATTCAATCTCATGGCATCCTCATACCAGTTCAGGTTATAGCTTGCATTGGCCCTTCAACCTTGTTCAATTTCTCTCTACATGAGATTCTGAGTGTGTTTGAATGTGTTAGCACCTTGGTTTTGCACTTGAGTGTAGTTTGGCAAATGTAACTTAAGTCTTAAGTAACAAAATGCAACTCCATGATTTTGACCTCAAATGAGAAAAGTGCTATTGCCATTGTCTTTAAAATGCATTTTACAATCAAAATGACATATTACATGTCTTATTTTGGCCTTGGAATGAAAAATCACAAATTTGGTCCTTTTAATGAACTTTAATTCTTCCTTTTTAAGCCCATTTTGCAATTTTTAGTTACAAGCAATTCCAACATCTCATGACCACTTGGTTAGGCTCAAAACATCATTTTGAACAAGTTTGATGTTGGACATTTTTCCATTTGAAGCTTGCAAATAGGAGTTAAGGACTTATGATTGAAATGACATGTAATCTCCAAATGTCCAAAATGCCCCTGACTTGTCAAAGCCATAACTTGAGTTTTACAAATCCTATAAAGGACTTCTAGTACTCTCTAGAAAGCTAAGAGGATAAGTAACAACATTCATTTTGACCAAAAGTTCATAGGAATCATCCTTATAGGGCAAAAGTGCCATGCAAGTTGGGTAACTTTCAAGCTCCAAATTCACATTCCTCAGATGACTTGTAACTTGTCAAAGTCATAACTTGAGTTCTACAAATCCTATCAAGGACTTCTAGCACTCAAATTAAATCTAAGATCATGTTATACAACAATCATGTTGGGGGCAAGATGAGATGACAATCACATCTTGAGCTAAATTGCCTTGAAGATAGGGGTCAAACTAGGGGATTTTACACTGTCAAGCCTTAGAAACCCTAGCTTGAAACTTCTCAAACTCTTCAATCATGATGAGTTAACCT
Organism: Lathyrus sativus; assembly: GCA_963859935.3. NCBI lineage: Eukaryota > Viridiplantae > Streptophyta > Magnoliopsida > Fabales > Fabaceae > Lathyrus > Lathyrus sativus. Next base: position 184,874,068 of record OZ012737.1, read on the forward strand.
TGGAATCATCCTTATAACATCTCAATGTATCAATCCATGATCACATGGCTCTTGAATTAGGTCTCAACCTTCTCCAAATCATCAGTTGACTTAGGGTTGACCCAGTCAAACCCTAATTGCACCACTCATGGTTGAGTCTTCTTAATCTTGCACAATGACCTGTCTAGGCTTCAAAGTGATCTTCAAAACTTCTCATGAGCTCTCTCAAGGCCTCAAGTCCATCCTCATGGCCTCAGAATCATCTGATGGTCTTCCCACAACTCTCAAGTTAGGAGACTTACACACTTGGCTTCAACCACTCTCTCTGAGGATCTTTTAACTTCTCTGACAAGGATATCAACCCTTGAATGCTTGAATAAACTTCTTAGCTGGCTTCATAGTCTTGTGTAGCTCTTGATTGGTAATCATACCTCTTGATCTCCTGCACAAATGTCAATGAAATGCAAATGATAATGCTAATGTGAATGAAATGAAACATAAGCTAGGTGAAGAAATGTTGGGCAAATTTTGGGGTGCAACATACTTGTATTTCGACCATCGCCAGGCTTTTTGGCCGAGGTCTCGTCAGTTGTATTCAGTTGTACTCTTGTACTCAGCCTCTTGGCATGTGTTTATATATGAGGGTTTTTCTGATTCATCGCTTGATCGATGGGGACTCCATTATCGTGATGGACTTCTCTTCGAAGCTAGAATCGAGGGGAATATAACATGTAGCATATTTACACAATTGCATCTGCATTCATATTGCATGATCGGTATACTTGAATCTGTATCTTATTTCCTGCATCTTCAAGTTTTTCAGGACTGACGAACAAAGAGTCCACCGCTACTCAACCCGAAACAACTGCAAGAGAATCATGGATCAAGTCCAAGTGGAGATGCAGGAAATCCGCGAGAAGTTGAATCTGTTCATGCAGGCAATGGAGAACATTGCTAAGGGCCAGGAGAGCCTCCGGACTTTGGTACAGCCGCTGCTGACGCGGGCTAATGGGAATGGCAACAACGACCACCATTCTGCGCACGTTGAAACTATTCCGGAGGATGGGCCCCCTATGCCTGTGGTTCCACCTGTAGTGACCCCACCTGTTGTGGTTGTAAACAATGACGCCGGCGCTGGCAACGGTAACGCAGGGAATGGAAATGAGACTGTTGTTAACAATGTTGGATTTGGGGACGCCAACCAAGGCGGTGGTAACAACAACGGCGGTAATGGTTTTGGCAACAATGGTTTTGGCTACAATGATCAGGGATTTGATTACGTCAATCAGGACGGGAAATTCGGCTTCAACACTCAGGGTTTCGGTTACGACGGTTTTGGTAACGCTAACCAGGGGTATGGTGGATTTGGTAATATGAATGGTGCTGGGGTGATTCCTGTCAACACTGGGTTTGGACCTGTTAGGGTTAACCAGGGTTTCGGTAACGGGGGATGAGGTCCCATGATCAATCAGCAAGGGTTTGGTCGCAACACTGGTTACGATGGATATGGAAATGGAAATGTGAATTGGGGCGAAGACTGCCAGGAGGACGCCTTTTTTGGAAGAGGCATGGGATTTGAAGGACCTGTAGATCCTGTGCAGAGGATCAAAATGCTTGAAGAACAGATGAAGGGGATAGTGAATCAGAACTCCACCGGTTTGGATATGACTACAATGGGCTTGGTACCAGGGCTGAGGGTGCCATTGAAATTCAAGGCTCCCACTTTTGACAAATACAAGGGGGACACCTGCCCTAAGGTCCATGTCCGCTCTTACTACAGAAGGATGTCCGCGTATTCAGACGATGAAAGGATGCTCATGCATTTCTTTTAGGACAACTTATCAGGACCTTCACTTGAATGGTATATGGGGCTGAAGCCCACGCAGATTAAAACCTGGAAGCAGTTGGCTGATGCTTTCGTGACCCATTACAAATACAACAGTGATCTGGCGCCAAACCGGGTCCAATTGCAGGGTTTGTCACAAAGGAGCGGTGAAAGTTTTAAAGAGTACGCGCAAAGGTGGCGCGATATGGCAGCGAGGGTGCATCCTCCTTTAATTGAAAGGGAGATGAATGATATGTTCATTGGGACATTTACGGGGGTGTTCTACGAAAAATTGTTTAGTGTGTCATTGAGCAGTTTCTCATATTTGATTCTTATGGGGGAGATGATCGAAAACGGGATTAAAGTTGGAAGGTTCCAAGCAGGGAAGTCTACTTCAACAGGAGGTACTAGAAAAGCATTTGGTGGTAGACGACAAGGTGATTCTAGTGCCGTGTTTGGTGGCAGGGGCAGGGGCAGAGGAAGAAATCAGTATGTTCAGCCGCAACAGATAGCTAGCGTCATTATCCTGCTTCCTCAACAAAGACAGCCACAACAATAACAACCAGAACAACAGCAAGGACAGAATCCTGGCCAAAGAAGGGTACAGAACGCGAGAGCGAAAAGAGTGTTCGACGCACCTCCTTCCACGTATGCAGAACTCCTCCAGACCTTGCTAGGGTTGAACTTGGTTGAAAAGAGGACTTTGGCACCGCCTACAGGGGTAGTACTTCCTTACGGATATGATGCCAACAAGCATTGCGAATTTCATTCCGGGGCACCCGGGCATGATATAGAAACTTGTCAGGCATTTAAACACAAAGTTCAGGATTTATTGGATAGCAAAGCTATTAACTTTGGACAGGCGGGTCCAAATATCGTACAACAGCCTATGCCCAATCACGGGGCAAATGCCATCTTGACAGAGGAGAATCTGAATCTAGTGACGGATGTCAATGAGCTGAAGACACCGTTGGGTGAGATTAAAAGCAGGTTGCTAAAAGGGGGTGTATTCCCGGGTTGTGATGAGTTTTGCTTGGATTGTTGGACCCAGCCAGAGGGTTGTAATGAGTTGAGGCAAGGCATTCAGGCTATGATGGATAAGGGTACCTTGCAATTTGATAGAACCGCGGTTGAAAAGCCTGTAAAGGCGTTGTGTGATGAGCAGAACGATGTTGCAACGGTGACAATTTCTAGGAAAACAATAACGATAACGGCACCCGCCAGGCGGCCGACGATCACGATTACTAAAGCAGGACCAGTTCCTTTTGAGAGTACTAAAGCAGTGTCGTGGACTTACGGGTTGGAGGTGTATTGCGATGGTGAGAAAATTGAAGTCAATGGACAACCAGTTGGGGTTGTAGATAATGTTGTCGGAACAGGGGGTATGACCAGAAGCGAAAGAATCTTCACATCACCCGAGGTAGAGGCGGAAAGATTAGCCAAGGGTAAAGCCAAGGTAGTTGAGGGTGGTCCTTCTCATTCGAATGAAAAGGAAATGTCACTTAAATATGTGGAGGAGTTTATGAGGCTCATTCGTAAAAGTGATTACAAAATGGTTGAGCACCTCCAGCAGACGCCGTCAAAAATTTCCATCCTATCATTGCTGTTATGTTTCGAGGCTCATCGAAACGCTTTGCTGAAGATTTTAGACACGTCGTTCGTTCCTCAAGAAGTTTCTGTTAATCAGTTAGAAGGGGTGATGACGCATGTCAATGCGGGGCACAGTTTGGGCTTCACAGACTTTGATTTGACTCCGAGAGGGCGAGAGCACAATATGGCATTGCATGTGTCAGTAGAATGCCGGGGCACGGTCATGTCCCATGTTTTAGTAGACACTGGATCTTCCCTGAATGTGCTGTCGAAGAAAGCCCTGATGAAGTCAGATATCAGGGGGATTATCTGCACGCCCAGTGACTTAGTGGTGAGGGCGTTCGATGGAACGAGGAGGTCAGTTTTCGGATCGATAACGTTACCGTTGCAGGTGGGGCCTGAAATATTTGAAACTGAATTCTATATAATGGACATCCAACCAGCGTATAGTTGTCTCCTTGGGCACCCATGGATCCATGCTGCCGGGGCAGTCACATCCACGTTACACCAGAAGCTGAAGTATATGGTTGGGGATAGTGTCGTCACTGTTTGTGGAGAGGAAGATATCCTGGTTAGCCATTTGTCTTCGTTCAAATATGTGGAGGTCGACGGCGAAATACATGAAACAACGTGTCAAGCCTTCGAGGGGTTGCGAGTTAAGGACAAAGCTCCGGTGCCAAGTAAAGTATCAGATGTAGCGGTATCATCCTACAAAGAGGCTCAAGCTCTAGTGCAGGCAGGCAAAACCAAGGGCTGGGGTCAGGTGTTGGAGATTCCCGTAAAGAATGGCAGGTTCGGGCTTGAATATCATCCTTCGTCATCAGCATCCTCTTCAGGAACGCCCAGGTTCAGAGGGCCGATAACGATCACACCAAGTGGGGTGAGCTTCGAGACTATCAATGTTGTTTCCGATACTGAAGACGGAGATAGCGACTGTGATATGGACGCGTGGATCAAGCCAAGCGTGCCAGGAAAAAGTCTCTGCAATTGGTCTATCCGGGAAACTGTTCCTGTGACAACTAAACAGTAATGATTTATTTTCTTAATTGTTGAATAATCCTGTGTCCTACCCGGGGCATAGTGATTTTGCTTAGGGCCATTTGGTTATGTACATTACATTATTTAATCATGAAATAAAGGCGTTTTTCATATACAAATGTTGTGATCCTTGTTTTTCCTGTTTTTTTTATCTTTTACAATAAAATGGCAACGTGGTTATTTGCTTTGTATGCGTTTTGAAGCATTTTAACCATTTCCTTTGCAGGATTACTATTTCAGATGACATCTATGAACCGCCTATGACCCACTTCGACTTCGAGCACCCGGTATTTCAGGCTGAGGAAGAGATTGTTAAAGATGGCGACGTACCAGAAGAGTTGACCTGGTTATTGAAACAAGAAGAAAGAATCATTCTGCCTCATGAGGAAGTCATTGAGATTATCAACTTGGGGTCGGAAGAGGTTGTGAGAAACATCCGTATAGGGGCTGCGCTGCAGAGCGACATCAAGCCAAAGTTGGTTGAGATGCTCAAAGAGTATAGTGATATATTCGCTTGGTCGTACGAGGATATGCCTGGGTTGGATACAGATATGGTTGTTCACCGTCTGCCACTGCGAGAGGAATGTCCGCCTATTAAGCAGAAACTCTGAAGAACTAGACCGGACATTGCGGTGAAGATTAAGGAGGAAGTTCAAAACAGTGGGATGCTGGTTTCCTAGCTATTACAAAATATCCCTCATGGGTCGCTAATATTGTGCCAGTGCCAAAGAAAGATGGTAAAGTGCGAATTTGTGTAGACTACCGTGATTTGAATAGGTCGAGCCCGAAAGATGACTTTCCACTTCCTCACATTGATGTGCTGGTTGATAACACGGCTCAGTTCTCCGTATTCTCTTTCATGGATGGCTTCTCGGGTTACAATCAGATCAAAATGGCTCCAGAAGACATGGAGAAGACTACCTTTATTACTCCCTAGGGAACATTTTGCTACAAAGTGATGCCCTTCGGATTAAAGAATGTTGGGGCAACATACCAACGCGTTATGACGACTCTCTTTCATGACATGATGCATAAAGAGATCGAGGTCTATGTTGATGATATGATTGCCAAATCCTAGATGGAAGATGAGCATTTGGTTAATCTGCTGAAACTGTTCAAGAGGCTTAGGAAGTTCAGGTTGAGACTGAACCCTAACAAGTGCACCTTCGGGGTGAGATCGGGTAAACTGCCGGGGTTTATCGTGAGCGAAAAAGGAATAGAGGTTGATCCTGCGAAAATAAAAGCAATACAAGAAATGCCGACGCCTAAAACGGAAAAAGAAGTGCGTGGGCTTTTAGGGAGATTGAACTATATTGCCTGGTTCATATCTCACTTAACCGCGACATGCGAGCCGTTATTCAAGTTATTGAAAAAGGATCAGGGTGTGACCTGGAATGAAAATTGTCAAAAGGCGTTTGACAAGATAAAAGAATACTTGCAGGAACCTCCTGTTTTGATACCCCCAGTGGCCGGGAGACCTTTGATTATGTATTTGACGGTTCTTGAGGAAAGTATGGGTTGTGTTTTTGGTCAACACGACGAGACAGGGCGTAAAGAGCATGCGATTTACTATTTGAGTAAGAAGTTTACCGACTGTGAGTCCAGATACTCAATGCTCGAGAAAACGTGTTGTGCACTAGCCTGGGCCGCCAAACGTTTGAGGCAATACATGCTAAATCATACAACCCTGCTAATTTCAAAGATGGATCCAATCAAATACGTGTTTGAGAAGCAAGCACTCTCCGGAAGAATTGCCCGATGGCAGATGGTGTTAACCGAATATGATATTCAGTATGTCTTGCAAAAGGCTATTAAAGGTAGCGTTTTGTCAGAGTACCTTGCGGAGCAGCCTGTTGAGGACTACCAATCGATGAGGTTTGATTTTCCTGACGAGGATATCATGTACCTGAAGATGAAAGATTGTGAAGAACCGTTGCCGGACGAAGGACCAGAGTTGGGTTCCAAGTGGCAGTTAATATTTGACGGAGCTGTAAATTCCTATGGTAGCGGAATAGGGGCAATTATCACCACTCCTCAGGGGTCGCACATCCCCTTTACTGCCCGATTAACTTTTCCCGTTACCAATAATGAGGCTGAATATGAGGCTTGCATCATGGGTCTGGAAGAAGCTATTGATTTGCGAATCAAACACCTGGACGTATACGGAGACTCAGCTCGCATGGTGAATCAGATTAAAGGAGAATGGGAGACACGTCAGCCCAATTTGATACCATATATGAATTATGCAAGGAGATTGTTGCATTTCTTTGACAAGGTGGAATTGCATCATGTGTCGCGAGCGGAAAATCAAATGGCTGATGCCCTGGCGACATTGTCCTTGATGTATAAAGTTAACTTCTGGAACGAGGCTCCCCGGATTGTTATCTCTCGGCTTGATAGGCCTGCATTCATATTTGCCATTGACGAGGCTCCCGATGGTAAACCCTGGTACTTTGACATCCAGAATTTCCTGAAGAGCAAGGAGTATCCGGCTAGGGCATCCAGTCAAGATCAGAAGACTCTCAGGAGATTGGCCGGAAATTTCTATCTAAATCCTGACGGTGTCCTATACAAAAGAAACCACGACTTGGTGTTGCTATGCTATGTAGATGAGAAAGAAGCAAAGTTGCTCATGGAAGAGATACATGAGGGTACGTTTGGTACACATGCTGGTGGGCATGCTATGACGAGAAAACTGTTGCGGGCAGGTTATTACTGGCTAACTATGGAAACAGACTGTTTCAAGTTTGCAAAGAGCTGTCACAAATGCCAAATTTATGCGGACAAGGTCCATGTACCCCCAAGTCCTCTGAATGTGATGTCATCACCGTGGCCCTTCTCGATGTGGGGAATTGATATGATTGGGAAGATTGAGCCTACAACATCAAATGGACACCGGTTCATCTTGGTGGCAATTGATTACTTCACCAAATGGGTGGAAGCAGCATCATATGCCAATGTCACCAAACAAGTGGTTGCCAGATTTATCAAACGAGATATTATCTGCAGATATGGAATCCCTGAGCAGATTATCACCGACAACGGTTCGAATTTGAATAACAAGATGATGAAAGAGCTGTGCCAGAATTTTAAGATTGAGCATCATAATTCTTCTCCTTACCGATCCAAGATGAATGGCGTTGTCGAAGCGGCCAATAAGAACATAAAGAAGATTGTTCAGAAGATGGTTGTGACGTATAAGGATTGGCACGAGATGCTACCTTTCGCGTTGCACGATTATCGTACGACGGTACGCACATCAATCGGGGCAACCCCGTTTTCATTGGTATACGGAATGGAGGCAGTGTTACCGTTGGAAGTCGAGATTCCTTCCTTGAGGATTTTACGAGATGTCCAACTTGACGAGGCAGTATGGGTTAAAGATAGACTGAATCAGATCAGCTTAATGGACGAGAAGAGGCTAGCTTCTCTAGCATACGGTGGGTTATATCAGAGCCGGATGAAGAAAGCGTATGATAAGAAGATACATCCTCGAAGCTTTCAGACGGGCGACCTTGTGCTGAAGAGGATTCTCCCACCACAAACAGATCACACGGGCAAGTGGACCCCTAATTACGAAGGGCCCTACATTGTCAGTAAAGTCTTCTCTGGAGGAGCCTTGTTACTATCTACCATGGATGGTGAAGACTTTACATCGCCTGTGAATTCGGACGCAGTTAAAAATACTTTGCTTGAGAGTGACCCGCTGGATAGTAAAAAGAGTGTCCAGGCAAAAATGGGGCATCTTGGCGAACCATAAAAAATGAATAAAAGGTTCGGGCAAAAGTTAGGGATAAAATTGAAAAGATGTACACCCGCGAAGTCGAAAACTTGCATTGGGCGACTTCGGCAAAAAAGGGTATCCCGGTGAATTGAAAACCCGCAAAGGGCGATTCACGCAAAAGTTAGGGATTGAAAAAGCAAATGACTGCGGTCCGGATCTAATACTGCATTGCTTAGTGGTTTGGGAGTACCTGAGGGTTCGCTTATCCGACACAATCTCTTTCGAAAATCGAATACCGGGAACGCGCCAGAGTCAGGCGAGTCATAGGAGGATCAGCTCGTGATGTTTGTCTGCACCACGTTGCCGACATGTATACAAATGTTGTTTTGTATTTTTATGCTTTTGTGCATATATGTATGTGTGTGTGAGTAACTTCCTCTTTTCAGGAGTTGCATCCGATGTACAAAACCTTGCCTATTCAGAGACCTGTTATTAATAAAACATGTTATTCAGTATTTGATGTTGTGCTTTACTGTTTTGTATGTGGAAAACGCCAATGTTCCGATGAACTTGCATTTGCATAACTTTGCTGGCCCTTGCCAATAATTGCTAAAACTTCGAATTGACTTAAGTAATGTCACGGATGCTAACCCAAATAGATTTGGTTGTATGGATTTGTGTTGTCTCGTTTGTGTTTTGCAGGGTTCTCACCTTTGAAGCGAACGATCAGAAAATTGTGGCCCCGGCCGGAGGCTCGTGACTTTGTGTGACGCTAATCCCCATGCAGGTCGCACTTCACCCCCAGCAAGTGGAGATCAGTGTCCCCTGTTGTCGCTACTGCGAAAATTGGCGCCGGCTGAACAGAAGAGTCGCCACCGTGCGTTATTTATCCCACAGGAGGGAAAGGAAACGCTCAGAGTAAACCTCGCACAACACGGGAAAGGTATGGTCGTCGCAACCAAAACCTGGATTCGGGAGTCGGTTACGCAAGGGGAAGGTATTAGCACCCCTCACGTCCGTCGTACTCGACGGGATCCACGCTTGTTTTCGGGTATGGATTGTTATTCTATCTACTCTAAGGGTTAAGGGTTAAAAAGAAAAGAGAATGAAAATAAAATGACTCGGCAAAGTATCGCACTTTATGCCTACGTATTCCCGTCTGGAACGAGAAATCAGAGTCAACGTAGTTCGCCTACCTACGGGAAAGGAGGGGAAGGTTGCTCGCTAGGATATCGCATCCTATGCCTACGTACTTTCATACAGCATGAAAGATCAGAGTAAACGTAGTTCGGGCCACGTACGACACAAGTCTGTCTTGGTTGATTTTATTCCTTCTGAAAAAGGTTTTTCTGATTAGCAGTCCAAGCGGACAAAAACGACTTCTTGATGAGCTCACATTCTTTTACGGAAGAAGTGTCTTTTATTGTGTTTGAAATTTTATAGTGTTTTTCTGTTTGTTTTGAGAAAGAAAGAGACAGAACTCTAACCTACGGTTGCAAAGGGAAACAAACTAACCTAATGTTATCATGCATGGGTTAAGACCTAGTGTCTATCATGCTCCTCTCTTGCGCAGAGAGAAACAGAGATCCTAAGGGATAAACGGAAACAGAAACAATAGCAGATATATACAGTAAAACAGTAAAATGCATGAATGCAACAATACAAGCGAGGCAAGGGAGTCCCACTCAACCTCGAACCTAGAAAACAATAGGCAAAAGTGAACAGGCTTCACTTTCAACCCAACAGGGTAAACAACAAACAATACAGTCAGGAAAACCAATCAATACATCAGAAATGAAATACAGCAAAAATAAACAGCCACAGCAGCTCTGCATCAATATCCATCTTCAAGTCATCTCCAATCAGCTATAAGCTTCAGTCAACAGCAGTCTCTATCTTCACAGTCTTCAAGCAAGGGCTTTGGTTGTCAATCTTCAGTCTACAATGGCTTTTCTTCAAGTCCTATCCTCCAAGCTGAGGGATCAATCACCAAAGTGAATTGGGTGTTTAAGCAATTAGTTGACTACCAATGGTGGCAAACCAACTGCTGCTAACACATAAGACATTTTCTCTCAAGAGTTCTATCCCTTAGACAATAGCACCAAGCCTTCCAAAGGAAGGGGGTGAGTGTCTTAGAGAGACTCTGTATCACAGAGAGGAATGGAGGCAGTCAAAACCTTCCATGTTTGAGAATCAAGCTTTCTAATCTAGAGCTCTGCCTAGCTCCTAAACCTTAATCTCCTCAGCAGCTGCTAGCAAGAATCTCCTCTTCCTCTCTGGAGGTTGGCCTTCAGTCTCTGGATCTCCAATGGCTTCATCATCATCAGTCTTCAGCTTCCCCAATACCCACACAGTCCCAATACCCACACAGACAAACAGTAATCCCCAGAGGGCACACCACACCAAGCAATCACATATAACAGTATATACTAATAGCAGTAGGGGAATCCTGGTGATTTCTAAGGGGAACTATCCTATACCCATAACCCCTATAGTCCATACGCCAAAAATCAAATGAAACTATCCTAAAAGAATTAAACTATTTCACCTAAGTTGATTTGAAACCCTAATTTTATTCATGTTATTTTCCCCTAAGCTAATCACCTAAAACTAACTCCTAAAAATATGAACTAAATTGCATCTACAAGATAACAACGTCTATTAATCAACCTAAAAGGAATGGACAAAAAATATTAAAGCAACTAGTAGAACAAAAATTATCAAAATCATGTATGAAATTAAACTATTTAAAATGCTATTTATTTGGAAAATATGGCAAAAATATCAAATAAAAAATAAAATGCAATTTTTATTTTTTATAATTTTCTAGACTCTTTAAAGAAAATTATGCAAAAATAATTATTGAAAAATAATGTTTTTATGATTTATTATGATTTTTTGAAAATGCATGAAAAATTGAAGAGAAATTAAAATGAAAATATAAAGAAATAAAAGGAGAGGGTGAAAATAGCAAGGGCGCCTAGTTCATATTCCAGGTGGGCTGAGAAGTGGGGGGTGCGAACATTAATTGCTTAGGCCCATATGCGCTTCAGAATTTCAACCAAAAAAACAAAAAAACAAAACGGTGCGGATAGCAAAGAAACCAGTTATAATTCATTGGGCCTGGCAATTGGGGGTGTCATTAGTAATGAAATTCTGAGCCCACTCTGAGGGTTTTAGTGAAACGGGGCGTTTCACTCTTTGAATTTCCCTCCGTTATCAACTTTTAATCGCGTCCGTTGGATTGAGGTTTGAGTCAAATGTCAAAGGGGCATCGTGTGGCCAGGGCTTCGTCATCAACCTCCAGCCAAAACCCTAAGCTCTGAAACCCTAACCATGCACGAATCAAACTCTCCTCTGTTCTCCCTCATACCTCCATGGATTCACACGATTCCAAGAGCAAACTTGGTCCATTTTCTTCCCTCTACACAACCATGATAATAACTCTTTCTAAAATCCCCTCAAAATACAAACCCGATAGAGGTAACAGGTAGGATCCACCATGAACACCTGTGATCAAATGCTCCAATTCTCCTCAATCTTTATCCTAGCTTAATCTACATTCCATGCTGATCTTAACATGCTAATCCAACAAGATTTTTGTGCCTCATCCTAGTAGTTATAGGCTCTAACAGATTATGCACTCCATAGCCAAACCTCACAAAACCTCTCCAAACTCTGTGAAAATCATCATCTAACCTAACTTAACCAGTCTAAGCTATCAAAACCCTATCATGCTAACCAAAAACATACAATTCGAAGAGAAATCCAACCTGGTTTAAAATGGAGATACAGCTATGGAAATCCCTGAATCAATGCTTGCAAGGACTTGAAACTGATCCACACACCACCACTTTGATTCTGTATGCAAAGATCTAGGCTCAAACTTCCTGAATCTTGTCCTTGAGAAGTTCTTGCAATTTGGATGGTTATCTTGAACAACACGATTCTTCCTCCAATTCTACCAATCTTGATGTGGATTATGATGCTTGAATGATGATGATGAAGATTCAATCAAAAGATGTGAAGATTGATGGAGATTTGACAGAGTTTGTAAAGCTTATGCAAAATGGAGAAAGTGTGTATAACTTGGGGTTTTGAACAAATGAAATCACCAACCATGGCATGAACTATCTCTTATCAATATATAGGTGAGGTTAGAACCTCCTAGAAACTTGGAGAAGTTTCCCTTGCATTCTTTCCCTTGAATTTGGTTTATGTACCTTCCATTACAAGCAACCATGAATAACTCACAAAATATGAACTATGCTCAAAATTCTACTTTAGCCAATGTCTTTAAAATGATCTTTCCATTCAAAATGACCTATAATTTTGCTTTATTTGGCCAAGATATGAAAAATCTCATTTTTAAGTCCATTTTTATTCATTAAATCCAACAATTTTGAAACCTTGTGCTATGAATCTTTCCAATCTCTCATGGTCACTTTTCTAGACTAAAAATGTCATTTGGAACAAGTTTTATGTTGTAAAGTTTTCCATTTGAAGCTTCCTTGTATGAGTTTTGGGCATAGGTTAAAATGACCTGTAATTCTCAGATGACCAAAATACCCTTTGCTTGCCAAGACTATAAGTAGAGTTCCACAAATCATATGAAGGCATACTATACCATTATAGAAAGCTAAGACAATGAGGAACAATTCTTATGTTGACCAGAAATTCATTTGAAATCTCCCTGAGGGGTAAAAATTGCTTGGAAGTAAAGTCACTTTCACAAACAAAATTTCAGATACCTCAGATGACCTGTAACTTGCAAGGACCATAACTTGAGTTCTATAAATCTCCTTGATGTCTTACACCACTAAAATTAAAGGTATTGAGATCCTCTACAAGTTTCATGTTGGCCAAGGATCCATTTGAAGCTTTCATTTTGACTTATCTTGCTTGGAAGTTTGTCTTAAACTAGGGAATTTTACATAGAAACCCTAATTTAGAAACTCCTCTTCTCCTTGATTTCTCTTGATTTCTTCCTAGCATAACAACATATCCTTATTCTCCATGTCAAATGATAAACCCCACATCTCTTGAATAGCCCTTAATGTCTTTCAATCAGTCAATTGACCTAGAGTTGACCCAGGGTTGACCCAGATGAAACCCTAGTTGACTGTCTTCAACTGCAATTCTTGTGATCACATCAACAAATTGTTTCCTTCTCCAAAGGCCTTTCTAAGTCCTCCAAGATGTCTAGATACTCCCCATGCTCAGCCCACAGCTCACAATTTCTTTGGTTGACCCATAGATACCCTCAGATAGGAGATGGACTCAATGCTTGATCTACTGACTTCTCCAACTTTCAAATTCTTTTCTGATGACTTGAATGAGATTGAATTTGGATAATAACCTGCAAATGCTAATGATATTGAAACATAAACCAAGTGAATAAGGTTGAGAAAATTTTAGGGTGCAACAGCTGCCCCTATTCAAGCGACTTGGACCCGATTGGGTGAAGAGCCCGGAGCTTTCAGACATTCGCGGTACGAGACGGTTGAATACTGGGAACCCAGAAATTTGCCAACCGCAGAAATAAACTGCGCTCCTGCTTGGGGAACGACATTCATCGACTGAGTCTGACTGTTACGACAACCCACTGATCTCGTAGCGACCGTGCTGGGGATTACTCGTCTTTCCACGTTAGGATTCACCTTTCCACGTAAGGAAACCACAATCTTTTCACGTAAGGAAACCACTCTTTCTGATTCTGTCCGCGTCAGGACCACACTTTCCACGTAAGGAATAACTTTCGTTCCACGTAAGGAATCAAACTTTTTCTCAATCTGCCCGCGTCAGGACTAAACTTTCCACGTAAGGAATCAATCTCGTTCCACGTAAGGAAACCATCTTCTTTCCACGTAAGGAAACACTCTTTCCACGTAAGGAATAAATTTGTCCACGTTAGGACTACATCGTCCACGTTAGGACCCACTTTTCCATGTTAGGAATAATAATCTTCTTGATTCGTCCACATAAGGACTCTAAGCTTTCCACGTAAGGAATGCTTCTTCATCTGTCCACGTTAGGAAACCAACTTGATCTGAATCTGTCCACGTTAGGACTAAACTTCCCACGTAAGGAATCTATCTTCTCTTTCCACGTAAGGAATGACCTTGTCCACGTCAGGACTCACATTCCGTCTTGATTTGTCCACGTAAGGACTCACCTCTTGACTCGCTGAGGAAAAAATTTGTCCACGTTAGGACCCATATCTCAACCCGCTGAAGAAATAAACTTGTCCACGTCAGGACTTGCGCGTCTTCGACTTGCTGGGGAAATAAACCCCGTCCACGTCAGGACACACACTTTGCCATCAGCCCGAAGAAGGATAAAATTGTCCACGTCAGGACTCTCACATCTTGTCATCACAAAGAACTATAAACTTGTCCACGCCAGGACGCACATTTCACCATTACGAATAAAGCTATCTGCTGGAAATAAATTGTCCACGTCAGGACGCCAGCACGAAGAGTAACCAACTTTGTCCACGTCAGGACTCCACACTCAATCAATACTGAGCACTCGAATCGGTCCACGTTAGGACTAACACATATCGTCAAACGGGAAGAAATGTCCACGTTAGGACTCCACATTCCACAATTCTGAGAACTCGAACCTGCCCACGTTAGGACTAGCACATATCGTCAACTGAGGAAATCAATCCGTCCACGTTAGGACCCCCACTTTTCTAGCACAAAGAAACTTGTTAAGAATTTTGTCCATGTTAGGACTCAGCCTTCCATTGGTCCAAACCACAAAATTTCTTAGCACTGACGTGACAGCGATTTTGAAGCGGACTTTACTGGGGCTATTTGGAAACCACACCACCGGGGGCCTGTTCTGATAGTTGGCGGTAGTCTCTGCAATTCTGGTTCGTGAAACCTTTTAATGCTGACGTAACAACAACTTTGAAGGAAACCATCCGCTGGTCGGACTAGAGAAACTTCAATAAGAACCCTGGCGGGGAAATAGGTAACTCTGCTTGGTGACAAAGAGAGACTTATCCTGATAACTCTGTGGGGAATAGTGCCACAGCTGACACTTCATCGAATGTCTCACGTCGAGATCCTGAATGTTTATTGATTCATCTGAGCAAGGGCTCTCTCTTCCTGCAAGAGAAACAATACTTGGAACAAACGGTTAGCCAACCTAGTTTATGTTTCAAAATGCATGCGTTCGACAATGATGCAATGCTCCATTCTACATGGAAATGCTACACTTTTATTTGGTGGATGCAAGTACGACCCTATATGCCAATGCAAATGCAGTCTCGAACTGCTGGGTACAGAAGCTGCTTCAGCAAAATAAATGCTGAAGATAATGCCAACTCCGCTGGGGATAGCCAGGTGCTACAGAATTATTCAGCAAAATAAATGCTGGAAGGATGAGGTCGGCTCAGCTGGGAAATTGGGAATTTGAACCAAGCACCTCGCTGAAGTAACGCCCTGCTGGGGAATATAACTCTGCTGGAGAGTAGCAGATGCGCTTGGTATGATTGGACTTCTGCTGGAAAGTGAACGGATATCACACGGTATTCTGACAAAATAAATGTCATGACCCACACCAACTCTGTCGGGGAGAGCCTTAATCTTCGAGTTCCACTGGGAGGAATGAAAATACTTGCGGAGAAGAGAATCCCGCTGGGGATGGGATGATTCTCTTGGGGAAAATTAACTGACTCCACTGGGGGAGAGTAAATGACCCTGCGGGGAAAGGTAAAACTGCCTGAATACAGCTCCCCAATCTGAAATATTAATCTTCTGAGGCTAAACCCACTCTGCTTGAGATACACTGTCTGAATACAGCCTTATAATCTTTGAATCGCCAATTCTGTTGGGAATAACTGACTTTGTTGGAGCATGTCCTTTGGATAAGCTACGACCCGCTGGGGAATTCGATCCTTCTTCAGGAAGATCATGCATGACCTGCGTGGAGATCAAGTCTTTCGTTATTGCAACCTTTTGATTATCTTCCTCGTACGGTTGTGAAACCTGCAACAACACAAACAAGACAAGACAAGCCTATACAACCAAATCGATTCAGGTTAGTGACGTTATTTTCAGTTAATTCAAAGCTTTAGCAATTGTTGGCAAGGGCCAGTGATGTTATAAACATGCTAGTTTCAATAAACTTAGGCGTTTTATCATGCACAAAACAGTAAAGAACCAGCATCAAGTACTGAATAACATATTTTATTGATTGGGCCCCTGAATGGGCGGAGTTTTGTACACGGGATGTAACTCCTGAAATGAGGAAGCTACGCAGAGCAAATATACACGTATGCACAAGAAGTATAAATATTTGACAAATTAAATTTGTACACATGTCGGCAACGGGATGCAGACGAACACCACGAACTGATCCTCCTATGACTCATCCGACTCTAATGCTTTCCCGGTATCCATACCTCCAAAATGGTTGTATCTGATAATCGACCCCTCAGGTATTCTCCCGCATTGATGCTCAGTGCAGTATCAAATTCGGACCGCAGTCATTTGCTCTTCAAATCCCTAACTTTTGCGTGAACCGCCCTTTACGGGTTTTCAGTTCACCGGGATACCCCTTTTTGCCGAAGCCGCCCAGTGTAGGTTTTCAACTTCGCGGGTGTACATTTTTCGATTTTATCCCTAACTTTTGCCCGAACCTTTTATTCTGTTTTTGGTTCGCCAGGATGCCCCATTTTTGCCTGGACTCTCTTTTTTTGTCCAGCGGGTCAATTTTAAGCAAAGTATTTTTTAACTGCGTCCGAATTCACAGGTGACGTAAAGTCTTCACCGTCCATGGTGGACAACAATAACGCTCCTCCTGAAAAGACTTTCCTGACAACGTATGGCCCTTCGTAGTTGGGGGTCCACTTGCCCCTGTGATCTGCTTGCGGCGGGAGAATCCTTTTCAGCACAAGGTCGCCCGTCTGAAAGCTTCGCGGATGTATCTTCTTGTCATATGCTTTCTTCATTCGGCTCTGGTACAAACGACCGTATGCTAGAGAAGCGAGCCTCTTCTCATCCATCAAACTCAATTGGTTCAACCTGTCTTTCACCCATTCTGCCTCGTCTAGCTGAACGTCTCGCAATACCCTCAGAGAAGGGATCTCGACTTCCAATGGTTATACCGCTTCCATTCCGTATACTAACGAGAACGGGGTTGCCCCAGTTGATGTACGTACCGTCGTACGATAACCGTGCAATGCGAAGGGTAGCATCTCATGCCAATCCTTATAGGTCACCACCATTTTCTGAACGATCTTCTTGATATTCTTATTGGCCGCTTCGACAGCGCCATTCATCTTAGGTCGGTAAGGGGAGGAGTTGTGATGTTCGATCTTGAAATTCTGACAGAGCTCCTTCATCATTTTGTTGTTCAGGTTCGAACCGTTGTCCGTGATTATCCGCTCGGGGATCCCATATCGAAAAATGATATCTCTCTTGATGAATCTGGCCACCACTTGCTTCGTTACATTTGCGTAAGACGCCGCTTCCACCCACTTGGTGAAGTAATCGATTGCTACTAAGATGAATCGATGCCCGTTTGAAGCCGTCGGCTCGATCTTTCCAATCATATCGATTCCCCACATCGAGAATGGCCATGGCGATGACATCACATTTAGAGGACTCGGAGGCACATGGATCTTATCAGCGTAGATTTGGCACTTGTGGCACTTCCTCGCGAACTTGAAACAGTCAGTTTCCATAGTCAGCCAATAGTAACCTGCCCGTAACAGCTTTCTTGTCATAGCATGCCCACCGGCATGCGTACCAAAGGTACCTTCGTGTATTTCCTCCATGAGCAGCTTTGCCTCTTTTTCGTCTACACAAAGCAACAGCACCATGTCGTGGTTTCTCCTGTATAAGACGTCATCCGGATTCAAATAGAAATTACCCGCTAATCTCCTGAGAGTCTTTTGATCTTGACTGGATGCCCCAGCCGGATACTCTTTATTCTTCAGGAAATTCAGGATATCAAAATACCATGGTTTGTTGTCGGATGCTTCATCAATAGCAAATACATAAGCTGGCCTGTCAAGCCGAGAGATAACGATTCGGGGAGCCTCGTTCCAGAAGTTGACTTTGTACATGGAAGACAAAGTGGCCAGGGCGTCAGCCATTTGATTCTCTGCCCGCGGCACATGATACAACTCAACCTTGTCAAAGAAAGGCAACAATCTCCTTGCATAGTTCATGTAATGTATCAGATTGGGCTGACGTGTCTCCCATTCCCCTTTGATTTGATTCACCACCAGAGCTGAGTCTCCGTATACGTCTAAATTCTTGATTCGCAAATCAATGGCTTCTTCCAGCCCCATTATACAAGCTTCGTATTCGGCCTCATTATTGGTAACGGCAAAGGTCAATCGGGCAGTAAACGGGATGTGCGACCCGTGTGGCGTAGTGATGATTGCCCCTATTCCGCTACCGTAAGCGTTCACAGCTCCGTCAAATATCATCTTCCATTTGGAACCCAACTCCGGTCCTTCGTCTGGCAACGGCTCTTCACAATCTTTCATCTTTAGGTACATGATATCCTCGTCAGGAAAATCAAACCTCATCGATTGGTACTCTTCAATAGGCTGCTCTGCCAAATACTCGGACAGCACACTCCCCTTTATAGCCTTTTGCGAGACGTATTGGATGTCATATTCAGTCAAGACCATCTGCCACCGGGCAATTCTTCCTGACAACGCCTGCTTTTCAAATACATATTTGATAGGATCCATCTTCGAGATGAGCATGGTGGTATGATTCAGCATGTATTGCCTCAAACGCTTGGCGGCCCAGGCTAGCGCGCAACAAGTTTTTTCAAGCATTGAATATCGAGATTCACAGTCTGTAAATTTCTTACTCAAGTAATAGATCGCATGCTCTTTTCTTCCTGTCTCGTCGTGTTGACCGAGAACACAACCCATGCTTCCCTCAAGAACCGTCAAATACATTATCAAGGGTCTCCCTGCCACTAGGGGTATCAAAATAGGAGGCTCCTGCAAATACTGCTTTATTTTATCGAACGCCTTTTGACAATTTTCGTTCCACGTTACAGCTTGATCTTTCTTCAATAGCTTAAACAATGGTTCACACGTAGCAGTTAGGTGAGATATGAACCGAGCGATGTAGTTCAACCTCCCTAAAAACCCGCGCACCTCTTTTTCTGTTTTAGGAGTCGGCATTTCTTGGATCGCTTTTATTTTAGCAGGATCGACCTCTATTCCTCTTTCGCTTACGATAAACCCCAGCAGTTTACCCGATCTCACCCCGAAGGTGCATTTGTTAGGGTTCAGTCGCAGCCTGAACTTCCTAAGCCTTTTAAATAACTTCCGCAGATTCACCAGATGCTCTTCCTCCGTCTGGGATTTGGCAATCATATCGTCAACATAAACTTCGATCTCTTTATGCATCATGTCATGGAAAAGAGTCGTCATCGCACGCTGATATGTTGCCCCAGCATTTTTCAAACCAAAGGGCATCACTTTGTAGCAAAATGTTCCCCAAGGCGTTATGAAAGTGGTCTTCTCCATATCCTCTGGCGCCATTTTAATCTGATTATAACCTGAAAAGCCATCCATGAAGGAGAATACGGAGTATTGAGCAGTATTGTCAACTAGCACGTCAATATGCGGAAGCGGAAAATCGTCTTTTGGGCTTGCTTTATTCAAGTCTCTATAATCCACGCACATTCGAACCTTGCCGTCTTTCTTTGGCACGGGTACGATGTTAGCAACCCATGAGGGGTATTTTGTCACAGCCAGGAAACCAGCGTCCCACTGTTTTTGAACTTCCTCTTTGATCTTCACTGCCATATCTGGTCGAGTTCTGCGAAGCTTTTGTTTGACCGGCGGGCATTCTTCTTTCAGTGGCAGGCGGTGCACGACCATGTCTGTATCGAGCCCTGGCATATCTTCATACGACCAAGCGAACACATCATTATACTCTCGGAGCATTTCGACCAGTCTTCGCTTGATATCACTCTGCAGTGCAGCCCCGATACGAATGTTCTTCTCAACCCCTTCTGACCCCAAGTTGATAATTTCGATAACCTCGTCGTGAGGCAGAATGGCTCTTTCCTCTTGCTTCACCAACCAAGACAGTTCTTCAGGAACGTCACTATCTTCGACAACCTCTTCTTCGGCCTGAAATACCGGGTGCTCAAAGTCGGGACGAGTCATAGGTGGTTCAAGGATGTCATCTGAAAATGTTATCCTGCAAAAGGAATGGTTAAGTGCTTCAAAATGCATATAAAGCGAATAACCACGTTGCCATTTTATTGAAAAATATAAAACAAGAAAGACAGAGATTATAGTATTTGCACATGAAAAAACGCCATTTATTTAATGATTAACACGCAATGTTCATAACAACACAGCCCTAAGCAAATCACGATGCCCCGGGCAAGACACCAGATTATTCAACAATTAATAAAGCAAAGCATTACTGTTTAAGAGTCACAGGAACAAGCTCCTGAATAGACCAGTTGCACAGTCCTTGTCCTGGCGTGCTTGGCTGAATCCAGGCATCCATATCACAGTCGCTGTCTCCTTCGTCAGACTCTGAAGCAGCATTGACGGTTTCATGACATACTCCACTGGCAGAGATGGTAATTGGCCCTCTAAAACGGGGTGCCCCCACAGCGGGAGTTGACGACGACGGTTGGTACCCCAGCCCAAACCGGTCCATCTTCACAGGAATATCCAACACTTTGCCCCAGCCCTTGGCTTCTCCTGCCTCCACTAGAGCTTGGGCTTCTTTATACGATGAGACGGCTATCTCTGGCACTTTGCTCGGCCCGGGACCTTTGTCCTTGATACGCAACCCTTCAAATGCTTGGCAGGGCGTTTCGTGGATCTCTCCATCGACCTCCACATATTTAAATGACGACAGATGGCTGACCAGGATGTCTTCTTCTCCGCATACGGTGACTACGCTGTCTCCGACCATATATTTTAACTTCTGATGCAGGGTGGACGTGACTGCCCCAGCCCCATGGATCCAGGGTCTTTCAAGCAAGCAGCTGTACGCAGGCTGTATATCCATGATATAAAACTCAGTTGCAAACACCTCCGGCCCCACCTGTAGAGGCAATGTGATCGATCCAAAGACTGTTCTCCGCGTGCCCTCAAAGGCTCTAACTACCAAGTCACTGGGCGTACACAGGATTCCTCTGACATCCAGCTTCATCATCGCTTTCTTGGGTAGCACATTCAAAGACGATCCGGTGTCGACCAATACATGCGACATTACTGATCCTCTACACTCAACAGATATGTGCAGCGCCATATTATGATCTCTCCCTTTTGGGGTCAAGTCGAAGTCGGTAAAGCCCAAGCTGTGGCCTGCATTCACATGTGCCAACACTCCTTCCAGCTGATTCACGGAGACGTCTTGGGGTACAAAGGAAGTATCCAGGACTTTCAACAGAGCATTTCTGTGAGCTTCCGAACACAAGAGCAACGACAAGATAGATATTTTGGACGGCGTCTGTTGCAGATGCTCCACAATCTTGTAATCACTTTTTCGAATCAAGCGCATGAACTCTTCTACGTCTTTCGATGCCGATTCTTTGTCACTTGCTTGCACTGGGACATTCTCAACCACCTTCCCTTTTCCTTTCGCTAGTCTTTCGGCCTCCACTTCAGGCGATATGAAGATCCTACCACTCCTCGTCATACCTCCTGAACCAACAACATTGTCTACAATCTCAGCTGGCTGCTTGTTAACATCAATCTTTATTCCGTCACAATACACCTCCAACCCATATGACCATGGGACTGCCTTCGTGTTCTCGTACGGGATCGGGCCGACCTTAGTTATGGTGATCGGTGGTCGCTGAGCTGGTGCTGCAATAGTGATTGTCTTTCGAGGAATTGTTACATTGGCCACATCACTCTGATCATCTGCTACTGCCCCTGCGGGCTCTTCAGTTGCTGCTCGGTCAAACTGCAATGTGCCTCCATCAATTAAAGCCTGAATGCCTTTCTTCAAATCATCACACCCCTCAGCTAGGGTCCAGCATTCTAAGCAATACTCGTCACATCCTGGAAAAACACCCCCTTGCAGCAATCTGCTTTTTATCTCGCCCAGCGGCGTCTTTAAATCGTCGACATTCGTGATCAGATTCAACCTTTCCTCAGTTAAAATGGCATTCGCCCCATGGTTAGGCATGGGTTTCTGCACTATATTCGGACCTGCCGTTCCGAAATTGATAGTCTTATTGTCCAAAAGATCCTGCACAACATGCTTAAAAGCATGGCAACCTTCTATATCGTGGCCCGGAGCCCCAGAATGAAACTCACAGTGTCTGCTTGCATCATAACCATACGGGGGAGTTCCCGTTATCGGTGCCAGAGTTCTCTTCTCTACCAGGTTCAAACCCAACAATGTCTGCAACAAATCTGCGTAGGTTGAGGGAGGCTTCTCAAACACTCTTCTCAGTTTACCGCCCTGAAATCTTCGCTGAGCCTGCTGTGCCCCCTGCTGGGGCTGCTGCTGTTGTTGCTGTTGCATTGGCTGCTGCTGGGATGGTTGTTGTGGTTGAAGTGGTTGTTGATGATATGGGATAGTAACACTCGCCACCTGCTGCGGCTGATGATATTGGTTTCGTCCCCTGCCTCGGCCTCGGCCTCGGCCTCCAAACACTGCGCTTGCCTCGCCCTGACGGCGCCCACCAAAAGCCTTCTTATTACTGCCAGATGCAGTTGATTCCTCGACCTGGAATTTTCCATGCTTAATGTTACGTTCAATCTTTTCTCCCATCAGAATTAGATCTGCGAAACTGGCCAGAGATGTGTGAAACAGCATGTCATGAAACAATCCTGTGAATGTGCCGACGAACATGTCATTCATTTCCTTATCTTCTACAGGAGGACGGACCCTGGCAGCCATATCGCGCCACCTTTGCGCGTACTCTTTAAAGCTCTCCCCCTTCTTCTGCGACAGTCCTGCCAATTGGACCCGATTGGGCGCCAAGTCGCTGTTATACTTGTAGTGAGCTACAAATGCCTCTGCCAATTGCTTCCATGTCTTGATATTGGTTGGCTCCAACCCCATGTACCATTCTAAGGAAGGGCCCGACAGACTATCCTGAAAGAAATGCATTAGCATTCTTTCATCAGTTGAGTATGCAGACATCTTTCTGTAATATGCTCGCACATGCACTTTCGGACACGTGTCCCCTTTATACTTATCAAACGCAGGAGCTTTGAATTTGATTGGCACCCTCAGGCCAGGTACCAGACCCATTGTTGCCATGTCTAAGCCCACAGCACTTTGGTTCAGGACCCCCCTCATCTGCTCTTCCAGCATTCTGATCTTTTGGGAGTCATCCATCGGCCCTTCGAAACCTCCGCCGGAGAAAGCGTCCTCCTGCTGATCTTCTTGCCACATACCATTCCCAGCTCCATACCCGTCATATCCATTATTACGTCCAGCCCTGATCTGATTCGTCCCCGGACCTCGGCCTCTGTTGCCGTACCCTTGAACACCTCCAGCAGGCCCAAAAGCCATAAACCCAGCGCCGTTTCCATTTCCAAAGCCTCCGTAACCCTGATTGATCACACCATAACCATCTTGCCCAAATCCTTGAGCATTGAAACCATATTTCCCAGCGTTATCGAATCCCTGATCGTTGAACCCGAATCCAGCATTGCCAAAGCCGTTGCCTCCCATATTATCACCCAAGTTGACATCACCAAGCCCAACGTTATGGACAACAGTCTCATTCCCAACTCCGACGTTACCGTTCACAGCAGCGGTAGCGTTGTTGATGTTAGCAGCAGGTATATTGACTACAGGCGGAGCCACTGGCGTGGGAGTGCCATCTCCATGAGCAGTATCGACTCGCACAGACTGATGATCCTCGTTACCGTGACCAGCATTTCGGGCCAACAGAGGCTGGACCATGGCTTGCAAATTCTCCTGACCTTTTGCAATAGCCTCCATGGTCTGCATAAAGAGAGCTAACTTCTCGCGCACATCTTGCATCTCGTTCTGCATTTGATCCATGATTCTTCGACAGTTGGTGCGGGTAGAATAGCGGTGTGGGTGCTGATCTGCAATCCTGAAAAGTACCTGGAGCAGAGCAGGAAATAAGATAACATCCAATGATTACCTATAATGCAATATGAATATGAATGCAATGCAATGTGTGTGTCTGTGCATTAGGGAAGCTCATTCTCCGATTCTAGTGTGAAAGTGTCGGTGCAGTGACAGTGCTATCAATACAAAGATCATCGCTGAATCACAGAAAGCCTCATATATTGTTGAGAAATCAATAAACCCGGAATACAATGTCACTAAGAGTACAAAGAGAAGGCATGACCTCAACCAACAATCCTGGTGATGGTCAGCACTATGCAAATAAAGCATTCAAGCTACTACATGGAGTGATCAAATACTCCCATAAGTCTGGTACTCTTCTAGCAGCTTCTTGGTCTCCGGATGACTGGGTCGAGCAAGCAGCCCTTCAACAAGTTGATTCCTTTTCTTAAGAACACGGCGCACGTCTTCAACAGTTTCTTCCCATGCCCCGTCTCCGAAGCGATCTTCTAGTTTACGCTTCTGAGACACAGCTTCATCTCTGCCTTTGATGGCCTTGTTCAGTGCATTCTGGAGACTGTACCCGGTCATCACTTCTTCTTCACACTTCTTGATGCTAGACTTCAACTGCTCTTCGAGGTCGGAAATTTGCTGCTTCAACTTATCTTCCCTCTTCTTATTGTTGGTGAGCGTAGCATTCCAAGTCTTATTGCAAGAAGAGATCTCTCGGTGAGCGATGTCAAGCGCTTTCTTCTTGGATTCAAGCATGTCATGGGAGCTTCTGAACTCTTGCCCCAGACGTTCGCGCTTCTTCCTCTCCTCAGTCAACTCATCCCCTAATCTGTTCATTAGCTCAATCTGCTGTTGGAAAGCATACACGGCCTTGTTTTTCTCACTGCGTACCTGGGCTAACTCTTGCTCTAACCCTTCATTGATCTTCATCAAGGCTTATTTTTCTTTCACAACTTGCTCGTAGGCTTCCCTAGAAACAGTAGTTGGCTCTGCTACCGGAATAGGAACAAGAACTGGTGCATCTGGAAATGGCATCCTCAACTGACTGGCTCTCTCCTGAATCCACTCTCTGTAAGGTGCGTAGGCCTGACAGTCATTCTTCCCTAGCAACGGCTTCCCTCTTCGGTTAATACGCGTCCAGGCATGCTGCAACTTGGCCAATAACTCCCCCTTCAAATCTCCGGTGAAGTACAGAGATTCCTGTACTTCTTCCTCCTTTGGCGGGTTCTTCAGCGCATATCCGAACTGACGGACGAACAGAGAAGGGTTGTAGTTGATAGACCCTTTCCTCCCTATCAGCGGGACATTAGGGTAACCAGAACAACTGAAGATAAGCTCGGATCCCAGCAGATCTCTATCAAACCAATCAACGTCTTTAGAAGTTAACCTCATCATATGCTCTGGCCAGTCGGGCGTGATTGCATTATCCACGAAAGGTCCCCTCGAGGGAAGATGGCTCTTGAACCACATATATAGTAATGGTACGCAACAAGAGACATTCTTGCCTCTCCTGTTTTCATTCCTGTAGTGCATCGAATGGTAAAAGTCCCCGATCAGTGTTGGTACTGGGTTACCGGCAGCAAATAGATGAAATGCATCCATGTCCACGAAGTTCGGGAAGTTAGGGAACAACACTATCCCATAAATGCAGAGGGCCAAAATAGTGTTAAAGACCACCCAACACCCATTCTTGGCGTACTCTTGAGCCTTACCAACCAGAAATTGAAGAGAAAAACCCGAAACCCCTTGCCACGCAGTCATCAACAAGTCAGAAGCATTCATATGCAGGGCCTTGGCTAAATCCTCCAGATTGGGCTCAACGGCTGAGTGAATAAAAGGAACTGCATTCTGAACCGGCAGCTCAGTAAACTCTACATACTCCTCCATGATGGGCCCCAAGATAAAGTCCGTAAACGTGAAACATCTCAGAGCCGGGTCATAAAATTGCATTAAGGTGTACAGCCCATTCAATTCATCATCAGTAGACCTGCGCACTAAACCCAACAACCGTCCGTAACTCTGCCTGAAGCTTCTACGGACATCCTCATATGCAAGAGAAATCAGACCCAGGAGTGGAGTAATATCGGGGACAGGTAGCTTATACGCAACGGTCATCCTCAAGCCAGCCATGATCAAATACTCAGAAGTCCAGACACTAGAACCGGGGGGATGCAAATGCACCTGCAGCACAGACACACGTTAGTGGGATGCAATGCTAATGAGTATGCAAACAATGCAATGCAAGTAACATGCAACAGGGACCAACTGCCGTAGCTGAATAGCATGAACCATATCAAGAAGTCTCAGATAGACTCTCTTGAAGTCCTCAAACCATGGTCTCGGATAGACCTACAACAAAGCTCCAACAATGGTCTCTGACAGACCTCAAAACACATCTCCAACTATTCTCTGACAGACCTCAAAACACATCTCCAAATGGTCTCTGACAGACCTCAAAACACATCTCCAAATGGTCTCTGACAGACCTCATAACTCTCCATAAATACCCAGGATCTCTGATCACGAAATAACCGGTAGTCTGAAGGTCTAGTTACCTGCATATCCCCAAACCCTCTCACAGGTGGATGTCCTAGTAACTGACAAAGGTATGGCATCCTATGCGGTCGTTGACGTCACAGACTTTCAGGGTTGATGATACGATTCCCAGAAGGAGTGGCATCATCAAATCCTGAAGAGGCCTCACTTAGCCAACTTCCAAATGATCGGTCCCCAAAGTCGACAATCCAACTAACCAGCAACCCAAGCCACCCAAAGGGCAGGACAGGAGGCCAACCAGAAGAACCTCGTCTGAGCGTAGATTTCGCGGGACACTAGGACATGCAAAGCACGTGCGCGCCCACTAATCTCTACTCTAAGTCTAAGGTGCACTCAAGCCCAGGTCCGGCTTCTCACTCAATATCAGAACACCCGTCACACCCCAAGATACAGCAATAATAATCAATATATATAATGCTGAAAATAAAGGTCAGAAATATAAATCCATACAAAATCCTCGACGGGAAAACAAGCGTTAGGATTGACTCTCTTAAGGGACGTTGGATCCCAAATGCATAAGAACTATCACAGTCCTTAGCAGCCAGGGGACGTTGGGTCCCCAGCAGAGTCGC
The DNA here is from genome assembly GCA_963859935.3 of Lathyrus sativus. NCBI lineage: Eukaryota > Viridiplantae > Streptophyta > Magnoliopsida > Fabales > Fabaceae > Lathyrus > Lathyrus sativus. Next base: position 184,901,395 of record OZ012737.1, read on the forward strand.
CAGCTGTCGCTACTGCGAAAATCGGCGCCGGCTGAACAGAAGAGTCGCCACTGTGCGTTATTTATCCCACAGGAGGGAAAGGAAACGCTCAGAGTAAACCTCGCACAACACGGGAAAGGTATGGTCGTCGCAACCAAAACCTGGATTCGGGAGTCGGTTACGCAAGGGGAAGGTATTAGCACCCCTCACGTCCGTCGTACTCGACGGGATCCACGCTTGTTTTCGGGTATGGATTGTTATTCTATCTACTCTAAGGGTTAAGGGTTAAAAAGAAAAGAGAATGAAAATAAAATGACTCGGCAAAGTATCGCACTTTATGCCTACGTATTCCCGTCTGGAACGAGAAATCAGAGTCAACGCAGTTCGCCTACCTACGGGAAAGGAGGGGAAGGTTGCTCGCTAGGATATCGCATCCTATGCCTACGTACTTTCATACAGCATGAAAGATCAGAGCAAACGTAGTTCGGGCCACGTACGACACAAGTCTGTCTTGGTTGATTTTATTCCTTCTGAAAAAGGTTTTTCTGATTAGCAGTCCAAGCGGACAAAAACGACGTCTTGATGAGCTCACATTCTTTTACGGAAGAAGTGTCTTTTATTGTGTTTGAAATTTTATAGTGTTTTTCTGTTTGTTTTGAGAAAGAAAGAGACAGAACTCTAACCTACGGTTGCGAAGGGAAACAAACTAACCTAATGTTATCATGCATGGGTTAAGACCTAGTGTCTATCATGCTCCTCTCTTGCGCAGAGAGAAACAGAGATCCTAAGGGATAAACGGAAACAGAAACAATAGCAGATATATACAATAAAACAGTAAAATGCATGAATGCAACAATACAAGCGAGGAAAGGGAGTCCCACTCAACCTCGAACCTAAAAAACAATAGGCAAAAGTGAACAGGCTTCACTTTCAACCCAACAGGGTAAACAGCAAACAATACAGTCAGGAAAACCAATCAATACATCAGAAATGAAATACAACAAAAATAAACAGCCACAGCAGCTCTGCATCAATATCCATCTTCAAGTCATCTCCAATCAGCTATAAGCTTCAGTCAGCAGCAGTCTCTATCTTCACAGTCTTCAAGCAAGGGCTTTGGTTGTCAATCTTCAGTCTACAATGGCTTTTCTTCAAGTCCTATCCTCCAAGCTGAGGGATCAATCACCAGAGTGAATTGGGTGTTTAAGCAATTAGTTGACTACCAATGGTGGCAAACCATTTGCTGCTAACACATAAGACATTTTCTCTCAAGAGTTCTATCCCTTAGACAATAGCACAAAGCCTTCCAAAGGAAGGGGGTGAGTGTCTTAGAGAGACTCTGTATCACAGAGAGGAATGGAGGCAGTCAAAACCTTCCATGTTTGAGAATCAAGCTTTCTAATCTAGAGCTCTGCCTAGCTCCTAAACCTTAATCTCCTCAGCAGCTGCTAGCAAGAATCTCCTCTTCCTCTCTGGAGGTTGGCCTTCAGTCTCTGGATCTCCAATGGCTTCATCATCATCAGTCTTCAGCTTCCCCAATCCCCAGACAGTCCCAATACCCACACAGACAAACAGTAATCCCCAGAGGGCACACCACACCAAGCAATCACATATAACAGTATATACTAATAGTAGTAGGGGAATCCTGGTGATTTCTAAGGGGAACTATCCTATACCCATAACCCCTATAGTCCATACCCCAAAAATCAAATGAAACTATCCTAAAAGAATTAAACTATTTCACCTAAGTTGATTTGAAACCCTAATTTTATTCATGTTGTTTTCCCCTAAGCTAATCACCTAAAACTAACTCCTAAAAATATGAACTAAATTGCATCTACAAGATAACAACGTCTATTAATCAACCTAAAAGGAATGGACAAAAAATATTAAAGCAACTAGTAGAACAAAAATTATCAAAATCATGTATGAAATTAAACTATTTAAAATGCTATTTATTTGGAAAATATGGAAAAAATATCAAATAAAAAATAAAATGCAATTTTTATTTTTTATAATTTTCTAGACTCTTTAAAGAAAATTATGCAAAAAGAATTATTGAAAAATAATGTTTTTATGATTTATTATGATTTTTTGAAAATGCATGAAAAATTGAAAAGAAATTAAAATGAAAATATAAAGAAATAAAAGGAGAGGGTGAAAATAGCAAGGGCGCCTAGTTCATATTCCAGGTGGGCTGAGAAGTGGGGGGTGCGAACATTAATTGCTTAGGCCCATATGCGCTTCAGAATTTCAACCAAAAAAACAAAAAAACAAAACGGTGCGGATAGCAAAGAAACCAGTTATAATTCATTGGGCCTGGCAATTGGGGGTGTCATTAGTAATGAAATTCTGAGCCCACTCTGAGGGTTTTAGTGAAACGGGGTGTTCCACTCTTTGAATTTCCCTCCGTTATCAACTTTTAATCGCGTCCGTTGGATTGAGGTTTGAGTCAAATGTCAAAGGGGCATCCTGTGGCCAGGGCTTCATCATCAACCTCCAGCCAAAACCCTAAGCTCTGAAACCCTAACCATGCACGAATCAAACTCTCCTCTGTTCTCCCTCATACCTCCATGGATTCACACGATTCCAAGAGCAAACTTGGTCCATTTTCTTCCCTCTACACAACCATGATAATAACTCTTTCTAAAATCCCCTCAAAATACAAACCCGATAGAGGTAACAGGTAGGATCCACCATGAACACCTGTGATCAAATGCTCCAATTCTCCTCACTCTTTATCCTAGCTTAATCTACATTCCATGTTGATCTTAACATGCTAATCCAACAAGATTTTCGTGCCTCATCCTAGTACTTATAGGCTCTAACAGATTATGCACTCCATAGCCAAACCTCACAAAACCTCTCCAAACTCTGTGAAAATCATCATCTAACCTAACTTAACCAGTCTAAGCTATCAAAACCCTATCATGCTAACCAAAAACATACAATTCGAAGAGAAATCCAACCTGGTTTAAAATGGAGATACAACTATGGAAATCCCTGAATCAATGCTTGCAAGGACTTGAAACTGATCCACACACCACCACTTTGATTCTGTATGCAAAGATCTAGGCTCAAACTTCCTGAATCTTGTCCTTGAGAAGTTCTTGCAATTTGGATGGTTATCTTGAACAACACGATTCTTCCTCCAATTCTACCAATCTTGATGTGGATTATGATGCTTGAATGATGATGATGAAGATTCAATCAAAAGATGTGAAGATTGATGGAGATTTGAGAGAGTTTGTAAAGCTTATGCAAAATGGAGAAAGTGTGTATAACTTGGGGTTTTGAACAAATGAAATCACCAACCATGGCATGAACTATCTCTTATCAATATATAGGTGAGGTTAGAACCTCCTAGAAACTTGGAGAAGTTTCCCTTGCATTCTTTCCCTTGAATTTGGTTTATGTACCTTCCATTACAAGCAACCATGAATAACTCACAAAATATGAACTATGCTCAAAATTCTACTTTAGCCAATGTCTTTAAAATGATCTTTCCATTTAAAATGACCTATAATTTTGCTTTATTTGGCCAAGATATGAAAAATCTCATTTTTAAGTCCATTTTTATTCATTAAATCCAACAATTTTGAAACCTTGTGCTATCAATCTTTCCAATCTCTCATGGTCACTTTTATAGACTCAAAATGTCATTTGGAACAAGTTTTATGTTGTAAAGTTTTCCATTTGAAGCTTCCTTGTATGCGTTTTGGGCATAGGTTAAAATGACTTGTAATTCTCAGATGACCAAAATACCCTTTGCTTGCCAAGACCATAAGTAGAGTTCCACAAATCATATGAAGTCATACTATACCATTATAGAAATCTAAGACAATGAGGAACAATTCTTATGTTGACCAGAAATTCATTTGAAATCTCCCTGAGGGGTACAAATTGCTTGGAAGTCAAGTCACTTTCACAGACAAAATTTCAGATACCTCAGATGACCTGTAACTTGCAAGGACCATAACTTGATTTCTATAAATCTCCTTGATGTCTTCCACCACTAAAATTAAAGGTATTGAGATCCTCTACAAGTTTCATGTTGGCCAAGGATCCATTTGAAGCTTGCATTTTGACTTATCTTGCTTGGAAGTTTGTCCTAAACTAGGGAATTTTACATAGAAACCCTAATTTAGAAACTCCTCTTCTCCTTGATTTCTCTTGATTTCTTCCTAGCATAACAACATATCCTTATTCTCCATGTCAAATGATAAACCCCACATATCTTCAATAGCCCTTAATGTCTTTCAATCAGTCAATTGACCTAGAGTTGACCCAGGGTTGACCCAGATGAAACCCTAGTTGACTGTCTTCAACTGCAATTCTTGTGATCACATCAACAACTTGTTTCCTTCTCCAAATGCCTTTCTAAGTCCTCCAAGATGTCTAGATACTCCCCATGCTCAGCCCACAGCTCACAATTTCTTTGGTTGACCCACAGATACCCTCAGATAGGAGATGGACTCAATGCTTGATCTACTGACTTCTCCAACTTTCAAATTCTTTTCTGATGACTTGAATGAGATTGAATTTGGATAATAACCTGCAAATGCTAATGATATTGAAACATAAACCAAGTGAATAAGGTTGAGCAAATTTTAGGGTGCAACACCTGTAGAGTTTATACTCCCCAGAGAGTCGAGTATGTGCGCATTCAATCCCCAGCTGGGAGGATTTCCATGGCACATAACCAGGATAATAAGTTCAGAAGGATTAGCCCCACCGAGGATGGTTTTCTTTCTCCCCGCAGGTCGTCATGCCTTGGTCAGGATGATTATCCCCAGCGGAGTGGTAGTTCCGAGTTTGTAAACTGTACCCAGACAGTTGTCTCCCAGAAGGGTCGCTTCTCCCCCCAGTTGAGTTAATCTTCCCAGCAGGTGTTATTCTTTCCTCCAGTGGAAATCGATGTGTGATCTCTCCCCGGCAGAGTTGGTTGTATTTCCGGCATTTATTTTGCCAAGGTACTTCGCGATACCCGTTCATCCCCAGCAGGGCGGTATTTGTCCTCAACAACCGTGTTGAAGCAAGCTTGTCAGAGCTTCCCCAGCAGCCTGAACCGGCATTTGCATTTGCATATATTATCATGTTTGCATCCACCCAAAAACGCGTAGCATTTCCATGCCGTATGGAGCATTTCGCCATTGCCAAACATATGCGTTTTTGAAACATAAATTAGGTTGGTTAACCTTTTGCTTTCAGGTGTGTTTCTCAGCAGGAGTATGAAGTTATAGTTCAGATCTATTACCAGACGATCGAGGTCTCGCTGTGAGACATGTGATGATGCAGTTCTTGTCATTATTCCCCACAGAGTTACTGGCTGAAGTTTCTCTTATCCAACCAGCGGAGTGTTTTTCTTCAGGTTTGTTGTCGCGACAGCATTTCAGGGTTTCATGAATCAAAATTTCAGAAGAGGTCACTCGTTGTCGAAACAGGTGTCGGGCAGTTATTTTAAGAATATCCCCAGTGGAGTTAGCTACTACCAAGAATAGGCAAGGAAGCTATATCCAAGATATGTTTTCCCGTAAGAATCACGCGGAAGAACTTTCCTGTATGTATCAGGCAGATGTGTTATCTTTTCCCGTAAGAATCAAGCGGAAGAACTTTCCTGTATGTATCAGGCAGATGTGTTATCTTTTCCCGTAAGAATCAGGCGGAAGAACTTTCCTGTATGAACCAGGCAGATGTGTTATCTTTTCCCGTAAGAATCAAGCGGAAGAACTTTCCTGTATGTATCAGGCAGATGTGTTATCTTTTCCTGTAAGAATCAGGCGGAAGAACTTTCCTGTATGTATCAGGCAGATGTGTTATCTGTTCCTGTAAGAATCAGGCGGAAGAACTTTCCTGTATGTATCAGGCAGATGTGTTATCTTTTCCCGTAAGAATCAAGTGGAAGAACTTTCCTGTATGTATCAGGCAGATGTGTTATGTTTTCCCGTAAGAATCAGGCGGAAGAACTTTCCTGTATGAACCAGGCAGATGTGTTATCTTTTCCCGTAAGAATCAGGCAGAAGAACTTTCCTGTATGTATCAGGCAGATGTGTTATCTTTTCCCGTAAGAATCAGGCGGAAGAACTTTCATGTATGTATCAGGCAGATGTGTTATGTTTTCCCGTAAGAATCAGGCGGATGAACTTTCCTGTATGTATCAGGCAGATGTGTTATCTTTTCCCGTAAGAATCAGGCGGAAAAACTTTCCTGTATGTATCAGGCAGATGTGTTATCTTTTCCCGTAAGAATCAGGCGGAAGAACTTTCCTGTATGTATCAGGCAGATGTGTTATCTTTTCCCGTAAGAATCAGGCGGAAGAACTTTCCTGTATGTACCAGGCAGATGTGTTATCTTTTCCCGTAAGAATTAGGGGGAAGAACTTTCCTGTATGCATCAGGCAGATGTGTTTTCCCGTATGAAGCAGGCGGATGAACTTTCAGGTATCCAGATAGATAATTCTCCCGTGATAGACAGAATATGTGAGTTGTGTTCCGACATTTGACAAAAGTATTTTCCCTAAGGAAGTCGCCGTGATTTCCTCGTGTTATTGTCCCCAGTAGAGTCCTCCTCAGAGTCGTTTGTGGGTTGGGACCAATGGAGTTGGCTACTGTAGAGATAGGCGGATAAGTTTCTTGTGATTAGACGGAAATGTTTCCCAAGCGAAGTCGTCAGGATTTTTCGGTGCTGACGGAATATCGCGTCCTAACGTAGACAAAGTTCTATCCTCGCGATGATAGAATCTTTTTTTCGGGCTGATAAAAATAATCCCCAACACGATCGCTAATTGATCAGTTTGTTGCCGTAACAACCAGATCCAGTCAGCGGATGTTGTTTTCCAAGCAGTTTGTGCAGTTTATTTCTGCGGTTGGCAAATTTCTGGGTTCTTGGTATTCAACCGTCTCGTACCTCGATTGTTTGAAGGACGTTCGCTCTTCACCCAGTTGGGTCCAAGCCGTTTGAATAGAGGCAGCTGTTGCACCCTAAAATTTGCTCAACCTATTTCACCTGGTTTATGTTTCAATTGCATTGTCATTTGCATAGTAAATCATGTACATAATCCAATCATTTGCATAGCATAAAACAGCAAGTCATCTAACAAGGGATCAAGTGCCATTCTTATCTAAAGAAGCACATCAAGGGTTTTTCATTCAAGCTTAAGACAATCCAAGTCATCAAGTCATGTTTAAAGCTTTGAGAAGTTTGAGGGTCAGCCAGCGGATTTCTCTCCTAACCTGAGGTGTATTGAGGGTCATCAATAGGGGTATGAGCTATGAATTGAGGGTATAGAATGTGTACAAAGCTTATAAAATGCCTAGACGGTCATATTGAAGATGAGACAAGTCATTAATTCAAGTACAAGAGCCACAGTTGAAGTGCAGTCAACTAGGGTTTCATCTGGGTCAACCCTAGGTCAACTGAATGACTGAAGAGCATCAAGGCTTAATTGGAGGTTGTGGTATTAGTGAATTGATATGTTGATACATGTGTGGTGTTGTGCCAAGGATAAATCAAAAAGGATCAAGATGAGGAGGAGTTGCCAAATTAGGGTTTCAGTGTAAAATCCCCTAATTTAGGCCTAACTTCCAAGCCAGATAAGTCAAAATGCAAGATTCAAATGGATTATTGGCCAACATAAAACTTGTAGAGCTTCTCAAAAGCTTTAATTTGAGTACTAGAAGTCTTAAAGGAGATTTTTGGAACTCAAGTTATGGTTCTTGCAAGTTATGGGTCATCAGAGGACACTGAAATTTATCTATGAAAGTCACTTGACTTCCAAGCAACTTTTGACCCTCAAGGAGTTGTCAAATGGATTCTTGGACAAAATAAGAATTGTAGATCTTTATCTTAGCTTTAATTTTGAGTACTAGAAGTCCTCAAGAGGATTTGTAGAACTCAAGTTATAGTCTTGGCAATCCAGGGGTATTTTGGGTATTGATGATTATAGGTCATTTTCCAACATAGGTCAAAATCTCCATCTTCCATTCCTCAAATGAAAAAATGTTCAACATGATATGTGCTCAAAATGATGTTTTTAGTCTAGGTAAGAAGTCATGAGAGCTTGGAATGGTTTGTATCACAAAATTGCAAAAAATGGCCTAAAATAAGGGTGAATTTTAAATGAACCAAGGATTAAAATTGAGATTTTTTGATCTATGGGTCCAAACCAAGCCATATGACATACCAAATTGATTGGAAAACATATTTTGAAAACATTGAAATTGCCACATTTTTGAGTTGAGGGATAATTCAATGACTTCCTTTGTAAAGTGGTTACTTACATCATAAGTAACAAATGCAAAACCACTCTTTGGAGCTTAATCAAGGCCTTAACCCTTGCCAAACCATTCAATATGTCATTTAAGGAGAAATTGGATCCGAATGAGGCATTGAAGCAAGCTTAAAACTCAGCTGCCATGTATGAGTTTCTCATGATATTTTCAAATGCAAGAGATATGGAACTTCTCATTGGATCAATCCAGAAGTTTCTAGAGCTTTCATTCATGTTCTATATAAGGATTAGAACATTGAGTTCATAGCTTGCAAATCCAAATCGGTTACACCAATTGGAGAGGTTTCAATCCAAATTCTTGCACTCAGAAGCTTAATCATGTGTTGGTGATTGATTCCAGATAGATTGGTGATCAAGAACTGTGAAGAATCGTGAGATAGCACTCTGAGTTTTCATCTTGCAAGTCAGAATCGAGTTTGGTGATTCAAGAAGTTTTAGTCCAATTTAATGCATACAGAAGCTTGATCATACATCATTGAAGGTATCTGGAAGATCTTGGATCTTGATTTGGAGGTTTTACCACTCTGTTCATCCAAGATTTGCAGGTATGTAAACTTCCTTCTATGGCTTGATTCATGAAGTTTCCTTAGGTTTTAGATGGTGATATGCATTGTAGAACATGGCTAGGTGGATTCTGGTAACAATTTGCACGATTTAGAGAAAAAATTAGGTTGAGCACCATTTCTGTTCATGATCGTATCTTGCAGTTCTTGGAGGTTTAAACCTAGTTTGATAGTGGATTTTGCTCAGTGTAGCATGGTGATGAATCTAGGCTATTCAATTTTGAGTTTGGTGAGGATTTAGGTTTGAGCACTTTCTGAATATTTCATCGTGTTTTGAGAAGGAGAGGGTTTCAATACAAATGGAGGTTATGGTTGAGTTCCTTGTGGAAAAGCGAGCAGGATGATGTAGTTGGGTTAGGGTTTTTGTGAGGATTAAGAGAGCTGAGGTTTAGGGACAATGGTGGCTCCACCGCCGGCCACCGTCTGTGCTTTTTCCCTCCCACGTTTTAAATTTGGAGAAGATGAACCTGACGCCCTTAGATCTTATGAGACCTTTGACCAAAGCATGATCCAACGGCCAGGACGCGTGGAAATTTGTGAAGGAGTCTGAGAGAATGAAATGCCCCGTTTCATTAACCTTGAGTTGATTGGGCTTAGTGGGATCTTGCTAACCACACCCCTTTCTGAGGCCCAATTGAGATTCACACGTGAAATCCTTGCTATTCGTACCAGCGTTTTTTCCATTTTCTTTGTTTTTTTCATTTTTATTTTCTGATTTGAATTGGGCCTAGCGCGCGCTTCCTATACGCACCCCACCCTGGGCCCATCTCTGATATTAAACTGGTTCTAATTGCTATTAGTCACGCTTTTTTTTTTTCATTTTCTCTTATTTTCCTTTTATTTTCACATTTTATTTAGGTTAAATAAAAAAATTCATAATAAATTGAAAAAAGATCATTTTTGGTTGAGGATTTTTCCTTGTTTTCCTTAGGGTTTCTAGAATTTAATAAAGCAATAAAATCATTATTTCAGGCATTTTATATTTTTTTGGGTGTATTTTACAATATTATTGCTTTTATTTTGCATTTGTTTGATACCTTATTTTGCTGAATTTAGTATGAGAGATTGGTGAATGTTTTTGAGTTGATTCTTGTTGGATTGATTAGATTAGGGAAGCATGTACCCTTAGAAATTTTTCTCATATTTTTATGATGAAATTTAGGTTAGTTTTGAATAATGAACTTTAGGGTGTTAGGATTAGAGTTTTACAACACTTAGGTGTAGTATAGGGCATAGTTTTGGGGTTTAATAGTTGATTTAGGCCTTGGGGTTTATGTGGGGTATAGGGTACCTAGTTAGGTTCCCTTAGAAATTAATCTAGGATTTTATGATGAGTATTGCTATTTTACTTGATTTTTGCAAATTGGGTGATCTTGGTGTGTTTCCCACTTGGGATGTTGTTTTGTTTGTTGGGTTTTGGGCATTTCATTTGGGTGTTGGGCTTGGGCTTTGCTTGTTGGAGCTAATGAAGACATTGGAGATGATTGGAAACAAAGGATGGAGCTTGGAGCATGAAGATTCTTATCCTTGAAGGTTGCTTTTGAAGACTTAGGAGATAGGAGATATAGGGAGAGCTTTAGAGTAGACTGATTTCTTCTGTCAAACATAGAGAGCTTCTTGTGCCTCTATTCCATACTATGACACAAGGTCCCCCAAAGAAGTTCCACCTCTCCTTAGAAGGGATGTAGATTAGGCTTTGGTTGGGTAGAACCTTGAGGATACATTTCACTTCCTATGTTAAGATCTTAGTGATTTCCTTGGGTTATCATTAAGCCTCTTAACATTTCAACTTCATCTATTAGTTGATTCTCTTCTGTGAGTGTTTGCCTTGAATACGGGGACCTATGGAGGATAAAGTTTAGTGAAGATGGATGAAGATGAAGCCTGTGCCTGTCAGAGCTGGGTATCTGTTGAGTACTAGGGTTTTGCTGCTTTCTGAAGCTGTTTGCTGTTTGAAGTTGTCAACTGTTGGGGTTCATTGCTTGCTAGAGCTTGGGGTTTTTCTTGGAGATAAGAGCTTATCTCAAGCTTGGGGATCATGGAAGAATGAAGATGGGGTCTTGCTTGAAGTTGTTACTGTTAACTGTTTGTTGTTAATCGACTGTAGCTGTCAGAGCTGTTGCTGTTTGAGCTGCTTACTGTAGGAGATGGTGTTGCTGTCAGAGCTGGTGTTGGGTTTTATTTCTTTTTCTGTATTGTTTGTTGGCTTGTTCAGCTTTCCCCTTAGGTTTGAAGTGAAGCAGTTTCACTTTGCCTATTGTTTTCCCAGGTTCGAGGTTGAGTGGGACTCCCTTGCCTCGCTTGTACTGCTGCATCTCATGCATATTTACTATTTACTGTAAATATTTGTTTCTTTTGCCGTTTATCCCCTAGGATCTCTGATTTCCTCTGTGCAGGAGGGAATTATGACAGACATTAGGTTTTAACCCATGCATGACAACATTAGGGTAGTTTTGATTCCCATTTCAAACCCTAGGTCTTTAGAGTTCTTTCTCTTCTATCTCAGAACAATTCAAAACACAGTAATAAGGATAATCAATGTCGTACGCTACGAGCCTTAAGCTATTTGAGAGAGGATTGCTAGAGGGTCACTCTTCAGTAATCTGACTGCTTAGTGTGTTACCCCTAGGGTGACATACGACGTAGTGACCCTCAAATCATAGTCTCTAGTGCGTCATAGATTGCAAACATCATAAAAAAATAGTTCTTGCGTAAAAGACTGAAAACAAACATCAAAACGTCATTTTTCTTCGCTGGGACTCTTAATCAGGAGAAAACCTTTTCAGAAAGATAAAAAACAGTCAGACAAATCTGTGTCTTCCGTAGCCCGAACTACGTTTGCTCTGATCTTTCATGCTGTATGAAAGTACGTAGGCATAAGATGTCGTATCCTAGCGAGCAACCTCCCCCCCTTAACCCGTATCCTGGCGACTCTTCTGTTTAGCCGACGCCAATTTTCGCAGTAGCGACACATTCTACTTTATCTATGTGCATGGAATCATTGTTTTACTCATTTGAAACATGTGTGTGCTATCAATTCTCCCCAACTGTTATGAAATTGCCTGCTACATAACTGAAATTGGTTCTTTGCATATTCATGAGCTTCAATTATCATTTTCTGTTTGGTATTGTTGTGACCTACTTCTTGAGCACAATCTCATCTTTTAGCATATATATGGTATGTGCATAACTTTTGTTTCAACATAAAACTCATTGCCTCCAAAATGCACCTGCTGCTACATAAACTTGTTAAGACAGTTTTTCACACTTCCTACCACAACATGCCAATTTTCATTCCAACTGTCCTATGCTTATTTTGTGAGTTGAAACTCATCCACCCTCATGATAATGATATGTGCACATTGTTTGTTTGATCTGTTCTTACCTTTTTCACAATTTCACTCACAATTGCACTTTTACACTAAAATCTGCCATGAACATTACCAAATTGCTGTTCTGTTTGCATATGCCTAAATTTGGAGTTGTAACTCATCCATATTCATGTTTCTAATAAGTGAAGATGTTTGGTTTGATCTATGTGTACCTGTTTTCTCATTTCACCCTCAAACTGCTTTTTTAAGCTAAAACACACCATGACCATGCCAAATTCTTACTTGCTTGCAGTATACTCATTTTCTGAGTTGTAACTCATTCTTTGCTACATTTATGATGTGTGTGTGTAGTGTTTGTCAACATGAGATCACTTTCATAGCTAGATCAAGTTTGTACCTTTTTACTGTCAAACAACTTTGAAAACCAACTGCACACACTTCACTTTTTTTGGTTTGATTTGTTTTAGGGTAACTCATTCATAGTTAGACCTCTAATAATATTTAGGATTGGTGTGTGGATGGATCAACTGCTCTGTGTATGCTATGTTTCTTTGTCATGACAGCCTGCCTCTATGTTTGGTACAAAATGCAACTTGGTATCCACTTTCTTGTTATGTGCATTCCATGAGTATCTTAAGTGTTAGGCTCATTTATGATCATATTTGAGAGTTGTATGTGGTATCCCTTGAACCTCAAAGTTGTTCCAATCTTGGTTGGTTTCAAATGTTGCACTTTATGTGTTATGTGGGCAGTTGACAATTGAATTTCAATTTTAGGTTGTTTATGGCTAACTTTGAAGCATAGACACATTTTATATTATGATTGAAGATTGTGTGTGGGACTGATTCAAATAGATTATGCTCCCTCCTTGTTTTGGCTTTCAAACTTGCATCTTTCATTTCCAACTTTACTTAACAATTGTGTTTTGGTGTGTATTATGATCTTCCTGTTCATCATTTGCATTCTAGATGTTTTAACTTCATGCCTATATTAATTTCTGTTTTGATAAAAGAGTTGTTCCACTCATGTTTGGTGTGCTGTTTGAATCTAGGCAACAAGGCCTTTGATTATGGCCTGCTGTTGGGCTGCTGTTGCTGGCCAACTGTTAATTCCTCCCTCATGTCATATTTAGAGCTAGCCATTTGTGTATGATGTAAATGTTACCTGTGCAGTTTCTAGACATTTAGGGTGTTCAGTTGAAGCCATTTTATCATTGAGGTTTTGAAAACAAGTTCATTTGTTTTTCACAAATTTACAAGAAGTTCACTCAAATTCATTGCCATGCTATCATTTTGTTTCTGTTTAAGCATTTGAATTGATTTGTTTGATTTGAGTGCATCATCAATAGCATGTTAGGCTTTGTATGTATATGACATGTTCAATCTTCCCATCTGCTAGGACGGTTGCTGCATTTTCATGTTGTTCATTTGCAACTCATGTGCTATTTCCATTCTACTGTTTTTTGCTTGAGCCTTAGGTATCTTACACTTCTGTTATGATATATAAGTCTTGTATGCAGTGCCATTTACATGTATTTGAACTCATAGTTGTTGGTAATTTTCAAAATGTAACTCAATTGCCAAACTTGCGTCTTGTATTGTGTTTCAATTTCAAGGCACTATTTCAAAATTTCAACTGCACCATCTAGATCCTTGTTAAAAATCAGGCAAGATTGGCTAAAATTTCATCAAAAAAGATTAAGATTTGATATAGTTATGAATCAAAACGCTTTCTTCAAATTGCCTTGTTCTTGCTTCCTTTGTTTGCCCAGAAATCCATGGAGATATTCCATATATATTTTTAAGGGTGGCTAAATCAACAGATGTATAGCCACCCCAGTGGTAGAAGCATGCGCCTTAAGTACTTCTTTCACTTGCCAGCCATGGGTTCGATCCTTGGGATCAACCCTTTTGGTATTTTATTTTCAATTGTGTTTGAACTTTATTTTCTTCTTTACTTCCATTCTCACTACCAGCGCGCGTGTGGTGCCCAATTAGTTGTTGTGTGTGTTTGTAAACACAAGGGCCTAGGTTCAACTCCCAGCTTGTCCCTTTGTCCTTCTTTTTTATTCATTTGTGTGGTTTTATTGTCATAAATCATTTCAACTTCAAAAATTCATAACTTGTTCATATTTTATCATTTTTGATCCATTCTTTTTGCAAAATGTTCATGACAATGTCTAGTTTCATTTAATGTAAAAATATTTCAAATTGCTTGTAGTCACAATACCTTTTACCTACTTGAAAGTTGGTTTGTTTTCAAGATTGTTATCTTGCACATCGTTGAATTATCTTTCATGCCATGCTTAATTTATCTTGTGAGATTTATTGATGATTGACTTCTTTGTGTTTGTTAACATGTTAAGGCTTTATTTCTTTTTTGGTTGTTACCATGAATCTACATTCCTCCTCATTCTTGAATTTAACTATTGTAAACTTTCTTTGCATGCTTGATTGTTATCAATGCCCAAATGTTGTTACATTTTGAACTATTTCATGGTTGTTACCTTCATCTTTGTTAAATTTCATGGTTGTTACCTTCATCTTTGTTAAATTTCATGATTGTTACCTTTCATCTTTGTTAAGATGCATGGTCTTTGGTTGTGACCAATTATTTTCTTTGCTTATTGTAATATGCATACTTGTTTGGTTGTAACCATAATCCTTGTATTGATTGCTTTGTTAAGTATTTCTTCCCTAAGTGATGGAACTTTTTAGTTCTCATCCAGTTTGCCTCCTCTCTCTCCTTCCAAAGGAAAAGTCTCTCCATTGACCCTTGTGTTATTGGATAGTTCATTACCCTCCCTTGACTTTGTAAAGTCATCTTAAACCCTAGCTTAGTTAAGTTAGAACATACAAGCCATTAGACTTTGCCTTAAGTCTAGAAAGCCTTACTTTCACTAGGAGTGTTCTTCAACTAGAACCCTAGGATAGAGTTTGTAAACTCTATGTAAGAATCATAGTAATGATTACTTACTCCCCTCTTGAGTGTTATAACATAGATCTGGAGAGTTTTGTTAAACTCTATACAAGCATTGTTATGTTTGTTCCCCTTTGAACCTTGATCATAATCAAGTGTTCTTCAACCCTAGTGCGGTGAACTATGATTGCTCTGATTCTATCCTAGTTAGGATACGTAGGCAGAGGACGCGACGTTCTTACGAGCAAACTTAGAACTTATCTTTAGGTTTTAACTATGCCCTTACCCAATCCCAAACCTTAGCAAACATTTACAAACTTAGCATGTAAACAAACAAAAGGTTCCTGTAGAGTACTACAGATGTTTAGGATGTGAAATACCTACCCTATGCATAACCAACCCCCGATCCCCGAATCTCTTAGCGTTGTTGTTACATCGCGCAAAAGGGTTTTTCTTTCTTTTGACCTTTCCTTTGGATAAATTAAAATTCGGTTGTAATCTAAGAATTAAAGATTCAAGTTAATCAATAGCTTGGTATCACGATTCTCACCGCAACAGAAATGGCGACTTCACTGGGGATGTTATACTTAACTTGAGGGTTTAGCCTATTTTGTTTAATTTGCATGCTATATTTGTAAATATTTGCTTAACATGTATATTTGTCAATATATTTGTTTGTATGTTGGGTATTGGGTGCTTCGAGTGGTGAGATGGTCCTATACCCGGATTTGAGCGCAATTGTGATATGATGGTGGTATATTCAAGAAGGCTTTTAGGGAGTTGATTCCCGACCAAGCTAACTTGAGAAACCACAGCTCAGTGTAGGCCCTCTTGAAAGTTTAGTATTGTTGATCGAGTATTCGTGAAAACAGTGCTACTTTCGACGAAGGAGCCCATGACACTGTGGACTTTTAGAATACATTCTACCCCACTTTGGCCTTATTAGGACGTAGTGCGATGACTATAAGGAAGTATTTCCGAAATAGTTGATACGCGATACTACACTCAGACGAGATTCTCTTGAGAATATTATCGATTACCAAGTGATTTGGGAAATTGATAGTATTCGAAAGATGGGTTGTTGACTCTGGGAACTTTGTAGAACCCGTTCAACAAGTATAATCAATCCATAGTACAATCCTTGGGGATGGGTAGACCTTGGATCCATGCTCGCCCTTTAAACCTAAGCTTGTGTCGTGTGCATATGTGTGATCTCTGCATTTTCCTGTGTTTGTGCATTTTGCATTCATAACATCATATCATCATATGGTTTCATGGAACTAAGACTTTGTTGTTTGTAAACATCAGAGGTCGTTATGAACAGTGAAAGAAAGAAAACTTTGAAGTACACTTACAAGGGTTTTAACCTAGATGACTTGAGAAGGTTGAGCACCTTAGTGACAGATCCAAAGGGATTTCAAAGCAGGTATGAGAAGTTGTTGTTACTCTTAAAGATAAAGATGGATAATGGACTCCTTTCTACTCTTCTCCAGTTTTATGATCTGCTCTACCACTATTTCACATTCCCTGATTATCAGCTAGTGCCCACACTAGAAGAGTATTCTCAGTTGGTTGGATTACCCATTCTTGAAGATTCTCCTTTTCCAACTATGGAGGAGGACCCTAAAGAACAAGATATTGCCAAGGCCACACGTTTGGGATTGGTTGATATTAAGAAGAATCTGATTACAAAAGGAGGAGTTTTGGGGTTAAAAGCAAAGTTCTTGGTTGAGAAAGCTCAGTATTATCCAGATCATTTAAGCATCGATGCATTCGAGGCTATCCTGACCTTAATCATCTATGACATCTTCTTGTTCCCTAGCTTTGAGAATTTTGTGGACCTCAATGCCATTAAAATTTTCCTGAAGAAGAATCATGTGCCTACCTTGCTAGCAGATACATACCATTCTGTTCATCTGAGGAACTTTCACAATGGAGGGATGATTACTTGTTACGCTCCTTTGTTATACAAATGGTTCACTTCACACTTACCCAAAGCCAACGCATTTTGGGATCCAAAGAAAGGATGGTGGTCGCAAAAGATCATGGCTCTCACCCACTCCGATATTGATTGGTATAGTCGTGACTATGATGGGACAATGATCATCGACAATTGTGAGGATTTTGGCAATGTACCTCTTCTAAGTGCTAATGGAGGAATCAGTTATAATCCAATACTCGCCCGCCGACAGTTGGGATACCCTCTAAAGGATAAGCCTAATGGTGTTCAAGTAGAAAACATTTTCTTTCAAGAAGAAGAAGATAGTCAAGGACTAAAAGGAAAGATTCTAGAGGCTTGGAAGCATCTACACAAGAAAGGGAAAAAGGATCTTGGAAGACTCAACTGTGTCTCTTTGGAACCTTACCTCTAATGGGTTCGAAAGAGGGCCATCACACTAAGGATGCCTTATCCTAAGCAAGAGCCTATGGCTTTGAAGGAAGAACGCCCTTTGGTCTTCATGTCTAAAGAAGAAAAGTTGAAGATTGCTTTAGTCAAAGCACAACAAACTGAAGAAGCTTGGAATCACAAGTATCAAGTAGTCGTCAAAGAAAATGCGGAGCTCCAGAGACAACTCCGGTTGAAAGACGAAGAAGTACTCTCTTGTGAGAAGAGGAAAGCACAAGAAGAACCTTATGAGCCCCAGTCTACTCCGTGCAAGATAATTGTGGACAAGCTCATTTTTGAGAAGGCTCGGATGGAAAGAAAGATCGAAAAGCTCAACTTAAGACTGCTAGGGGAACCTTGTTAGGATTTATTTAACTGTTATTTACGTTTAAAACTCTTGTAAGAGGAAACAATATTTTGTAAACCTATTTTGTTGATCAATGAAATGGTGACTTCTGATGTTCGTAAATGTCTGAGTTCCATGACACCATTTTCATTTGCATTTGCATTTCTTCTAACCATTCAAGAAAATTCAACACTTTTCTTTTTGCAGACAACAATATGGTGAGAAGAGACATGCTTCCATTTCCAGATTTGAGATTGGGCCGTCTCAGGATGTTGGCGAGACTTGTTAGAAACCCCGCTGCTTTCATTGCCAAATATGGAGACCTCCTGCCACTAATAAGTGCTCAGGTCAACGAGCCCATGCTGCAAGCTATGGTTGAATTCTATGATACAACCTACCACTGCTTCGTCTTTCCGGACTTTCAGCTACTCCCAACCATAGAAGAGTACACCGACTATTTAAATATTCCATGGACTTTCACACTTCCTTATGGAAAACCGAAGAAAAGGGATTTGGCTAAAGCCCTACATATCAAGCTAGAGGATTTACCACCAATGAAAGCGAAAGGAGGATGGTACGGAATGGAGGCAGGGCCTCTAATGAAGATGGCCGAATATCATTATGAAAATAGAAATCTGGGCATCTTTGAAGCAATTATGGCATTTCTAATATATGGGTTGTATCTCTTCCAAAGCCGTTATGACTTCATCAGTGAGGAGGCGATCCGTCTCTTCATCATCAAAAATCCAGTAAACGAGATACTAGCTGATACTTATGTGGTCATTACCGCTTCATCTTGTACGATCTCGGGCAATTCTCGTGCTGCCTCGCACTGCTTAACAGGTGGTTTACCTCTCATCTACCCAAGACTCATATCCTTTGGAGGCTTCCCACCAAAAGCGCATGGATTTCTAAACTCGTCACTCTCAGGCACTATGACATCACATGGTATGACATCAACCTTGGTGATCTAGTCATGATCCCTAGTTATGGAGAGTTCCCCAATGTGCCTCTCATTGGGACAAAGGGGGTTATCACCTACAATCCTGTTCTTGCCCGGCGTCAATATGGGTATCCCACTGGGCCAGAGCCTGAACCGAAACTATTGAGGCCTTGCTTCTGTGAAACTGGTCGCAACCCTGAACTAGAAGCTCGTGCTCAATACGCTCAAAGAGATCCTCACCTCTTGGGCATAACTCCAATGGAGAATGCAAGTTGTTTAACTTCCAGAGGGTACTTGCTATGGTCGAAAGAAATTACCTTAACCATGTTCTACACTCATGATTATGAGATAACTATGGAACCTGAGGTCCCCACGACTAGGGAAGAGCTGAAATACGCTTTGATCAAAGCGCAAAGGGAGAACGAAGACCAGTGGGAAATCATCCGCCATGACCAAGCTCATGTTGAAGTCCAAGAAGGAGAAGGATCATCTTGTTAGAATGATCGTTGTTTCACCATTTCCCTGCTTTCCCTAAAAGGATTGAAATCCTAATGTTGAACTTACTTTCATTTCTTGTAAGAAAGGTCTTGCTTTTCAGCAAGGGCCATTTATTGTAATAGACTTCCAACTATCCATGAAAAAACGCTTTTTGAGCATGTCGTTACATGTTGTTCTAACTTTTTTTGTTTCTAAACAAAAATTTGTTTTTCCTTGAATGGTTTATGCATTTGCATTTGCATTTGCATTCGCATTTCATCCTGCATTGGTCTTGCATCTGGGTTCCGCAGCTCATCCTTTGTTCTTGTTCAGAGAAAAGAGAGAAGGAGTCACGCTGAATACTCACAGATACAACTCTCGATCCAGAGCTCAGAAGAAGATGGCAGATAATGAATAGAGGTTCGATCAGATGGACAACGACATTGAAGGAATCAAGGGTGACGTCAGCCAGATTATGGAAGTTCTCAATACAATCAAGGCAAAGATGGACACACAGTCTACGGTAATTTCCGAAGTCGTCACGGCAGCGGCCAACGTCACAGTAGCTCTGGTTACCATCGCAGAATTTCCCTATGGCATGTCTCGGGATTTTGTGCCACCATTCAACAATATGCAATCTTCAAGTCTTAATCCACTATTTGATTCAACAATCAGGAATCCTATTTTCACTCAGGCGGGTGGACCCACTACAGTGCGACCTGTTTTCAACAATAAACAACCAACCTTTGATATACTTGACGGTTCTGAAGCCGAAGATGAAAAACACGAAAAATTAAGGGTAGAGATTGACATTATGGCTAAGAGGATGAGGGCCATCGAAGGAAGCCATGTCTTCGGGTCTGATGCCAAGGACCTACGCCTGGTGTCCGGTTTGGTATTTCCTCAAAAGTTCAAGATGCCAGTATTCGACAAATATGAGGGGACTACTTGTCCCAAAGTGCACCTAATCATGTACTGTAGGCGGATGGCTCCGCATATTGAAAATGACAAGCTGTTGGTACACTGTTTCTAAGACAGTCTTAAAGGAGCGTCGGCTAAATGGTATCTCAGCTTGGATCAAGCAAAGATCCACGGTTTCCAAGACCTTTCAGATGCTTTTATTCAACAGTACAAATACAACATGGACTTAGCTCCAGACCGTCGTCAACTTCTCAACATGACACAGAAAAATACTGAAACCTTTAAAGAGTACGCGCAAAGATGGCGCAGAACTGCAGCTCATGTAGAACCACCCCTCACTGAAAAGGAGTTGGCAGACTAGTTCATAGATACAGTCTGGCCAGAATTTTATGAACGACTGATCAACAGTGTCACTACTAACTTCTCTGATATTGTGGCAGTGGGGGTCAAAGTGGAAGCGGGTTTAAAGAGTGGAAAAGTGGCCACTCCAAATACTAGCTCAAGCGCCAGTACAACAAAGAATCCGGTCAGCAACTTTCACAAAAAGAAAGAGGGGGATGTAAGTGCGATAACATATGGAAAGAAGGCACAAAACTCCAGGAGCCATCGCCAGCAGTACCATCCATCATCATATATAGCTGTTGTGATTCCCGTTTTTCAACCATCATCACAACAGGGTCCCCAGCCTGGGGCATCTAGCAATCAACACCAATATCATTCTGGCAATCAGCAACAATATCACTCCAATAATCAGCCTATTCCCATGAGCTACACCGATCTGTTCCCCATGTTGATAGAAAGAGGGTTGGTCAAAACAAGAAAATTAGGTGCTCCACCTAATCCACTCCCGTTCTACTACAATGCTAACGCTCGCTGCTTATTTCACGAGAACGCTCCAGGCCATGATCTTGAAGGTTGCTTCGTACTGCAGCACCTTGTTATTGAATTAATTGAAAAAAGAATTTTGTCCTTTGAAGATAATCATCCAAACGTAAAGAACATCCCTCTGCCAAATCATGGTGGAGTCAATGCCATTACTGAAGAAGGTGAGGGGTCAGAAGACAAGAAAGTTACCATTATTGGTGAGATCAAGGTTCCATTGGCGGACCTACATAAACGTCTCGCTCAAGCATGGGCGCTTAAGACCTCTCACGAAAACTGCAAACAATGCATGTTGAACCCAGAGGGTTGTGACGCTGTGAAAAAAGACATTTGAGCAATGATCGAACAAGGGATGATCGAGATTGCTCACAGGAAAAAGGGGGAAGATGTGGCAGTCATCGAACCTGTATTTAACATGCTAGAAGAGCCCAACAAAAGAGTTGTGTTCAGAAATAATAACAACAACAACAACTACAAGAACGTCTGGCCGGTGTTCCGCGACGATGCGCCCCCGAAATTTGGAAGTGGCAAAGCCAGGTTTGAACCAAGGGGAGGATCCAAACCTCACCCAAGGGCTGTAACACCGAAGCAGGACTACTCATGGTGAGAGGGAATCTTCAAAGAAAGGAAGCCAGCGAATGTTGCTAACATTGCTGGTGGAAGCAAGATGACCCGGAGTGGTCGCATATACCAACCACGGACATACAATGTGGCTCCTCCGCCAGCAATATCTGTTTCAAAAGTTGTGGTTTCTCCAAAACCCGTTCCAGAGGTAGTTGTCACTAAAGAGCCTTTAGTTAAAGGAAAAGAAAGCGCCAAAAATGATGAAGAAGAGTTCCTGAGAATTGTCGCTTGCGCGAAAATAAGGTGTCAGCACAACAGAAGAGTCGCCACCTTTCGTTATTTATCCCTCAGAGCGGGAAAGGAAACGATCGGAAAAACCTGACGAAAAAAGGGTAAGACAAGGTCATCGCAACCATTGTCTGGGTTCGGGAGTCGGTTACGCAAGAGGAAGGTATTAGCACCCCTCACATCCGTCGTACTCGACGGGATCCACGCTTGTTGTGTTTACTTGGACGGGTTGGTTTTATTCTATCTACCTATCAAGGCTGGCTGAAAAAGAAAAGAAAAATGACTCGGCAAAGTATCGCGCTTTATGCCTACGTATTCTCATCAGAGAATGAGAAATCAGAGTCAACGTAGTTTGGCCTACGAAGGATTATGGGGGAAGGTAGCTCGCCAAGACATCGCCATCTTGTGCCTACGTACTCTCAACAGGTATGAGAGATCAGAGCATACGTAGTTCGGGAAACTACGGTTTATTTCCTGTCTTTTACGAAAGAAGTGTTTTTTATTGTGTTTGTGATTTCAACCGCACTAGAGACTATGACCTGAGAGTGAATGCGTCGCATGTCACCCAAAGGGTACCATACTAAACATCCAGACTGTGGAAAAGAAACTCTCTCACAATCCTTTCTCAGATAGCTTAAGGCTCGTAACGTACGAAAGAAATCATTCATGATTACTGTATCTTAAACTGTTTTGAGATGAGAAGAGAACATGCCCAACTAGGAGGGAGACTATCAAGTCCTACTGTTGTCATGCCATGGATTCATCCTACGGTTGAGGTTTGAACAGGGAACTCCTAGAAGTTGTCATGCATAGGTTTCAACCTAAGATTCTATCATCAAATCCTTATCAAAGGAAATGAGAGTCCTAAGGGATCATGTCAATGATACACCAAAACAGACAAAGCATCAGCTTAACAGTAAAATGCATGCAATGCAAGTGAGGGAGGAAATGTGTGTGGGGCTTCAGCCTCCACAAGCTCATCTCAACCTCAAGCCAGAATGAAATAACAGTAATCATACTGAAACATAAACTACATGCTATCAAGCAATAAACAGTAAACTACAATCATACAGAAAGAAATGAAATGAAATGCCATCTGGCAAACAAACCACATGGGCAAGGGAGCTGGGCTCTACCGAATATCCGCAAGCAAAGCCACGCAGTAAAAATACAAGCAGAGGGAGCAACTCAACCTCTAGTGCAATCATGCTCCTAGATTCTACCTATTCTAGATATGAACTTATTCTAATGCATCAAGCAAGTCAATCAAAACACAGCAATACAGAAAAGATAAAGAAGAAAACAGATCAACTCCTCTCTCAACTTCAAGCTTCAGCTTCTTCAACAGCAACTCAGTCTTCAGACTTCAAATACTCTTGCTTTTCCAGGCTTCAACCCTACAACATGAGTTTCAACTCATCTTCTCCCTTAAGCTTCAGCTTCTTGATCAGCTCCACCTTCAGGCTTCACCTAATCTTTAGGGATCTTCAAGTATCAACTTGCTCTTGTTGCTCTTCAAGCTTCAGCGGGAATGGAAATACTCAAGGATTCATCCTCTTCAATACTCTTCAATGAAGTCTTCATCTTCAAACCCAAGCTCAAGCATCTCTCAAGATAATCAAACCAGAGAAAATCACTTACTGGATAAGCTGGGGGATATTGAACTGCTTATTTGACCACCAAAGGTGACCTATAAGGGTTCAACATCAAAGGAATGGTTCCCTCAAAAGTTCTACCTCCTAGGTACATCACTTATCCCTCCAAAGGAGAGAGGTGTATACCATGGAAGGACTTTGAATCATAAGGAGGAATGGAGCAGAATGATACCATCCATGTTTAAGAAAGAAGTTATCTACATCTAAACTCTTCTTAATTCCTAACCCTAAAACAACAAAAAAGAAAATAAGAACAAGCTACCAAGCTCCTCAATGCATCTTCAAGTCTTCTACTATGCTCCTCAATGCTCCTTAGGACAAGATCAAGCTCTCCAAGACCACAAAGCAAAGCAACTAAAGCAAACATGCCCTAAAGGCAACACAAACAATCAACCAATACAAAAATCAACTAAAAATAGCATACTATTATATTAAATCCTAATATAATTTCTAAGGGATCCTACATACCTACCCTTAATACCCATACATGTCCCATAGTCAAAATTGTCCTAAAAACCCAAAATCTAAAGTTATGATGGACCTATGTTGAAGTTTTAACCTAATTCTATACAACCTAATAGCATCTAATAAAAACTATCCTAAAATTCATCACAAAAATATGGAATTAATCCAGGGGGAACCTAAAACATATATATAACTACCCTAAAAAGATTGACCTAAAAATACTAAGGGAGCTACCTAAACTAAAATCTACAAATTAAGGTATCAATATAAAAGCATTAAAATGCAATTAAAGTAAAAAATATGCAAAAATATTAAAATGCATGAAATGAGAAATGTTTTCATTTTATATTTTTCTAGACAAAAATATGAAAAGGGAGAAAAAACTCCCATTAAAAAATATTGATTTTTCATTTTATTATGGATTTTCAAAGTATGAGAAAAAATGGTGAAAAAAATAAAATGATAAAGATGCAATGGGGTGCAAACAGAAATAAGATGCAGTTCATTTTTATAGTTGGACCCAGAATGGGGGGTCTAAATATCAAAGCGCCTGGGCCCAACATTTAAACATAAAAACATTGGAAAATCATAAAGAAAATGAAAATAGCGCGGTGCGAATAACATGGAAATTCAGTTCAAAATGGCATTGGGCCTCACATGGGGGTGTGGAAAGCAGTCCAATGCACTAAGCCCAGAAACATGGTTAAGTGAAACGCGGCGTTTCGCTGTGCTGACTCCCTCCAAAACTCAAATCAAATCTGGAGCGTAGGATTACTTTCCCAGTCAACAAGTCTGCGTGCAATCCAACGGCTATGACATCATCCCTAACCTTGGGTTATGGTTTGGCCTGCAACTCCATGAACGCAGCTCCATGCACCAAACTTTCACCTCTTTGTTCTCTCTCATTTCTTGACCAAATCTCAACATGTAAAAACCAATCTTAACCTATTTTCCACGCTGAATACGACTGTGGCATTGGTTTCCATTGAAACACTCTCTATTATCCAAACCGAATGTGAAACCATCCTAATCTCAAAATATCATCAGTTTACGACTTCAACCAAACTCAACTTTCTTGGTATCAAAATGATCCTCATGTTCCATGGATTAAAATCAGCTAATAATCTTGCATTAACACTCCTTAAATCACACGTTCTTACTCCATCAAGAATTGACCTCTATGAATGAAACTTCACCAAATGTTCCCAAACTCATCAGAAATGGCCACCTAATTGTCTCTAACAGGTCTACACTAATAAATTACTCTAGCCATGCCTAGATAAGGGTGTAGAGATGATTTTGCATACCTGGCTTCTTGGATTGGTAGTGATGGTAGATCTACAATTCTGGCCTTGCAACTCTTCAAGGACACTCCTTGGATGATGAATCTTCTTCTGTATGCAAAAGATTTGATGTAGCAAGCTTGTACTTCAAGATCCAATGACAATTGCCTTCTTGCAAATTCAATGTAAACACCTTCAATTCTCCATCAATGGAGCTTCAAATCAGTATGAACACACTCAGAAATATCTATGGAGAAGGTTTGTGGAGAAAAAATGGATTGCAATGAAGAAGAATCAAGAGCTTGAATGTAACTTGCAATGGAAGCTTTTTGGTTTCAATCTCTCTTCTCTACACCAATTAACACCAACCTTGCATATGAGCAAGTCACAATGGTTATATAGAATGGTTTAGAAACCTCTAGAATCATCTAGGATCATCTAATGAGAACTTCATCTTTTCATGTCATGGTATTTTGAATTTCCATTTCTCATTACATGGTATCTCATGCCAAAACCCTTGTAACCATTGTAACCAACTTGATTTTATCCCCACATGATATTTTGGATGAGATACAATGCATATCTTCCTTGTTTATTGAGTTATTTTGAGTTTTGGTTTGGTACCTTAATATGCAAGCAAGACTTTTCCAAAGTAGCCCTATGATCCAAGCCTCAAATCAAAATTGTGGCTGAACCATTGTTCTTAGAATGTCATTTGGAGTCAAAATGACCTATTACATGACATGGTTTGGACTTATAACTTGGGATTTATGATTTTCAACTTCACTTGAATTAACTTATGCCTCATTTTTAGGCCATTTTTATCACTTTTTGATATGTGCCTTTTCAACATCTCATGACATCCCTAATAGCCTTAAAACATCATTCTAAGCAAGTTTTATGTTGAAGATTTTTCCATTTGAAGCTTGGAAGTAGGAGATATGGCCTTATGCTTGAAATGACCTATAACTTCCAAATGACCAAAATGCCCTTGGCTTGTCAAAGCCATAAGTTGAGTTCTACAAATCCTATCAAGGACTTCTAGTACTCTATAGAAAGCTAAGAAGATGCTATTCAACACTCATGTTGTCCAAGAGTTCATAGGAATCATCCTACTAGGGAAAAAGTTGTCTGCAAGTTGGGTGACTTTCAAGGACCCAGATTCACATACCTCAAATGACCTGTAATTTGTCAAAACCCTAACTTGAGCTCCCCAAATCCTATCAAGGACTTCTACCACTCAAATTAAAGCTAAGAACAAGCTCTACAACATTCATGTTGTGGGGAAGATGAGATGACAATCACATCTTGAGCTAAACTGCCTTGAAGATAGGGATCAAGCTAGGGGATTTTACACTGTCAATCCTTAGAAACCCTAGCTTAAAACTTCTCAAACTCCTCAATCATGATGAGTTGGTCTAGGAATCATCCTTATAGTATCTCAATACATAATTCCATGATCACATGGCTCTTGGATTAGGTCTCAACCCTCTCCAAATCATCAGTTGACCTAGGGTTGACCCAGTCAAAACCCTAATTTCACTATTCATGGATGAATCTTCTGAATTCTTGTACAATGACCTCTCTAGGCTTCATGATGGCTTTCAAGAAATCTCATAATCTCTCTCAAAGCTTGAAGTCCATTCTCAAAGTCTCAGAATCATCTGAGGAGCTCCCACAACTCTCAAGTTATGAGACACACAACCTTGGTTTCAACCAATTCCTTTGAGGATCTCTTGAGCTTTCTGACAAAGGTATCAACCTTTGCTCCTTTGAATAAACTTCTTGGATAGCTTCAAAGTCTCATACAACTCTTGATAAGTAAATAAATGTTGGTCAAATTTTGGGGTGCAACAAGAATCATTAGACGAAGTGATTACAGGGTGGTGGACCAACTAAATCAAACACCATCTAAGATCTCGGTCATGGCCTTACTCTTAAGCTCTCCGGCGCATCGCCAGGCTTTGCTCTAAATCTTGACACAAGCCCATGTTACCAAAGGTATTATGGTGGGGCAATTTGACTCCATTATAGCAAATATCACTGCCTGTAACACACTAAGCTTTGACGACAACGATCTGACAACTGAGAAACGTAAGCACAATCATGATCTACATGTGTCGATCAAATTTGAAGAAGATACAATGTCCAGGGTTCTTGTTGACACAGGATCAACACTCAACGTAATGCCCAAAAGGACATTAGCCAAGATGGCTTATCAAGGTGCTGCCATGAGGCCAACTTCTCTCATAGTGAAGGCATTTGATGGATCTAGGAGAGCCGTGATAGGGGAGGTTGATCTTCCTATCCTGATCGGACCACAAATCTTTGAAGTCACGTTTCAGGTGATGGATATTAATCCGGTATACAGTTGTTTACTGGGAAGACCATGGATCCACGCAGTTGGCGCTGTTACTTCCACTCTCCACCAAAAGATGAAGTTTGTTGTGGATGACCAGTTGGTCATTGTTCATGAGGAAGAGGATTTAATGGTAAGCAACTTGTCCTCATTCCGGTATATTGAAGCTGGTGAAGATTCCCTTGAGACAACCTTCCAAGCACTAGAAATAGCCCACGCTATTCTAGTCGACGAATCGGATATAATTCGCGGCCCATCATTCACCTCTGTTCAGAGTATCAAGGCAGCAATGAAAGCTGGAATCCCATTGGGATGGGGAGAGGTCATCGAAGTCAACGCTCGAGCCAAAAATGATCGAAAAGGGTTGGGTTACAAACCAACTCTAGAAGGAGAGCCAGAGGAAAGCACCATGAAGAAGAAGTCTTTGAAGGAAATATTCACCAGTGGCGGAATGCAAATCAACGCCATCATTGCTGAAGATGAGGATGGTAATCTAGACCATCTAATAACTAGGGGAGTAGCAGCTTTGTGCAATTGGGAGGCTGTGGAAATTTCCGTCTTTTTACCTTTAGAGTAATTCACTCTGCTTGTTAGCTTTATGTTTTCTTAAAAATTCCTGGTCTTGCCCAAGGCCTGCGAATTATTTTGTATTGGGCCACTTTGCAATTTGAAAATCATTAATGAAAAAGTGTTTTTGTTAAAACTCTTGTTTGTTATTTTTTGCGCATCATTTTCACTCTTTTTGTTAAAAGGAAAAATGGCAATCTTTTTGGAAAAAAAAAAAACAACCCTTCATCTGCATGTCTGTGTGTGTGTGTCTAATTGTTCCAAAAAATAAAACATGCAGAATACCTCAATCCACCACAGAATCCTATGATCCTTCAGCTCCTTCTACTAGTGGTTCATCTGTCTTTCAAGCTGAAGAAGAGAATGATGAAGAGTTAGAAGTCCCAAAAGAGTTGAAGAGAATGACTGAGTATGAAGATGTTTATCTCCAGCCCTACAAAGAGCAGACTGCGATCATCAACTTGGGGTCAGAAGAAGAAAAAAGAGAAGTCAAATTGGGGCATCATTGGGGCCCGAGATCAAAAGCAAGCTGATAATGATCCTCAGAGATTATGTCGACATATTTGCTTAGTCTTATCAAGACATTCCAGTGTTGGATACTGACATTGTTATGCACAAGCTCCCCCTGAAACCAGAGTGTCCTCCAGTCAAACAAAAACTTCGCAGGTCAAGACCAGAAATGGCTCTTAAAATTTGAGACGAAGTCAAGAAACAAATTGATGCAGGCTTTTTAGCGGTATCTAAATATCCAAAATGGGTGGCAAACGTTGTACCAGTCCTAAAGAAGGATGGCAAGGTCAGGATGTGCGTCGATTACAAGGATTTAAACAAAGCAAGTCCGAAAGATGGCTTCCCTCTACTGCATATTGACACTTTGGTAGATAATACAGCCAGCTTCGCAGTATTCTCATTCATGGACGGATTTTCTGGTTATAATCAGATAAAAATGGATCCAGCTGACATGGAGAAGACAACCTTCATCACGCCCTGGGGCACCTATTGTTATAAGGTCATGCATTTCGGTTTTAAGAATGTAGGGGCAACGTATCAGAGAGCCATGCTCACACTCTTCCACGATATGATGCACAAAGAAATCGAAATATATATGGATGATATGATCGCAAAATCCCAAAGTGAAGAAGACCACTTGGATCATCTGTTGAAGCTATTTGAGAGACTCTGAAAGTATCAACCGAGGTTAAATCCAGCAAAATGCACCTTCGGAGTTTGCTCAGGCAAGTTACTTAGTTTCATCGTTAGTCAATGAGGAATTGAAGTAGACCCCGACAAAGTCAAAGCAATCCAGGAGATGCCTGCTCCTAAAACAGAGAAACAAGTCAGAGGCTTCCTCAGACGTCTGAATTACATCTCCAGATTCATCTCCAATCTAACTCCTACTTGCACGCCGATCTTCAAGTTGTTACGAAAGGATCAGACAGTAGTATGGAATGAAAACTGTCAGGCCGCATTTGAGAAAATCAAACAGTACTTACAAGAACCTCCGGTGTTGATTCCTCCTGTACTCGGAAGACCTTTGTTCATGTATATGACAGTACTAGAAGATTCAATGGGCTGTGTCTTAGGTCAGACTGACGAGTCAGGAAAGAAGGAACATGCAATCTACTATCTGAGCAAGAAGTTCACCGATTGCAAGAGTCGTTACTCTCCCCTAGAAAAAGTCTGTTGTGCCTTAGCATGGGCCGCCAAGCGTCTGAGACAGTACATGATTTGTCACACCACAGTGCTGATTTCTAAGATGGACCCCATCAAGTACATCTTTGAAAAGCCAGCTCAAACAGGAAGATTAGCCAGATGGAATATGCTCTTATCAGAGTACGATATTCAGTATGTTGCTCAAAAATCTATCAAGGGAAGTGTCTTATCAGAATACCTCGCAGAGCACCCCATGGAGGATTATTAACCACTCAAGTTTGATTTTCCTGATGAAGATGTAATGTATATTCAACGCACCAAACCAGAGCCTGGTCCGGAAGAAGGTCTCGAGCCTGGATCCCGCTGGGAAATGATGTTTGATGGAGCATCAAACAAGAATGGACATGGTGTTGGAGCTGTTCTGAAAAATCCAAATGGAGGGTATACGGCCGTCACAACCCGACTTTGTTTCTCGTGTACAAACATCATAGCTGAGTATGAAGCCTGCATCTTGGGGTTGGAAGCTGCTATCGATCTTCGCATCAAAATCTTAGAAGTGATCGGTGATTCCGCTTTGGTAATCTACCAGTTCAAAGGAGAATGGGAAACCAGAGATGAAAAATTGATCCCTTACAAAACTCATATCTTGGAGATGGCTGAATATTTTGATGAAATTACCTTCAAGCATGTACCAAGGGCGGAAAACCACATTGCTGATGCACTGGCTATGATGGCATCAATGTGGAAGGTCCAGTTTGTTAACGAGGCACCTCTGATCCGCATTGAAAGAAGGACAATACCTGCATATGTCATGGCAATAGATGAAGAAACTGATGAGAAACCGTGGTTCCACGATATCAAGAACTTTCTTCAAAATCAAGAATATCCAGCTGACGCATCCAGAATTGACAAAAGAGCTATACACAGATTGTCAGCCAAATTCTTCATCAGCAATGGTACCTTGTACAAAAGAAACCATGACATGGTTCTACTTCGATGTGTCGATGAAAGAGAGGCGAATCTCATAATGACTGAAGTTCATGAGGGAACTTTCGGCACCCATGCCAACGACCACGCCATGGATAAGAAAATCTTAAGGGCAGGCTATTTCTGGTCAACTTTGGAGACGGACTGCATACTCTTTGCTCGAAAGTGTCATAAATGTCAAGTCTATGCTGATAAAGTGCATGTCCCTCCACATCCTCTCAATGTGATGACATCACCATGGCCTTTTGCAATGTGGGGAATAGATATGATTGGGGCAATAGAGCCAAAAGCTTCCAACAGCCATCGCTTCATCCTGGTTGCAATTGATTACTTCACCAAATGGGTGGAAGCAGCGTCGTATGCGAACGTGACATAACAAGTAGTTGCTCGCTTCATCAAAAAGGAAATCATCTATCGATATGGTATTCCTAACCAGATCATTACTGACAATGGGTCGAACCTAAACAACAAAACGATGAAGGAACTCTGTGACGATTTCAAGATCAAACATCACAATTCATCTCCTTACAGACCCAAGATGAATGGCGCAGTTGAGGCTGCAAACAAAAATATCAAGAAAATAGTGCAAAAGATTGTCATAAACTACAAGGATTGGCACGAGATGTTACCATTTGCTTTGCATGGATATCAAACATTAGTGCGAACTTCAACAGGGGAAAATCCCTTTTCCTTAGTATATGGGATGGACGATGTGCTACCCATTGAAGTCAAAATACCTTCTCTCAAGATCTTGACGGAAGCAAAGCTTGATGAAGACGAATGGAGAAAAGAAAGATTTGAGTCATTGAACCTCGTTGATGAGAAAAGAATGACGGTCATGTGTCACAGTCAAATCTATCAACAAAGAATGATAAGAGCGTTCAACAAAAAGGTTCGTCCTAAAGAGTATAGGGAAGGAGAGCTTGTGCTCATAAAAATCCTACCAACTCAAAAGGATATGCGTGGCAAGTGGATGCCCAACTACGATGGCCCTTTCGTTGTAAAAACTGTCTTCTCCGGAGGATCTCTAATTCTTGATACCATGGATGGCGAACAACACAAATATCCCATCAACTCAAATGCAGTGAGAAAATACTATGCCTAAAGTAGAAGACCTAGAAAGGAGATCCCAGTGCTTCAACAAGATGGAAGCCCGATGATTGAAAAATGACGAATGCCGGGGCAGAGTCTTGTGCAAGGTATCAGAAGAAACATCAATGTCTGTCATTCTCGTCAGAAGCAGCGAAGCAAGTGAATTGGCAGTTAAAAGGACCGGATTATTATGGGATTCTGTAACCTTTTATATTTGAGATTTTTTCAAATATATAAAGTTCCCGAGGTTTTGCCCTTTGTAAAGTTCTTGTCTATCAATAAAATCAGATTCTGGCCAATCATTGTTATGATCTTTTGTTTTTGTTATGCAATTCACTTATTCGTCAATAAGAATTTTCTTGAAAGAAAAGTGTTTTGAAAAACTTATGTCTTGTTTTAAAAAGAAAACGTAATTTGAACGAAACAATTGAAGAGTTCCAGAGGTAATCTGATAACATTACACAGTTCTCAAAGTTGTGAAAGTTTGTTGTCACCCTTGACCAAACTAGATGCATCTGACAACAACTCCGGCTCTTAAGCTAAGACTTCCCTTCTATAGGATTACAAGGATATTATTGGAAAGATCGTTATCTACGCTAAGAAGGAAGTGTCGTCTGACCTAAAGCATTGAGACTCAGCGTTACGAGTCCTCTCTGTGTTTTCCTTGTTTTTCTTTCCTTTGTTCCTGCGGGTCGGTCTGCATTTTACATACAGCATCATACCTGCATACGCATTTGTTTGCATTTTTGGTTTTGGTCTCTGTGTGTCTGGCTGTTGCCTTTGAGATCTTTTGGTCGTTACCTTTATCTTTGATTATGTTGCTGCAAGTTTCGCTTCAAAGTTGACATCCTGGGGTTTCCTTACCTTCTCTGGGGAAGATAGTGGTGACTACCAATATCCAATTTACACAAATGGGCGGTTGTTACCAATATTCATCTTTGATTTGGTCGTCACCAATAATCTTTGAGGACTAGTAGTCACTAGCGCCTGTTCAGAACCGTTTATGTTCGGTATCTTGATTTGGTCGTCACCAACAATTTTCCAAACCCAGTTGTCAATGATTCTGCTATAAAGCCAACCAATCGTTATTGGAGTCCTTTTGATTGGGTTTTCACCAAGCTTTGCTAAAAATCTAGTGGTTACTAGTATCGCCTTCTAAAACCAATGGTCATTGGTGCTCGGGTGGATTGTTACCAAAATTCCCTAAAAGTCCAATAATTATTGGCATCGCCTTCAAATCCAATGGTTATTGGTACCTGTTTGATTTTGTTATTACCAGTCTTTCTGAATCTAGTAAGTTACTAGTATGACCTTCAGATCCAATTGTTATTGGTACCACTTGATTCGGTTATTACCAATCTATCTAAGTCTAGTGGTCACTAGCATTGTTTGAAAAATCTAGTTTTCACTAGCAGTATCCTGAACCAATTGTTATTGGTATACCTGAGTTGGTCGTCACCAATTTGCCTAAGTCCAGTAGTTATTGGCATCACTTAAATCAGATTTTTATCACCACTTTGGTCTGGTCGTTACCAAACTCTTTGAAAATCCAATGGTCATTGGTCTCCCTGGATTCGGTCGTTACCAATTTCTCCAGTTAAGTCTAGTGGTTACTAGCATCATCCAGAACCAATTGTTATTGGTATAACCTGATTTGGTTATCATCAGTCCCCTCTAAATCGAGTAGTTACTGGCATTGCTTGAAAACTAATCGTTATTAGTGCCGAAAGTTGATTGTTACCAACTTCCCCAGTCGAAGTCCCGTGTTTTATCAGTATTGTTTGGAAATTCCCAATTGAGATTGGAACTTCGATTTGGTTGTCACCATATCCCCAGGAAGTCTAGTGATATTTAGCGCTTTTTGGAAACCGAACTTTGGATTGGTCATCACCATCCTCCCTAGTAAGTCTAGTGGAAACTAGCACTGTTTGAAGCTATTCGTTATTCTGGTCGTCACCAGTCTCCCCAGTTGAAGCTTTTTGCTTTTCCAGTCGAGTCTCCGAGGACTAGTGGATACTAGTTTCCCCAGCATGTCTGGTCTTGTTTCTAACCTTTTCCTGAAGATCCCGTTTGAACTTTTCGTTATAGGAAATTTTTTCATCTGGTTATCCCTAGTGAGATTCGTGTCTTCCTTCTGTCTGTTCCCCCGGTGAAGCTTTGCTTCCCCAGTGGATTTGTTCTCTAGCAAAGTTTTCCCCATTGGGTTTCTTTCCCCAGTGTGGTTTGCATTTCTTTTCTTTCGTTTCCCCAGTGAAGATTTGTTATCTTCCCCGGTGGGCTTCCTCATCTGGTTATCCCTAGTGAGATTCATATCTCCTTTCCCCAATGAAGATGTGTCTTCCCTGGTGGAATTTGTGTCCCCTGCGTGAAAGATTTCCTTGAACAAGCATCTTTAGTCATGTCTGAACTATCTTGGTTACTTCGCTTGGAATCTTTCCCTAGTGTGTTGGGTCCCCGTGAGTGGTTACTCGTTGCATTGTCGTTCTTTTGTATTTGCTCGTGTGTATGCATCTGTCTTGCATTCAAGCATCATAAAACATCATTTAGATTCATGGCGTATTTGCATTCGTCCTTTTGTATACCATCGGATCTAAGGGACAAAATTTCTGGTTTGCTATATTTAAATACCTTCCACTACGACTCTGTGAGGATTGTCATCTCTCATTACCATCTAGTGAAGATATTTAAATAGGGGCATCTGTTGCACCCCAAATTTTGACCCCTTATATCCTCATCATCATTTTAGGATCATATTCATTTGATTAACTAACCTTAACCCATTTCCAGTTTATCTTTGTCGAGATGCAGATGAATCAGGGTTCCGTGCCGTCAAAATCGAGGCTTCAGTGGTTTGATCAATTAACGTTTTGGATTGATTCAACCTCAAATAGGTCTCCACATCATCAAATATATTCCATTGGCTCAAGTATGAATCCAATTTGAGGTGATCAACCGGGAATTGAGAACAGTGCAATTCAAGACACCCGATTAGGGTTTTCGATCAGAAAAAGTCAACTGTAGTTTGACTTTTGGTTTAAAGAGTGTTTCAATGGTGGGATTTTGATCCATTAAGTTCATATGGCTTAGTAAAGTCCATCCAAAGAGTTTCAAGTCCTCAGAATGTCCGGATCATCGACAGTCGACTCGGTAGCCACCAATTGATCGAACGGTTGACCGAAAAGTCAACTCTTCAACAATAAAGAATTTGACTTCAAGGTGAGAATCAAAAATGTTCCTTATGTCAAATTACACCTCCCCATAAAATTTCATGACCATTGGATCAAGTGTTAAGAAGTAATTGCAAAAATCGGGAATTAGGGTTTCGAAAGGGGCAAGACCATAACTCCTCAACCACACATCCAAATGAAGTGTTTCAAAGCTCATTGGAGAGAACTTGGCAAATCCTACAAAAGTCTCAAAGTGGTCCATGATCAAAAAATGCATAGATTTAGAGTTATGACAAGATTCATTTTAAGAAGGGAAATAACTTAGGAAAATTCTAAGTTATTTACCCTTTTAAAGTGATTTTTTCAGCAACTTGGAAGGGTTTTTCAACCTAGTTCCATCTAGAATTTGGAAATATCCAAAACATGAAAGTTATAGAGCTACTTGGGGGCTTTCTAAATTATGGTAGAACTCCTCAATAGCATGTGTGAGCAGAAAGTTATGAACCATGGAAGTTAGGGATGTGAACACTTGAAACCACTATGTCAACACTTCTCAAAATTCAACTTTTCACAACTTGGACTATTCTTGACCCTTGGATCATGATTCAATCTGATATTTAGATGTGTGGAGGAAGGAAAATGCAGAGAAATGAGAGATTTGAAGAGAGAGGCAAGTTGCAAGCATTGTATATTAAAATATTCAAATGTGTTAGAGGAAAGAGAAATTTTTTCCTCCAAAACTGTTGCAGCTGCTCACCTTAAACTCTAAGCTCACCTCAGTCACTTCATGTCCATCTCCACTTGATTTTTCTGATCTTCTTTGAACCATGGAACTGATAGGAGAAGGTCTTGGCAAGATTTTTCAAAGAAACTTCACAAATCTCCCTCCAAAAGTGGCAAAGTACCAAGCTGCCCTCACTCTTGTTTTCAATATAAATAGAGGCCTCTTCATTGATGTTAGATACACCAGAGCAATCTCCAAAACCCAGAGAAACAATAGCTCTCAACTCTCTTTCATTTCCTCAGGAATCTCAATTTTCAAAACTTCCATTTTTCACTAAAAAGCTGTCTTGAGCAAAACTCTGCTCAAGCTCAGTTCTATCATTTCTAAGTCACTCAAAACCATCTACACAATCCATAAACATTGTATAGAAGGTGTCCATACATTCAAACCACTCAAAAATCTCATTTTCACAAAAGTCAACCTTCACACCTTAGTAGTTTGACTTTCTTGCACTTTGAAAGTCAAATCCTTACTTGAGGCATTTCCTACCATTCTAACACTATCAACACCTCATATACATCATATATCAACTGTCTAAACTCACAAAAACCAGTTGGGAGGTATATAACTCTAACTGCCTTGAAAAGTGGTTTATTGCTTCAAGAGAAAGCAAGCTCCAAATCCTTGCCAAAGAAGGGGATCTCTGGGTTTCTCAGCTTATTAGCTTGCTCAAGACTTGTCTACAAGAGGTATGTAATGTTCAAACTCCCTATTGATCATACATTGTCATGTTTTATCATTTTGGGGTGCTTGTTGTAAGATATAACCATTGCTGTCCCATACTAGTTCTTTGTCAAGAACTTAGCTTTTATAGCTATGTTACTTGCCTTTGATAATGTATTTTCATTTGTAAATGATATATTGGTGATGTGTTACCAAGTTTGTACTTTGATATCATGAACAACTTATTTTTGAAGGTTTGGTCTATATGGTAGTTTTAGGAATCCAACATTGAAATATCGATGAGCTTGCCCTAGGCCTGTTAGTCTTAGTTCATTAGTGAGATTTGGATAACTTGTAAGTTATTCATAGGATCCCCCTGCCCTACATCATGATATAGCTCTTGTTTTCACATTTGTGATATTTTGTGTCATCTTGCTTATCACTATTGAGTTGTGTATGGGACTGTTTGTGCTTACTATTTTGTATCTCAAATGTTCTAAATCATTGGTTGATGTTTATTTGATCTTACTTGCTTGTTTGCATTGGTTGAATATGAGAAACATGAGATTTGCCATTAGGGCCTGTCATGAGATCTTGTTGGTTTTGCTGTCAAATTGGATAGGTATACCAATCCTGGTTTGGAGCAATTGGTGTTTGTTTTTAAGTAGTAGACTCATTTGTCATTATGTTTTGAGATTGTATGAGGTGCTTGTAAGTTCAAAATCTCCTTACTTGTTCAAACTGTTTTGTCATGCTTCACTTGCATTTTTCAAGATTTCATAATGCCAAACACATGCCATATTCTATTTCAACTGCATTCTACTTTATCTATGTGCATGGAATCATTGTTTTACTCATTTGAAACATGTGTGTGCTATCAATTCTCCCCAGCTGTTATGAAATTTCCTGTTGCATAACTGAAATTGGTTCTTTGCATATTCATGAGCTTCAATTATCATTTTCTGTTTGGTACTGTTGTGACCTACTTCTTGAGCACAATCTCATCTTTTAGCATATATATGGTATGTGCATAACTTTTGTTTCAACATAAAACTCATTGCCTCCAAAATGCACCTGCTGCTACATAAACTTGTTAAGACAATTTTTCACACTTCCTACCACAACATGCCAATTTTCATTCCAATTGTCCTATGCTTATTTTGTGAGTTGAAACTCATCCACCCTCATGATAATGATATGTGCACATTGTTTGTTTGATCAGTTCTTACCTTTTTCACAATTTTCACTCACAATTGCACTTTTACACTAAAATCTGCCATGAACATTACCAAATTACTGTTCTGTTTGCATATGCCTAAATTTGGAGTTGTAACTCATCCAAATTCATGTTTCTAATAATTGAAGATGTTTGGTTTGATCTATGTGTACTTGTTTTCTCATTTCACCCTCAAACTACTTTTTTAAGCTAAAACACACCATGACCATGCCATATTCTTACTTGCTTGCAGTATACTCATTTTCTGAGTTGTAACTCATTCTTTGCTACATTTATGATGTGTGTGTGTGTAGTGTTTGTCAACATGAGATCACTTTCATAGCTAGATCAAGTTTGTACCTTTTTGCTGTCAAACAGCTTTGAAAACCAACTGCACACACTTCAGTTTTTTTTGGTTTGATTTGTTTTAGGGTAACTCATTCATAGTTATACCTCTAATAATATTTAGGATTGGTGTGTGGATGGATCAACAACTCTGTGTATGCTATGTTTCTTTGTCATGACAGCCTACCTCTATGTTTGGTACAAAATGCAACTTGGTATCCATTTTCTTGTTATATGCATTCCATGAGTATCTTAAGTGCTAGGCTCATTTATGATCATATTTGAGAGTTGTATGTGGTATCCCTTGAACCTCAAAGCTGTTCCAATCTTGGTTGGTTTCAAATGTTGCATTTTATGTGTTATATGGGCAGTTGATAATTGAATTTCAATTCTAGGTTGTTTATGGCTAGCTTTGAAGCATAGACACATTTTATATTATGATTGAAGATTGTGTGTGGAACTGATTCAAACAGATTATGCTCCCTCCTTGTTTTGGCTTTCAAACTTGCATCTTTCATTTCCAAGTTTACTTAACAGTTGTGTTTTGGTGTGTATTATGATCTTCCTGTTCATCATTTGCATTCTAGATGTTTTAACTTCATGCCTATATTAATTTCTGTTCTGATAAAAGAGTTGTTCCACTCATGTTTGGTGTGCTGTTTGAATCTAGGAAGCAAGGCCTTTGATTATGGCCTGCTGTTGCTGGCCAACTGTTAATTCCTCCCTCATGTCATATTTAGAGCTAGCCATTTGTGTATGATGTAAATGTTACCTGTGCAGTTTCTAGACATTTAGGGTGTTCAGTTGAAGCCATTTTATCATTGAGGTTTTGAAAACAAGTTCATCTGTTTTTCACAAATTTACAAGAAGTTCACTCAAATTCATTGCCATGCTATCTTTTTGTTTCTGTTTAAGCATTTGAATTGATTTGTTTGATTTGAGTGCATCATCAATAGCATGTTAGGCTTTGTATGTATATTACATATTCAATCTTCCCATCTGCTTGGACAGTTGCTGCATTTTCATGTTGTTCATTTGCAACTCATGTGCTATTTCCATTCTACTGTTTTTTGCTTGAGCCTTAAGTATCCTACACTTCTGTTATGATATATAAGTCTTGTATGCAGTGCCATTTACATGTATTTGAACTCATAGTTGTTGGTAATTTTCAAAATGCAACTCAATTGCCAAACTTGCATCTTCTATCGTGTTTCAATTTCAAGGCACTATTTCAAAATTTCAACTGCACCATCTTGATCCTTGTTAAAAATCAGGCAAGATTGGCTAAAATTTCATAAAAAAAGATTAAGATTTGATATAGTTATGAATCAAAACGCTTTCTTCAAATTACCTTGTTCTTCTTCAAATTACCTTGTTCTTGCTTCCTTTCTAGAAATCCAGGGAGATATGCCATATATATTTTTAGGGGTGGCTAAATCAACGGATGTATAGCCACCCCATTGGTAGAAGCATGCGCCTTAAGTGCCTCTTTCACTTTCCAGCCATGGGTTCGATCCTTGGGATCAACCCTTTTGGTATTTTATTTTCAATTGTGTTTGAACTTTATTTTCTTCTTTACTTCCATTCTCACTACCAGCGCGCATGTGGTGCCCAATTGGTTGTTGTCTGTGTTTGTAAACACAAGGGCCTGGGTTCAACTCCCGGCTTGGCCCTTTCTCCTTCTTTTTATGCATTTGTGTGGTTTTATTGTCATAAATCTTTTCAACTTCAAAAATTCATAACTTGTTCATATTTTATCATTTTTGATCCATTCTTTTTGCAAAATGTTCATGACAATGTCTAGTTTCATTTAATGTAAAAATATTTCAAATTGCTTGTAGTCACAATGCCTTTTACCTACTTGAAAGTTGGTTTGTTTTCAAGATTGTTATCTTGCATATCGTTGAATTATCTTTCATGCCATGCTTAATTTATCTTATGAGATTTATTGATGATTGACTCCTTTGTGTTTGTTAACATGTTAAGGCTTTATTTCTTTTTTGGTTGTTACCATGAATCTACATTCCTCCTCATTCTTGAATTTAAATAGTGTAAACTTTCTTTGCATGCTTGATTGTTATCAATGCCCAAATGTTGTTACATTTTGAACTATTTCAATGTTGTTACCTTCATCTTTGTTAAATTTCATGGTTGTTACCTTCATCTTTGTTAAATTTCAAGATTGTTACCTTTCATCTTTGTTAAGATGCATGATCTTTTATTGTGACCAATTATTTTCTTTGCTTATTGTAATATGCATACTTGTTTGGTTGTAACCATAATCCTTGTATTGATTGCTTTGTTAAGTATTTCTTCCCCAAGTGATGGAACTTTTTAGTTCTCATCCAGGTTGCCTCCTCTCTCTCCTTCTAAAGGAAAAGTCTCTCCATTGACCCTTGTGTCATTGGATAGTTAATTACCCTCCCTTGACTTTGTGAAGTCATCTTAAACCCTAGCTTAGTTAAGTTAGAACATACAAGCCATTAGACTTTGCTTTAAGTCTAGAAAGCCTTACCTTCACTTGGAGTGTTCTTCAAATAGAACCCTAGGATAGAGTTTGTAAACTCTATGTAAGAATCATAGTAATGATTACTTACTCCCCTCTTGAGTGTTATAACATAGATCTAGAGAGTTTAGTTAAACTCTATATAAGCATTGTTATGTTTGTTCCCCTTTGAACCTTGATCATAATCAAGTGTTCTTCAACCCTAGTGAGGTGAACTACGATTGCTCTGATTCTATCCTAGTTAGGATACGTAGGCAGAGGACACATCGTCTTTGCGAGCAAACTTAGAAACTATCTTTAGGTTTTAACCTATGCCCTTACCCAATCCCAAACCTTAGCAAACATTTACAAACTTAGCATGCAAACAAACAAAAGGTTCCTGTAGAGTACTACAGATGTCTATGATGTGAAATACCTACCCTATGCATAACCAACCCCCGATCCCCAAATCTCTTAGCGTTGTTGTTACATCGTGAAAAATGGTTTTTCTTTCTTTAGACCTTTCCTTTGGATAAATTAAAGTTCGGTTCTAATATAAGAATTAAAGATTCAAGTTAATCAATAGCTTGGTATCACAATTCTCACTGCAACAATTGGATAAAACACTATCGCACAATCTGACAAGAATAAGATGACAGACCCCCAACCAAAAGGATGACAGAGCAAAAGTCACACAGGTCACTACCACCAAAAGGATGATAAGACAAACACTATCAAACAATCTGACATTAATTACGATGAGAGACACCCCACCAAAGGATGACGGAGCGAAACTCACATCGACCACTAACACCAAAAGGATGACAAGAAAAACACTATCGCACAATCTGACATTAATAAGATGACAGACCCCCCACCAAAAGGATGACGGAGCGAAACTCACACCGGACACTACATCCAAAAGGATGATAGGACAAACACTATCGCATAATCTGACATTAATAAGATGACAGACCCCCTAGGAAAAGGATGACAGAGCGAAACTCACACCGGCCACTACCACCAAACGGATGATAGGACAAACAATATCGCACAATCTGACATCAATAACGATGACAGATCCCCCACCAAAAGGATGACGGAGCGAAACTCACATAGGCCACTACCACCAAAAGGATGATAGAACAAACACTATCGCACAATCTGACCTTAATAAGATGACAGACCCCCCACCAAAAGGATTACGGAGTGAAACTCACATCGGCTACTATCACCAAAAGGATGATAGGACAAACACTATCACAGAATCTGACATAAATAAGATGAAAGACCCCCCACCAAAAGGATGACGGAGCGAAACTCACATCGGCCACTACCAGCAAAAGGATTATAGGACAAACACTATTGCACAATCTGACATCAATAAGATGACATACCCCCCACCAAAAGGATGACGGAGCGAAACTCACATCGGCCACTTTTACACCCCAAAATTTACCCAACCTCTTTTCTTACTTGGTTTATGTTTCATTGCATTAACATTTGCATAGTTATATCATTTGCATATCATGATATCATTCATATAGAAGGGGATCAAGTGTGATTCTTATCAAGAGGAGCCTAGCTAGAGGTCTTATTCAAGCTTGAGAAGTTATCAAGGTCATCAGGAGGTGGTTTGAGTGCCTAAGAGTTTAGATGTTTGCATGTGGATTTTCTCCTAACTTGAGGATCAAT
This sequence comes from Lathyrus sativus, assembly GCA_963859935.3. Lineage (NCBI taxonomy): Eukaryota > Viridiplantae > Streptophyta > Magnoliopsida > Fabales > Fabaceae > Lathyrus > Lathyrus sativus. The sequence goes on from OZ012737.1 coordinate 184,943,701, forward strand.
TGAAGACCATCAGAGGGATGTGAAGTCTTGAATATGAATAGAGGATGTGTATGGAGCTCATGGAATTCCTAGAGGGCCATGGGAGAGCTCAATCAAGTCATTGCGTCAAATGCAAGAGCCACAGTTGAAGTGCAAGCAATTAGGGTTTCATCTGGGTCAATCCTAGGTCAACTATGCAATTGAAGAGTATCAAAGCCTACTTTTAGGTCATGGAGTTCATGAAATGATATGCTGAGACATTTGTGGTGTTGTGCCAAGATCAATTCAAGAAGAGTCAAGAGTGTGGGAAGTTGCTAAATTAGGGTTTCAGTGTAAAATCCCCTATTTAGTGCCTAACTTCAAGACCATATAAGTCAAGATAAAAGTTTCAAATGGATCTTTGGCCAACATGGGACTCGTAGAGTATCTCAGTACCTTTAATTTGAGTACTAGAAGTCCTCAAGGGGATTTATAGAACTCAAGTTATGGTCCAGACAAGTTACAGGTCACCAGATGAATGTGAAATTTGTCTGTGAAAATCATCTGACTTCCAGGCTACTTTTGAACTAGAAGGAATTTTCACATGGACTTTTGGCCAACATGAAAGTTGTTCCTTATGATCTTAGCTTTCCAAAATGTTATAGAAGTCCTTATTCTGATTTGTGGAGCTCAAGTTATGATCTTTGCAAGCCAGGGGTATTTTGGGAAAGTGAGATTATAGGTCATTTTGGATTATAAGTCAAAATCTCCAACTTGCACATTTCAAATGAAGTTTTGTTCAACATGGAACTTACTCAAAATGTGATTTTAAGGTTAACAAAGCATTCATGATGCATTGAATTGGCTTGAGGCAGGATTTGGTTTGAAATGGCTTAAAAAAAGAAGGTTTTAAAAGGGATTAAAGTTGAAAATTTCAAATTAATGGTTAAGTGACCAAAACATGGCAAGTAAATACTCATTTTGAGTAGAAAAAATATTTCAAACACAATGGCATTGTTGAATTTTTGAGTTGAGGCAGAATTCTTTGAGTTACCATTTTGTTACTTCACAAGCAAGTTACATATCAAAATCCTTACCAAAGCAATTCAATCACTCTTTTTGGTTCAAATTGATTCACAAGGCATTGTGCAAGCAAAAAGGAAGCTTCTAGAGCAAGCTGTGAGCAATATTTCGTGACTGTAGCATTTGAATTTTGACATGAAAACATAAATTGTGAATTGCTGGATTGGGCTTCAATTGAACTTCAAAAGCCCATGGACACACTCTATTTAAGTCATTTGATGAATTCAGATTCATTTTGGAGCTCACTTCGTGGTGAAGGCAGAGATAGATTGATTCTGGAGAGTTTTAGATTTCAAGTTCAAGGCAAATTCAGGTCAAATTGAAGAACCAAATAGCTTCCTCTTGCATCACAGATTGATTCTGGAGAGTTTTGAAGCGTGAATCGAGCTCTTGATACCTCTGTTAGTGGATCTACATCAGGTATGTAACTTCCAAATATCTCACTATTGTAGCAAGATGAATATCGTTTTGAGTATGTGGTTAGGATCTAGTTGAAGTGTAGATCGTTTCTAGATAAGAATTTGAGCAATTAGAGACAAACTAAGTTGACATGAGATTTCTGTTTGAGCACGGTTTAACTTGATCTTAAGGATTCAACATGATTTGGATAGATCAGGTTAATGTAGGAAGAGTGAGGATCATTTCTATGGTTTTAGATTTGAATTTGGTGATGATCAATTTTGATGTGTTCTCGGAACTTTGGACCGTGATTTGAAACCTAGCTAGAATTAGAGTAAATGAGTAGGATATTAGAGATCCTTGTGGAATTCTGATGAATTTGGTATAAGAGTTGACACTGTTTGGTCGCCTGTAACCACCACCTCGTCGGAGAAGACGACCGGAGGTCTTCCCCGGCCACCACACTGACTTTCCCTCTGTTTGATATTTGAATTGAGGAAGATGACTGGGAACCGTCAGATCGTGCCTCAGACTTGACTTGGTAGCATCATCCAAGGGTTATGACTTGTTTGATTTTGTTGACTGCTGACCCTCAAAACGCACCGTTTCAATAATGCGGTGGCACGCCCTCAAGCATTGGATCCAGTTAACTAGTCTCCAGATCTAGCATTCCACGTTTTTTCTTGGCTTTTGATTATTTCAATTCATTTTAGTTTTATTTTAAATGTATATTGATTCCAAAAATCATAGAAAATTCATCATTGATCAAAAAAATATTTTAAAAATATGTCCATGTTCCTCTTTCAATTTGTGATTTTCTGGAATCAATAAATTGCCTTTTTCTGCATTTTTCAATTTAATTTGCATTTTCCTTTTTTATGTTATTTCTTTTATTTTCCATAATTACCTATCTGTTTTGTTGATTTTGGTTTGATCATTTGGTTTGGATTCTGGATTTGATTTTTGAGTATGTTGTAGGTTAGATGTGCATTCTCCCTTAGGATTTTTATTAGATTTTTTAGATAATTGTAGGTTCTTTTTTAGGCAAGATGTTTAGAGCCTTCCCATCTTATGGTTTATCTTGACACATTTCAACTTAGGATTTATTTAGTGGACCTAGAAGTTGATTTAGGCTCTAATATTTGAACCCTAGAATGTTAAAACATGTATGTTCCCTTAGGAAAATTCTTAGATTTTTACAACTTAGTTTTCTATTTTAGATATAATTCACAAGTAGGTGTTGCCTTTGGTGTTCCTTCTTTGGTGCCTTGCCTTGTTTGATCTTGTTGGTGGCTTTGGAGCTTGAAGAGCTTGGTTTCCGTTTTGGAGGAGGTGCTGGACATCTTGTAGCTACAGTGGATTGGCTTGTGGAGCTTATCTTGGAGGTTTCTTTCTCTTTTAGGAGTTTTTTTAGAAGCTTATAGGATTAAGGTTTTAGGAAGAACCATTAGAACTAGTTCTTTTCCTTTCATCAAAAATAGAATGCATTGTTTGCATCTATCCTAATCCTATGATGCAAAGTCCTTTTAAGGAAGCCCCATCTCTCCTTTGAAGGGATGAGTGGCATGCCTTAATGAGTAGAACTATTGAGGATGCACTTTCTTTCCAATGTTGGTTCCTGATGAATTCTTTTGGTCTTCATCAGGTTTCCTAGCATTGTAACTTGATCTCAATGATGATTTCTCTTCATGTGGAACTTGCTAGAGTTTGAAGATGAAGATTGAAGAAGCTTGAAGATAGGAGCTAACTTGAAGATGAAGACTCTTTGCTGTCAACTTTGCTGTCAATTCAACTTTGCTGACAAGAGCTGCTGTTAAAGGTTGAAGTTGCTGGGACCAGAAGGTCGGTGTTTGGGTCCATAATGCTGCCACTCCAGGTCGAGCCAGAAGTGTTTGACACTGTGTTCTACATCATGGAAATATATCTAGCTTACAGCTGTTTACTTGGGCGACCATGGATACATTCTGCAGGGGCTGTGACGTCCACGCTGCATCAGAAGCTTAAATTCATGGTCGGTGACAGTGTTGTTACTATTTTCGGAGAGGAGGACATTCTGGATAGTCATCTTTCGTCAATCAAGTATGTCGAAGTGGATGGGGAGATCCACGAGACGCCATGCCAAGCTTTTGAAGGGTTGCAGATCAAGGACAAGTCTCATGTCCCCAGCAAAGGGCCAGAGGTGGCCATGTCTTCATACAAAGACGCTCAGGCAGTGGTTCAGGCCGGAGAAACCAAAGGATGGGGCCACGTCTTGGAAATTCCTGTCAAGATGGACAATTTTGGGTTGGGGTATCGCCCGACGTCGTCATCTTCCACATCAGGCGTGCCAAAGTTCAAAGGGCCAGTGGTGATCACTCCAGGTGGAGTCTGTTATGAAACAATTAATGCTGTTTCCGATGCCGAAGACGGAGATAGTGACTGCGATATGGATTTGTGGATCAAGCCCAGCGTGCCAGGACAGAGCCTATGCAACTGGTCTATCCAGGAACTTGTCCAAGTGACTACAAAAAAGTAATGATTTGTTTTCTCGATTATTGTATAATCCTGTGCCCTACCCGGGGCATAGTGATTCTGTTTTCAGGGCTACCAGCTTATGTGTGTGCTTTGTTTAATCGTTAAATAAAAGCGTTTTTCTCATGCAAATTTTGTGATCCTTGTTTTTCCTGTTTTTCCTTTTAACAAAAAAATGACAACGTGGTTATGTGCTTTGTTTGCGTTATTTGAAGCATTTAACATTCTCATTGCAAGATTCATATTTCAGACGACACCGATCACGAACTTCCTATGACTCGCTTCGACTTCGAGCACCCGATATTTCAAGCAGAAGAAGAGATTGTTGAGGATGATGACTTATCAGAAGAGCTGACTCGACTTTTGAAACAAGAAGAGAGAATCATTCTGCCTCATCAGGAGGAAATTGAAATTACCAACGTGGGGTCCGAAGAGGTTGTCAGGAATATCCGGATAGGGGCTACACTACAAAGCAATATCAAGCAAAGTTTGATCGAGATGCTTCGAGAGTATAGTGATATCTTTGCTTGGTCTTACGAAGACATGCCTGGGTTGGATACTGATATGGTGGTTCACCGTTTGCCATTGCGTGAGGAATGTCCGCCGGTTAAGCAAAAACTCAGAAGAACTAGACCAGATATGGCTGTGAAGATTAAAGAGGAAGTTCAGAAACAGTGGGACGCCAGTTTTCTGGCTGTTACAACTTATCCCTCATGGGTCGCCAATATAGTACCTGTACCAAAGGAAGATGGTAAGGTGCGGATGTGCGTGGACTATCGAGATTTGAATAGGGCGAGCCGAAAAGACGACTTTCCGCTTCCTCATATTGATGTGTTGGTCGACAACACCGCTCAATTCTCTGTGTTTTCCTTCATGAACGGCTTTTCGGGCTATAATCAGATAAAAATGGCGCCGGAAGATATGGAGAAAACAACTTTTATTACCCCGTGGGGAACGTTCCGCTACAAAGTGATGCTCTTTGGTTTGAAGAACGCCGGGGCAACATATCAGCGAGCTATGACAAGACTCTTTCATGACATGATGCATAAAGAGATCGAAGTCTATGTTGATGATATGATTGCCAAATCCCAGACGGAGGAAGAGCATCTGGTCAATCTTCTGAAATTGTTCAAGAGGCTTAGGAAATTCAGGCTGAGGCTGAATCCTAACAAGTGCACCTTCGGGGTGAGATCTGGTAAGCTATTGGGGTTTATTGTTAGCGAAAAAGGAATTCAGGTTGATCCTGCTAAGATAAAAGCAATACAAGAAATGCCAACTCCGAAAACAGAAAAAGAAGTTCGTGGTTTTTTAGGGAGATTGAATTACATTGCTCGGTTCATATCTCATCCAACGGCCACGTGCGAGCCATTATTCAAGTTATTGAAAAAAGATCAGGCTGTGACCTGGAATGAAGATTGTCAAAAGGCATTTGAAAAAATAAAAGAATATTTACAGGAACCTCCAATATTGATACCCCCAGTAGCCGGGAGACCATTGATTATGTATTTGACGGTTCTTGAGAAAAGCATGGGTTGTGTTCTCGGTCAACATGACGAGACTGGACGTAAAGAGCATGCGATTTATTACTTGAGTAAAAAGTTCACAGATTGTGAGTCCCGTTACTCAATGCTCGAAAAGACGTGTTATGCACTAGCCTGGGCTGTCAAACGTTTGAGGCAATACATGCTAAAACATACAACCATGCTAATTTCAAAGATGGATCCGATCAAATATGTGTTTGAAAAGCAAGCACTTTCTGGAAGGATTGCCCGATGGCAGATGGTACTAACAGAATACGATATTCAGTATGTTTCTCAAAAGGCTATTAAAGGTAGCGTTCTATCAGAGTACCTAGCTGAGCAGCCAATTGATGATTACCAACCTATGAGGTTTGATTTTCCTGACGAGGATATCATGTACTTAAAAATGAAGGACTGTGAAGAGTCGTTGCCTGATGAAGGTCCAGAATTGGGTTCCAAACGACAATTGATATTCGACGGTGCCACTAATTCATACGGAAGTGGAATAGGGGCAATCATTACTACTCCCCATGGGTCGCACATTCCATTCATTTCCAGATTGACCTTTCCAGTTACCAACAATGAGGCCGAATATGAAGCATGTATTATGGGTCTCGAAGAAGCTATTGATCTGAGAATTGAAAATCTTGATGTGTACGGGGACTCTGCTCTAGTTGTGAACCAGATCAAGGGAGAGTGGGAGACTCGTCAGCCCAGTCTGATACCCTAAATGAATTATGCAAGGAGGTTGTTACCTTTCTTTGACAAGGTGGAATTGCACCATGTACCACGAGCAGAAAATCAAATGGCGAATGCTCTCGTGACGTTGTCTTCAATGTATAAAGTTAACTTCTGGAATGAGGCTCCCAGGATAGTTATCTCTCGCCTTGATAGGCCCGCTTTCATATTCGCCATTGAGGAAGTTTCCGATGGCAAACCGTGGTATTATGATATCCAGAATTTCCTGAAGAACCAAGAGTATCCGGCTGGGGCATCCAGTCGTGATCAAAAGACTCTTAGGATATTGGCTGACAATTTCTATTTGAATCTGGATGGTGTTTTGTACAAGAGAAACCATGACTTGTTGTTGTTGCGGTGTGTGGACGAGAAAGAGGCTAGGTTGCTCATGGAAGAGATCCACGAGGGTACATTTGGCACGCATGCCGGCGGACATGCAATGACGAGAAAGTTATTACGAGCAGGGTATTATTGGCTGACGATGGAAACAGATTGTTTCAAGTTTGCAAGGAGGTGTCATAAATGCCAGATTTATGCGGACAAGATTCATGTGCCTCCGAGCCCTTTGAATGTTATGTCATCACCTTGGCATTTTTCCATGTGGGGAATTGATGTGATTGGCAAGATTGAGCCCAAGGCATCCAACGGACATCGTTTTATCTTGGTAGTTATTGATTACTTCACCAAATGGGTTGAAGCGGCATCGTATGCTAATGTTACCAAGCAGGTGGTAGCCAGATTTATCAAGAAGGATATTATTTGCAGATATGGAATCCCGGAGCGGATTATCACTGACAACGGTTCGAATTTGAATAATAAGATGATGAAGGAATTGTGCCTGAATTTCAAGATTGAACATCACAACTCTTCTCCTTATCGGCCCAAGATGAATGGTGTTGCTGAAGCGGCCAATAAAAACATAAAGAAGATCGTTCAGAAGATGGTTGTGACCTACAAGGACTGGCATGAGATGTTGCCTTTTGCTTTGCATGGTTATCGTACGAAGGTACGCACATCAACTGGGGCAACTCCTTTTTCACTGGTATATGGTATGGAGGGTGTCCTACCATTGGAGGTTGAGATTCCTTCTTTGAGGGTTTTGCGCGATGTCCAACTTGATGAGGCGGAGTGGGTAAAAGATAGACTAAATCAGCTCAGTTTAATGGATGAGAAGAGATTGGCTTCTCTAGCATATGGTCGGCTGTATCAAAGCCGGATGAAGAAAGCTTATGATAAGAAGGTGTGCCCTCGAATCTTTCAGACGGGCGATCTTGTGCTGAAAAAGATTCTCCCACCACAATCAGATCACAGGGGCAAATGGACTCCCAACTATGAAGGTCCATATGTCGTTAGAAAGGTTTTCTCTGGAGGAGCCTTATTGTTATCCACCATGGATGGTGAGGATTTTACATCCCCTGTGAACTCGGACGCAGTTAAAAAATACTTTGCTTAAAGAGACCCGATGGACAGAAAAAGGAGAGTCCATGCAAAAATGGTGCATCCCGGCGAACCATAAAAAGAATAAAAGGTTCGGGCAAAAGTTAGGGATAAAATTTGAAAAAAGATGTACACCCGTGAAGTTGAAAACCTGAAAAGGGCGACTTCGGCAAAAAAGGGTATCCCGGTGAATTGAAAACCCACACAGGGCGGTTCACGCAAAAGTTAGGGATTTGAAAAAGCAAATGACTGCGGTCCGAGTTTGATATTGCGTTGCTTAGTGGTTTGGGAGTACCTGAGGGTCGTATATCCAAAATAATCTCTTCCGAAGATCGAGTATAGGGAAAGCGTCAGAGTCATGCGAGTCATAGGAGGATCAGCTCATGGTGTTTGTCTGTACCACGTTGCCGACATGTATACAAATTTTCTTTGTGCTTCTGTGATATTTGTATTTGCTTGTGCGTAACTTCCTCTTTTCAGAAGTTGCATCCAGTGTACAAAATTTTGCCTATTTACAGGCCCGTTGTCAATAAAGCATGTTATTCAGTACTTGATGCTTGTTCTTTACTGTTTTGTTTGTGAGGTTATTCAGTACTTGATGCTTTTTCTTTACTGTTTTGTTTGTGAAAAACGCCGATGTTTTTGATGAACTTGCATGTACATAAACTTGCTGGCCCTTGCCAATAATTGCTAAAATTTCGAATTGACTGAATGAATGTCACGGATACTAACCGGGATAGATCTTGTTGTGTAGATTTATTCTGTCTCGTTTGTGTTTTGCAGGGTTCTCACCTTTGAAGCAAACAGTCAGGGAATTTGTGTTTCCCCAGCCAGAGTCCCGTCATATAGTGATTGTATCACTTCTCAGCAGATGGAAGTCACATCTTATCCCAGAGAGAGTTGAGATGGCACTTATCCCTACTGGATGTGGGGTTGTCCTCCCCAAAGGAGTATCCCCAGGAAAGCTGCCAAGAGAGTATCCTCAGTGGATCTTGATGTCCCCAACAGAAGGTGCATTCCCAGCAATGAGTATGTACACAATCAATCCCCAGCATGGGTAACTCCCGCAGAATATAACCAAGTCGTCTTTGGTTCGGAAGGATTATCCCCGCGCAGAACTGTTTTTTCCTTCTCCCCAGCAGGTTGTCATTCTTTCGTCAGGATGATCATCCTTAGTAGAGTTCGTAACTCCGAGTTTGTGAGCTATTCCCAACAGGGTTTGTTTTCTTCCTTCCAGTGGAAGTTGTTCTCACCTTTTCAGCATTTATTTTGCTGGAATAATTATGTGATGTCTGGTCTCTCCCCGACAGAGTTGATTTAGCTCCAGGTTGGTTACCTCTTTGTTTTCAGGTGTTATTCCCTGCAGAGGAGTGGGATTCTTGCTCGGAAGGATTTCTAGATATTCAAATTCTCGGTGTGAGATAGGTGATGATAACGTTCGTCCCATCGCATGCTCCCCTAACAGAGTTGCTTGGTTAAGTTTCTCTTCTTCCCCAGCGGAATTCTTCTCAGGTTGTTGTTACGTCAGCGTTAAAAGATTTCATGGCTTAAACTTTTGGAGTTATCACTAGTGATTTCCCCAGTAGAGTTTTTCCCCACAGAGTTGTTTGGTCAGGTTTCTCGTATTCCCCAACAAAGTATTCTTCAGACTGCCGTACAATAGTTTTGAAAATCTTGAAGTTGTTACCTGTGTTGACAATGATTGTTATCCGTGTTGACGGAGTTGTTACCTGTGTTGACAGTGATTGTTATCCGTGTTGACGGAGTCGTTACCTGTGTTGACAGTGATTGTTATCCGTGTTGACGGATTTGTTACCTGTGTTGACAGTGATTGTTATCCGTGTTGACGGATTTGTTACCTGTGTTGACAGAGATTGTTATCCGTGTTGACGAAGTCGTTACCTGTGATTGACAGAGATTGTTATTCGTGTTGACGAATTTAGTCCAGTTATGGATGGAGTTGTACCCGTGGTGATGCAGTGTCTCCTCGTGTTGATGAATTTAGTCCAGTTGTGGACAGAGTTGTACCCGTGGTGATGGAGTCTCTCCTCGTGTTGACGAATTTAGTCCAGTTATGGACGGAGTTGTACCCGTGGTGATAGAGTCTCTCCTCGTGTTGACGAATTTAGTCGAGTTGTGGACGGTGTTGTACCCGTGGTGATGGAGTCTCTCCTCGTGTTGACGAAATTTGTCTAGTTGTGGACGGAGTTGTTTCTTGCAAAGTTAATTCGATGCCTGTGGCGTCACACAGGGGGTTGATGTTGAAATCAAAGTTTTTATCAAATGATTGATCAGTTGTTGCCGTAACAACTGGGTTTAACGAATGTCGTTCCCCCTAGCAGTTTTCGCAGCTTATTTCTGTGGTTGGCAAATTTCCGGGTTTCTTGGTATTCAACCGTCTTCTACCTCGATTTTTTGAAAGTCGTTCGCTCTTCACCCAGTCGGGTCCAAGCCGTTTGAATAGGGGCAGCTGTTGCACCCCAAAATTTGCCCAACCTCTTTTCTTACTTGGTTTATGTTTCATTGCATTAACATTTGCATAGTTATATCATTTGCATATCATGATATCATTCATATAGAAGGGGATCAAGTGTGATTCTTATCAAGAGGAGCCTAGCTAGAGGTCTTATTCAAGCTTGAGAAGTTATCAAGGTCATCAGGAGGTGGTTTGAGTGCCTAAGAGTTTAGATGCTTGTATGTGGATTTTCTCCTAACTTGAGGATCAATTGAAGACCATCAGAGGGATGTGAAGTCTTGAATATGAATAGAGGATGTGTATGGAGCTCATGGAATGCCTAGAGGGCCATGGGAGAGCTCAATCAAGTCATTATGTCAAATGCAAGAGCCACAATTGAAGTGCAAGCAATTAGGGTTTCATCTGGGTCAATCCTAGGTAAACTGTGCAATTGAAGAGTATCAAAGCCTACTTTTAGGTCATGGAGTTCATGAAATGATATGCTGAGACATTTGTGGTGTTGTGCCAGGATCAAGTCAAGAAGAGTCAAGAGTTTGGGAAGTTGCTAAATTAGGGTTTCAGTGTAAAATCCCCTATTTAGTGCCTAACTTCAAGACCACATAAGTCAAGATACAAGTTTCAAATGGATATTTGGCCAACATGGAACTTGTAGAGCATATCAATACCTTTAATTTGAGTACTATAAGTCCTCAAGGGGATTTATAGAACTCAAGTTATGGTCCAGAGAAGTTACAGGTCACTAGATGAATGTGAAATTTGTCTGAGAAAATCATCTGACTTCCAGGCTACTTTTGACCTAGACGGAATTTTCACATGGACTTTTGGCGAACTTGAAAGTTGTTCCTTATGATCTTAGCTTTCCAAAATGTTATAGAAGTCCTTATTCTGATTTATGGAGCTCAAGTTATGATCTTTGCAAGCCAGGGGTATTTTGGGAAGGTGAGATTATAGGTCATTTTGGATTATAAGTCAAAATCTCCAACTTGCACATTTCAAATGAAGTTTTGTTCAACATGGAACTTACTCAAAATGTGATTTTAAGGTTAACCAAGCATTCATGATGCATTGAATTGGCTTGAGGCAAGATTTGGTTTGAAATGGCTTAAAAAAGAAGGTTTTAAAAGGGATTAAAGTTGAACAATTCAAATTAATGGTTAAGTGACCAAAACATGGCAAGTAAATACTCATTTTGAGTAGAAAAAGTATTTCAAACACAATCGCATTGTTGAATTTTTGAGTTGAGGCAGAATTCTTTGAGTTACCATTTTGTTACTTCACAAGCAAGTAACATATCAAAATCCTTACCAAAGCAATTCAATCACTCTTTTTGGTTCAAATTGATTCACAAGGCATTGTGCAAGAAAAAAGGAAGCTTCTAGAGCCAGCTGTGAGCAATATTTCGTGACTGTAGCATTTGAATTTTGACATGAAAACAGAAATTGTGAATTACTGGATTGGGCTTCAATTGAACTTCAAAAGCCCATGGACACACTCTATATAAGTCATTTGATGAATTCAGATTCATTTTGGAGCTTATTTCGTGGTGGAGGCAGAGATAGAAGTTGGTTTTGCAAGCAAGCAAGTGAGAATCGGATTTCAAGTTCAAGGCAAATTCAGGTCAAATTGAAGAATCAAATAACTTCCTCTTGCATCACTGATTGATTCTGGAGAGTTTTGAAGCGTGAATCGAGCTCTTGATACCTCTGTTAGTGGATCTACATCAGGTATGTAACTTCCAAATTTCTCACTATTGTAGCAAGATGTAGATCGTTTTGAGCATGTGGTTAGGATCTAGTTGAAGTGTAGATCGTTTTTGGATAAGAATTTGAGCAATTAGAGACAAACTAAGTTGACAAGAGATTTCTGTTTGTGCACGGTTTAACTTGATCTTAAGGATTCAACATGATTTGGATAGATCAGGTTAATGTAGGAAGAGTGAGGATCATTTCTATGGTTTTAGATTTGAATTTGGTGATGATCAATTTTGATGTGTTCTCTGAACTTTGGGTCGTGATTTGAAACCTAGCTAGAACTATAGTAAATGAGTAGGATATTAGAGATCCTTGTGGAATTCTGATGAATTTGGTATAAGAGTTGACACTGTTTGGTCGCCTGTAACCACCACCTCGCCGGAGAAGACGATTGGAGGTCTTCCCCGGCCACCACACTGACTTTCCTTCCGTTTGATATTTGAATTGAGGAAGATGACTGGGAACTGTCAGATCGTGCCTCAGACTTGACTTGGTAGCATCATCCAAGGGTTGTGACTTGTTTGATTTTGTTGACTGCGGACCCTCAAAACGCACCGTTTCAGTAATGCGGTGGCACGCCCTCAAGCATTGGATCCAGTTAACTAGTCTCCAGATCTAGCAGTCCACGTTTTTTCTTGGCTTTTGATTATTTTAATTCATTTTAGTTTTATTTTAAATGCATATTGATTCTAAAAATCATAGAAAATTCATCTTTGATCAGAAAAATATTTTGAAAATATGTCCATGCTCCTCTTTCAATTTGTGATTTTCTGGAATCAATAAATTGCATTTTTCTGCATTTTTCAATTTAATTTGCATTTTCCTTTTTTATGTTAGTTCTTTTATTTTGCATAATTACCTATCTGTTTTGTTGATTTTGGTTTGATCATTTGGTTTGGATTCTAGATTTGATTTTTGAGTATGTTGTAGGTTAGATGTGCATGCTCCCTTAGGATTTTTATTAGATTTTTTAGATAATTGTAGGTTCTATTTTAGGAAAGATGTTTAAAGCCTTCCCAACTTATGGTTTATCTTGAGACATTTCAACTTAGGATTTATTTAGTGGACCTAGAAGTTGATTTAGGCTCTGATATTTGAACCCTAGAATGTTAAAACATGCATGTTCCCTTAGGAAAACTCTTAGATTTTTACAACTCAGCTTTCTATTTTAGATATAATTCACAAATAGGTGTTGCCTTTGGTGTTCCTTCTTTGGTGCCTTGCCTTGTTTGATCTTGTTGGTGGCTTTGGAGCTTGAAGAGCTTGGTTTCCTTTTTGGAGGAGGTGCTGGACATCTTGTAGCTGCAGTGGATTAGCTTGTGGAGCTTAGCTTGGAGCTTTCTTTCTCTTTTAGGAGCTTTTTAGAAGCTTATAGGATTAAGGTTTTAGGAAGAACCATTAGAACTAGTTCTTTTCCTTTCATCAAAAATAGAATGCATTATTTGCTTCTATCCTCATCCTATGATGCAAAGTCCTTTTAAGGAAGCCCCATCTCTCCTTTGGAGGTATGAGTGGCATGCCTTAATGAGTAGAACTTTTGAGGATGCACTTTCTTTCCAATGTTGGTTCCTGATGAATTCCTTTGGTCTTCATTAGGTTTCCTAGCATTGTAACTTGATCTCAATGATGATTTCTCTTCTTGTGGAGCTTTATAGAGTTTGAAGATGAAGAATGAAGAAGCTTCAAGATAGGAGCTAACTTGAAGATGAAGACTCTTTGCTGTCAATTCAACTTTGCTGACAAGAGCTGCTGTTAAAGGTTGAAGTTGCTGTCTGTAGAAGATTGTTGCTACTGCTTGGGCTGCTTCCTCTGTTTTTCTTTTGCTGTGTTTTCTGTTTGCTTGTGTTGCTTACCTTTAGGTTTGAGGTGGAGCTTGTATCCCCTTGCTTTTTGTTTTCTTAGGTTTGAGGTAGAGCAGGACTCCCTTGCCTCGCTTGTACTGTTGCATAGCATGCATTTTACTGTTTACTGTTTACTGCTTGCTTTCTTTTGCTGTTTTCCCCTAAGATCTCTGATTTCCTCTGTGCAAGAGGGAATTATGACAGACATTAGGTTTCTAAACCATGCATGATAACAGTAGGTAGATTCGCTTTCAACCATAGTTTTAGGGCGTCTTTCTCTTCTCATCTCAAAACAATTCAAAAAATACAGTAATAAGGTTAATTGAAGTCGTACGTTGCGAGCCTTAAGCTATCTGGGAAAAGGTTGGTGGAGGGTCTCTCTCCAGTAATCTGGATGTTTAGTGTGGTACCCTTTGGGTGACATGCGAAGCATTCACTCCTAGGTCATAGTCTCTAGTGCGACGGAGATTGCGAACATCCTAAAAAACAGTTCTTTCGTAAAAGATTCAAACAAACATTCAAACTCTATTTTTGTCCTCTTTGACCCTTAATCTGGAAAACCCTTTCATAAGGAGTTAAAAAACTGTCAGACAAACTTGTGTCTTCCGTAGCCCGAACTACGTTTGCTCTGATCTTTCATGTCGTATGAAAGTACGTAGGCATGAGATGGGATATCTCGGCGAGCAACCTTCCCCCCTTCTCCAGTAGTTAGGCGAACTACGTTGACTCTGATTTCTCGTTCCAGACGGGAATACGTAGGCATAAAGTGCGATACTCTGCCGAGTCATTTTCTTTTTTTTAGACCAGACCTTTAGAGTAGATAGATAAACACACCCTTAGATACAAAACAAGCATGGATCCCGTCGAGTACGACGGACGTGAGGGGTGCTAATACCTTCCCCTTGTGTAACCGACTCTCGAATCCAGGATTTGGTTGTGATGACCATTCCTTTCCCTCTTTGCGTTAGGTTTTCTCTGAGCGTTTCCTTTCCCTCTTTTGGGATAAATAACGCACGGTGGCGACTCTTCTGTCATGGCCGACGCCGATTTTCGCAGTAGCGACAGCCATTACCACCAAAAGGATGATAGAACAAACACTATCGCACAATCTGACATCAATAAGATGACAGAACCCCCACCAAAATGATGACGGAGCGAAAATCACACCGGTCACTATCACCAAAAGGATGATAGGACAAACACTATCGCACAATCTGACATCAATAAGATGACAAACCCCCCACCAATAGGATGACAGAGCGATGTTGCACCCCAAAATTTTCCCAACCTTTTCTTAACTTGGTTTATGTTTCATTTCATTTCTTTCTAGCATTTGCATTGCATAACATTTTTCATTGAACAGGGGGTCAAGAGTTTGTGCATGGCAAGAGGAGTCTACTCAGAGGGTTGAGCCAAAGCAAGTGGTTTTACTGAAGTTTGGATGGTCATCAGTCATCAAGGAGTGGGCATTGGTTTTGTGAAAGAAAGGATGGATGTATGTGGATCAACTCCTAACTTTGAGGCTAATTGAAGATCATAAGGGGATTTTGGATTCATGGTTATGGATATAAGATGTTGAGAGAGCTCATTGAGTGCCTTGAGGGCCTTTGTGGGGCTCATCCAAGTGGTTGTGCCAAGTGTGAAGAGTTGCAGTTGAAAGTCTTGCAATTAGGGTTTCATCTGGCTAATTCTAAATCAACTGTGCAATTGATGGAGATTAAAACTCAATTCAAAGTCTCTATGGTCGTGGGATGTTGTGCAAAGATATATGAGATATCATTTCAAGTTCAATTCATCAAGGATCAAGTGTGTGAGAAGTTACTAAATTAGGGTTCTCAGGGTAAAATCCCCTATTTAGTGCCTGACTTCAAGACCACCTATCTCAAGATACAAGTTTCATTTCAACTTTTGACCAACATGGAACTTGTAGTGCATGTTCTTAGATTTAATTTAAGTACTAGAAGTCCTTCATTGGATTTATAGAACTCAAGTTATGATCCAGACAAGTTACAGGTCATCAGAGGGATGTGATTTTGGTCAACAAAAGTCAACTAACTTCCAAGCCATTTTTGAACTAGAATGATATTTCTCCTCAACTATTTTCCAACATGAAAGTTGTAGTTCTTGCTCTTAGCTTTCCAAAATGTACTAGAAGTCGTTCATATGATTTGTAGAACTCAAGTTATGAGGTTTACAAGTTAGGGGTATTTTGGGAAAGTAAGATTACAGGTCGTGAAATTATAGGTCCATTTTACCAACTTGCACGCTTCAAATGAAGATTTTTCCAACATCAAACTTGCTCCAAATGGTGTTATTTTCTTATTCAAGCATTGATAAGTCATGGTTTATGCTTGGAATGGAGATTGGATTTGAGAATTTTCATGGAAGAAGGTTTAAAAGGGCAAAATTGGAATTATGTCATTTTTTTAATCAATTTGGTGCAAATGAGTGCATTTTCTGAGTGCAAATAACATTTTGAATGCACTGGAAATTTTACTTTTTGAATTTGAGGTGTGTAAGTGAGCCATTTTCAAGGTTTCTTCACTATGAATTTACACAACCAACACGATGTTAGAACACAGATTGGTTCTTAATAATATCTCTATGTTTTGATGATAACTATTATGAAATTTTGTAATTAAGAATTATATACTCTAAAGTTTGCTTAAGAGTGTTTGCTACAGATATTAAAGAAATTATCACTCTAGAAGCAAATTAGAAATGAACATAAGAATTTTGCTAGACTCTGAAGCGTCAGATGCATGCATTAGAAGATTCTGAACGCTGCCATCAGAAGATCCTGAGCGTAGCCTCCAGAAGAATCTGAAGCAGAAGCTCTAGAAGAATCTGAAGCAAGTCAGAAGCATCTGAACCAAAGAAGAATTTTGTATGAAGAGTTTTCAAGCATAGTTACTACAAAAGATTCTGAGAGTACTAAAGCTGCCAGTACTGAGGATCTGACTCAAATATGCTCTGAACTTATACACGCTAAAAGCACACCTGTTGCAAAGACTCTGATTCAGCAAAACTCTGATCAACATCAGAAGGCTCTGATCAAATTAGACTCTGATGATTATTGCTGAAAATTGATGAAGAAGAATTAAAAGATTATGTCCGTTGGAATATCCAAACGACTCTTTCCTTATTTATGCTAGACACAAGAACACAGAAAAAAATGATTTCTCTGTGCTTTCTTCTTCTAGGAAAGATCACTTGATGTGAAGACAAAAAGGCTCAGACCTTTTGGTACACTCTTCTCAACGTAAAATACTCTTGGATCAATGTGCCTATAAAAGCAAGTCTTCAACCATCTTCTTCAGTTGACGTTTTACCTGAAAAGAATTCAATATCCAAAGCTCTCATACAACTCCCATTCTTTCTAGAATTAATTTATTTGTTCTTAATATTAAGTGAAAAATCACAGTTGTGATAAAGCATTATTAGAAGCTTTTTAAACACTTGTATTTGTTATTACATTTAATTGTAAGAAAACCTTAAGAAGATCCAGTTAGGATCAATAGTTCTTGAGAAGACTTTGAACATTTGTTCTTAGTGCTTACTATTGTAATCAGTTGATTAAATAGTGGATTAAGTCCTTGATTGAGAAAGGCAAATCACTCTAGGAAGGGTGGACTGGAGTACTTGAGTTCAACGAACTAGGATAAAAATACTTGAGTTATTATTTCTAAGTTTTTATCTTCATACTTATTTAACCCCCCTTCTAAGTATTTTCTCACCTTCACATGAGTCATTGAGATCAATTAAGGCTCTAATCCTGACCATTCATGCTCCATGTGGTACCAACAAGTGTTTTCAACCATTTTTGAGCCATTTTTTAGTGAAATTCGTGTACATGAGTAAGCTTGAAATTCAATTCCTTGGGTTTTTCATTGGACTGTTAGAGGCTGAGATTGGGCCTAATTATCATCAAGATCCATTGCATATAAGGTTTTGAACCTTCACAATTCATCAGAAGTGGAAATTGGAGCCAAATTGAGCAAGTTCAGTTTTGAAAAAGAGGTGGAAATTCAAATTTCGAATTTGGAGATTGAGGTTGTTTCAAGAAAAATTGTGAATTGAGTAAGCTTTATTGGAGTTCAACGATTCTGGGCAATTATCTTCAAGCTTGAGCTCCATTTGAAGGCTCAGTGGAAGTTCTCCACTAGGTAATTGAAATTCAACTTTGCACTCTTGTTAAGCATCAATTCACTGCCATTTTTGCATACTTGAGACGTAGGATCAATGTAGGTCATTAAAATGTAGAACGAACTGGCATTGGTTGTGATTGTTAGATGATGCCCAATTTTGTTTGGATCTGTTTTGGCTTGTTTGTGCACGATCTTGCTTGTTTAATGATGGATCTGTAACCTACGTGAGCTCTAGATGAGTTTTAAATCAAATTGAAGTGGTTTCCATAAAATTTTGGATTTTGATGTTCAAGCTTGTTGGCTTCGGGTTTGGAGTTTCACGCATAATTAATGGTTTTTGAGGGCAGAAATGAGATCCTCTTGATCTCTAGATGAGATTTGAGATAAATTTCATGCGTTTTGGTTGAGATTTGGTGAGACACTATGTTGTCGTTGCTGCGCGCGGTGGTGCTTGGCCGGAGAAGATGATGTACAGTGATCTCCGGCCAGCTAGTGTGTTTTAGGGTTTCTGGAGGTAGGGGACGATGAGGTGTCACGCCTAGGTTCACATGATGTGCTTACTTTTGATCCCAACAGCCATTGTGTACCGTTTTTTACTCATTGCATGTAATTGCCAAGATTATTTTGTTTTGTTGGGTTTTCTGAGTGGGCCTTGCACGCCTGCGCTATTGGCACCCCCAGCTGGGCCCAGTTCTTGTTCTGAACATGTTTCAATTGCTATTTGCCACGCACTTTTTTACTTTCTTTTTATTTCATTTACTTTTTATTTTATTTTCAGTTTACAATTTTAATTAATTAAAATAGCTCCAATATGTTAAAATTTCACCAAAAATATTTTTTTTCAACTTTGAGATGTCTACTTTTTTTTGAATATTTTTATTTTATTTTTTCCATTTTATTTTCAATTAAAAAAATGAATTAAGTATTGGAGTTGTTTTATTTGGTTTAAATTGTAACATGTTTTGTGTTTGCATTTATTTCTCTCACTCCTTTTTGATCCAATGATTGAAAATTGATCCTCATCTCAATGATGAGTTGATCAATTTTAGAGGACCATTTTGCCCCTGGTTGTTGACTTTTGGGTTAACTTTTGTGGCTTTTCTTTTTGCACTTGTTTCTTCAATTTCAAAGTGGTACATCTAAATGAATCCCTTCTTTTGATGGTGCTTTGAAAGGACATTTGTCTTGATTTCTTGGCCTCTGTTTGCCAACTTGTGTTGCTTCTTTGTGAATTTTATTTGATATTTTTTTGGGCCTTTTTCCTGTTTTTGAAGTGACTTATAAGTTAGGTCATCTCATAGGACAACTCACACAAGTGCTTGACCTAGTTTGGATTGGAAATGAGCTTTGTGGATCCAATAAGCTCTCAACTCTTCTTGTTTCACATTCTAGACATGTTAAGCTTGTTGTATGTTCATTTTTAGGTCAAAATTATGTTCATTGCTTGTTGATTGATGCTTTTCTTTTTGTGCTTTCAACTTGAATTCCTAAGTGATGTGTGCTTGCTTCCTTCATGCTATTGCTTGCATTTCTTCTTGTTGTATTTTGTTATTGCTTTTGAGCTCTCTTATCTTCATCTTCCTTCAGTCCAATGACTTTACAACCTCATGTAAGGTATCTTAGTCCCTCCTGAGGAGGTACTTGAAGTATACCTAAAATAATGGATCCTTGAGGACTCTTTTGTGCTTCTTTTGCACTTGGCTTGTGATGCTTATGGTTGAGTACCTATTATGAGGCCTTTGCTGCACTCATTTGGTCTCCCATCCTCACTTGGCTTTGAGGTTTGTTTTATCTTTCATTTGTTGTGTTTTTATTGGTGTGGTTGGTGTTGCTTGACTTAGGTCATTTCATCCCACTTTTTATTGCATCTTTGTGTAGTTTGATTGTGTTTGTTTAAATTCTTCTTGTGCACTTCTCCTCCTTATCTTTTCTTGCATTTCCATATGCATGCTTGGTTGAGATGAGCTTGTGGTGACTTCTGTCCCACACTATTTTCCTCCCACTATCATTCTACTTGTGTGCATCTTTTCATTTGCATATGCATTCTTCTTCTTCTTCTTCTTCTTCTTCTTCTTCTTCTTCTTTTGATTTCCATTGCCATGTCCCCCATAAGTTCTCTAACCTCTTGAGGTTATGATAGGCATTAGGTGTTTAACTATGCATGATAACATTAGGTAGTTCCCTTTTCAAACTCAACCTTAAGTCCACTTTGCATGATAACTTTTAAGATTGATTAGTTTCCCATTAGTGTTCTTTTTTTCTCTTCTCGTCTTCAAACATTCATAAAATACTTAATAAAGAATGACAATTGTTGTACGCCATGAGCCTTAAGCCATTCGGGAAATGATGATTGGGTGGTTGCCTCTCAATTATCTAGAATGTTAGTGTATGTCCTTCGGACGATATACGAAGCATTCGCTCCTAGATCATAGTCTTTGGTGCAACATGAGTTACAAATCAAATTCAAAACACTTCTCCTCTAAAAAACACAAAAACACTTCAAACCTTTTTCACCCTTTGGGGTTCTTAATCAAGGAAAATCTTTTCACAAAAAGAGTGTCGTTAACTCTTAGTTCTACCGCAAACTGTAACGCCTAAGTCTCCAATGGTCGAGCTGCATATGTAACACCCCGAAAGAAAGGTAAATCAATTGCTTTAAAATCTAATAAATATGCTAAAGCATTGCAGGTAATAGAGGAAAGCTCTGAAGAATCCTCATCTGAAGATGAAGATGAACTATCCATGTTGTCCAGAAGAATAAACAAACTCTGGAAGCATAAAGGAAAGAAGTTCAGAAACTTCAGGAAGCCTGACCAAAGAAAAGAGTCTTCTGGACACAGAAGATTTGGCAAAAAGGAGGTTGTCTGTTATGAATGTAAAGAACCTGGACATTACAAAAATGAATGTCCAAAGGTGATGAAAGAAAAGCCTAAAAGAAAATCTGATAAGAAGAAAAAGGTTCTAATGGCCACCTGGGATGATTCAGATACATCTAAATCTGAATCTGAGTCAGAAGAGGAATGTGCCAATGTAGCTTTGATGGCAGACATGGAAGACCAGGAGGAAGGAACTTCAGGATCTGAATCTGACTCTGACGCTGAAGAGGTAATGGCTAAACTCACTAAAGAAGATCTTATCAAAGTGTTATCAGAAGTTTTGAAGAGCTATAACAATATTAAGCTCAAATACAAGAAGCGTAAAAGTAATCTTGTATCTGAGAATAATATTCTCAAATCAGAAGTAGCTGAGCTAAATGAAAAGAACTTAAAATTGAAAAATGATTTTGAATTAGCTCAACAAAACTCTGATTCTGAAACTGAATCTGAATGCAAAAATATTTTGGAAAAATATGATTACAGCTTTCAGAAGTTTCTTGCTAAAAGCAAAGACAGAAGCAAAATGGCTTCCATGATCTATGGAGTTAGCAGAAATAACAGAAAAGGAATTGGATATAAATCTTCCTCTGGAAAGGATTTAAATCCAAAACCTGTTGATAAAATTATCATCAAGAAAACTCCTTTATATTCCCACTTTAAATTTGGTCACTTGAATGATATTGAACAAACACGTTCTGAAAAGAATATTCATGTGTTTAAATCTAAGGCTAGTCAGAATAAACCTTATGTTGAAAAACAGAAGTTTAGACAAACCTTCAGAACAACTAACCCAAAAGGACCCAAGAAGATCTGGGTACCTAAAAATAAAATAATTCCTGTTGCAGATGTTCTTAGCAGCAAGGTCAGGACGCCAATCATGGTACCTGGACTCTGGATGCTCGCGACACATGACAGGAGAAAGGTCTATGTTCCAAAGTCTGGAGCTTAGATCTGGAGGTGATGTGAAATTTGGAGGGAATCAGAAGGGTAAGATCATTGGATCTGGCACTATTGGAAATGGTAAACTTCCCTCTATCACTAATGTTTTACTTGTAGAAGGATTAAAGCATAAATTATTGTCCATAAGTCAATTAAGTGACAATGGTTATGATATAACCTTTAATAAAAAATGTTGTAAAGCTATTAGTCAAAAGGATGGCTCTATCCTATTTAGTGGAAAGAGGAAAAACAACATTTATAAAATAAATCTTTCAGAACTTAAGGTTCAGAATGTTAAATGTCTCTTGTCTGTTAATGAGGAGCAATGGGTCTGGCACAGAAGATTGGGGCATATTAATATGAGACGTATATCTCAGATTAATAAACTTAATCTTGTCAGAGGACTTCCTAATCTGAAGTTCACCTCAGATGCTCTTTGTGAAGCATGTCAAAAAGGGAAGTTTTCAAAATCATCTTTTAAATCAAAAAATGTTGTTTCTACTTCCAGACCACTAGAATTACTTCATATTGATCTGTTTGGACCAGTGAAAACTGCATCCATCAGAGGCAAGAAGTATGGATTAGTCATTGTTGATGACTATAGTTGATGGACATGGGTAAAGTTCTTAAAACACAAGGATGAGTCACATTCTGTGTTCTTTGACTTCTGTAAACAAGTCCAGAATGAAAAAGATTTCAAAATTATAAAAGTCAAAAGTGATCATGGTGGTGAATTTGAAAACAAATATTTTGAAAAATATTTTAATGAAAATGGCATTGCTCATGATTTTTCCTGTCCTAGAACTCCACAACAAAATGGAGTTGTAGAGAGGAAAAATAGAACTCTGCAAGAAATGGCCAGAACCATGATCAATGAGACTAATCTGGCAAAACACTTTTGGGCAGAAGCAATCAACACAGCCTGTTACATTCAGAACAGAGTGTCTGTAAGACCTCTTCTGGAGAAGACTCCATATGAACTGTGGAAGAACAGAAAGCCCAACATTTCATATTTTCATCCTTTTGGATGTATTTGCTATATGTTAAACACTAAAGAAAATCTGAACAAGTTTGATTCCAAAGCACAAAAGTGTTTCATGCTTGGATATTCTGAACGCTCTAAAGGCTACAGAGTATACAATACTGAGACACAGATTGTGGAAGAATCTATTCATGTTAGATTTGATGATAAGCTTGGCATTAAAAAGCCAAAGCAGTCTGAAAACTCTGCAGATAGAGAAGTAGTCTTCACAGACTCTGAAGGCTCAGAGGCAGACAAAGCTCAAGTGAAGGAACCAGAAGCAACGCCAGATGCCATTCCTTTAACTTCTCAGATGAACAATTTAAACATTTCTGAAGAATCAACTGTTAGAGGATCATCTTCCAGAATCAAAGCTTCTCATCCAGAGAATGTTATTATTGGGAAGAAGGATGACCCTATTAGAACAAGATCCTTTCTCAGATCATCTGAAGCATCATTATTTGGACTGGTGTCAGTAATTGAACCAACTTATGTAGATGAAGCTCTGCAAGACAATGATTGGATTATTGCCATGCAAGAAGAGTTAAATCAATTCACCAGAAATGATGTGTGGGATTTAGTTCAAAGACCAAAAGGATTCAATATAATTGGAACTAAATGGGTCTTCGGAAATAAGCTTAATGAGAAAGGAGAAGTTGAAAGAAATAAGGCAAGGCTTGTTGCTCAAGGGTACAGTCAACAAGAAGGTATTGATTATACTGAAACTTATGCTCGAGTGACAAGGCAGAATTTGAAATGAGCATGATGGGAGAATTGAGATTCTTTCTGGGAATTCAAGTCAACCAAACTCCAGAATGCACTTACATACATCAGACCAAATATGTTAAAGAACTTCTGAAGAAATTTAACATGACTGATAGTAAGCTAGCAAAGACTCCCATGCATCCAACTAGTTCACTAGGCAAGGAAAAGGTAAGTAAGAAAATAGATCAGAAACTCTACAGAGGTATGATAGGATCTCTTCTTTACTTAACTGCTTCTAGACCTGAAATATTGTTCAGTGTATGCTTATGTGCTAGATTCCAATCAGATCCTAGAGAATCACACTTGACAGCTGTCAAGAGGATTCTAAGGTATCTGAAAGGTACTTCTAATGTGGGTTTGTGTTACAGAAAATCTGATGATTTCAAATTAGTTGGATTCTGTGATGCTGACTACGCTGGAGACAGAGTGGAAAGAAAAAGTACTTCTGGAAGTTGTCAATTTCTAGGAAGAAATCTAATCTCTTGGTACAGCAAGAAGCAACCCACAATTGCACTATCAACCATAGAGGCAGAATATATTGTTGTTGCTGGATGTAGCACGCAGATGCTCTGGATGAAAAGTCAGCTAGAAGACTATCAGATATTTGAAAGTAACATTTCTATATTCTATGATAATACTTCTGTTATATGTTTGTCAAAAAACCCCATTTTACACTCTAAGGCAAAACATATAGAAATTAAGCATCATTTCATCAGAGACTATGTTCAGAAGGGAATTATAAATTTAGCCTTTGTTGATACAGATCATCAATGGGCATATATTTTCACAAAACCCCTTGTTGAAGATAGATTCAAATTTATTCTTAAAAATATTGGTATGGATTTGTGTCCAGAATAATATTTGTCAGAAGCAAATTTTACAGATGCAAAAATGTTTAATGCTCTGAAGTATTTCATCTGATCATTTTCATTTCTTTAAAATACTTTATTTGTGAAAATCTGAACTAACAATACTCAGAAGATCTAAACGTTGGTTAACGTTTCATTTCTCAAGTGAATTCAGAAGCACATGCAAGCAAATACGTGACACTCTGAATCTGCAAAGGTGGCGTGTGCACTACTGAAGAGACGTTTGAGGTGAAGTTTGAATAGTGAAAATCTTGATTTTCCCCCCAATTTGTCAGAATCAATTAATGCTTGAAATGATTTTTATTCTTTTTCATTAAATGCAATGTGTGAACGTGCCATTATCTGTCTGTTTGTATGCCTAAGTGTTTAGTATAAATATCACATCTCTTACCACTTTCACACTTTTCACATCTCAAAATGTTTATGCATTTCTGTCTCCTTTTCTCTCTTCACAAAAACCCTAAACGTTTGACAAACTCATCTTCAATGGCAACTTCATCATCCACTGCTGCACAGTTTCAATCAACCATGGCTGCAGTTACTTCTGCAAATATGGGTGTGACTCCATATACGACACCAAAGAGAACTTTGTTAACACCTATTGACAAACTGGAAGTTCTCTGTGAATCAATGGTGGAATTTGATTCACTGGCTGAAAATGGATTTGAGTTTCGCTCCATAATTGATGCTCAAGGATGGGTAAAATACTTTGACAGACTTTTTGGACCAGTTTACCCCCATCTGGTGAAAGAGTTCTGGATCCATGCTGCTGTATACCCTAAGTTTATCTTATCTTCTATTCTGGGTAAAGAAATAATCATTACAGAAGATCTGATCAGGAAACTCATTGGATATGAGGAGACTGATGGAGTATCTCATCTGCCAGCTGGGCGTGTAGATATGGAAGAAGTATATGAGGAAGTGATGACTGCTGGACAAGCCTCTAATAAGTTTAAAGATCTGAAGCCTGACTACAAGATCTGGGCAAAGATTTTCATGGGATGTATTCATCACAAAAAGTCTACAAACTCTCCAGATTACATGAACAATGAACAACTCTACTTTATGTACTGCTTAAGTCAGAGCACTAAGGTAGATATTCCCTACATTCTGTTCACGCATTTATGGAATCATATAAATGCCTCCAGAGAATCTGTGAAAGACAAGGGTCAAAAGATCAGAACATGGATTCCTTTTGGAAGATTAATTTCAGATATTCTGACAGAAAATGGGTTGGTAACTGCTCTGTACGCTGCTGGAGTCAAGGAGGAACTTGAGTCTATTGTTGGGAAGCCTCTGAATGCCAAAAGTCTACAAAGACTTAAAATAATAGAAGAACTCACATCAGCACCCAAGAAGCTGAATATCACTGAACTCAGTCAGAAGAGAATCCCAGTAGAAGACTACCCTTTGTTCTGTGCTGAAGAACCAAGGGAAATCATTGTAAGATATATAGATTCTTGCAAGGCAGATGGAACCCCAATCCCTGCAGATATTCTGAAAAGAGCAAGGGAACCAATGCCTGTTGGAGGAGAAGAAATCACAAGAAAAAGAAGTCATTCAGAAGTAGAAGATGTGACTGTTCAGAAGAAGCCCAAAGTTGCTGACAAGCCTCAGAAGCTGATAAAGAGGAAAGCATCTGGAGACAATCCTTCTATTCCTGCAAAACGTATCAAGATTAAAGGTACCAAATCTTCTGTATCTTCTTTCAATAATACTGTTGTAAATGAGTCAACATTTAAGTCTATTCCAAAACCACCTTCTACTCAGAAACATTTTGTTCTTGCTCCATCTCATATATCTGTTCCATCCTCACAAAAATCATCTAATCCTTTTTCCATCTCACTTGTAAAACCTTCTACTACACAATCATCTGCACCAAAACCAACAACAACAAAACCACAAAATCAGACTCCACAACCAGAAAAATCAACACAACAATTTGTACCACAACAACAACAATAAGAAAAACAACCTCAAACAGAAAAACCTATTGAACAATCTGAACAACAACCAAAACAACCAGAAAAACAATCTGAACCACAACAAGAAAAAGAATTTGAACATCAACAACAAAAACAATCTGAACCATAACCACAACAACAAGAAAAACAACCACAACCAGAAAAACCACCATCAACCACATCTGATGCTATTACATCAGTACCACCTACATCTGAACCACCATCAAAAGCTTCTAAAAATCCATCAGAAACAGCTAACCCATCTGAAACCCATATTCCTGAGACAGAGGTTCTAAACATTACACCTCTCAAAACTGTTTTTGAAGTGTCATCTACCTCTTACACTCCAACCTCATCATCAAATTCATCAGAATCTGATATACACCCAGATTTTCTGGTATCCCCCTCTCACAGAAACTCTGAAGTAAACCAACCAGAACCCCCTGTTTCTTCTGAAGTTATTATTCCAAATCCTATTCCAACACCTAAACCATCTTCTGAAATTACCATTCCCAATCCTACCCCTACACCCAAGGCAAGAACATCTGAATATGTATCTTCTGCTTCGTGCAAACTATTTTCTTCTAACAAACTTCCTTCTGGTTTCACCTTGAAAAATTTCTACACCAGAATTGAACCATCTGACACTATCACTCCTCTCAAACCCAAACTTACCATCATTCTACCATCTGTGCTTCAAACATATATTAAAACAATGTCTGCAGTACCTTCATCAGATCCAAAACCATCCTCTGCTATATCTGCTAAATCTGATAAACCTGCTAAATCTGCTTTCAAACCTTACTCTGATAAACCATTTAATATGGTTTCCTATCCAACAAAAGCAAAACCAAATCTGATGAATGCTTTAACCAGATCAAAACCTGACAAATCATCTGAAATTCCATTCATACCCTACTACCCTCCTCCCCTGATCTCCATTCATAAATCCATCTTTCCACCTACTCCCCAACCCAAGCCAATAACCTTGGAAACTCTGTTACACCCAAGACCTAGACTAAATGTTGATCATTTATTTACAAGTTTTTTGCAAGAAATACAGATGTATTTAGGTTCTGTACAGAGAAAATGTTCATCAACAATGGATGCAAAGGAATCTGATACCCTTTGGAATGGATTTATAAATAGATTCAACACTGTAGCATCAAATCTGAAGAACGTATGTTCTGATGATGCGAAGCTCAGATTTGCTAAAGTTGCTAGAAGTCTGTTCTGTACTGTTAAGAGATCTGGACCATTGCTTCTTACAGATGCTCCTTCGTCATCAGAAGAGAATCTTGAATCTGCATCTGAAGACAACCCTCTGGCTATGACTCTGATAGAACATCCTTCTGGCTCTCCTGCTCCTAGCTCCAAAGCCCCTATGGAAATTGACTCTGTTCAAGCTTCAGAAACTGTTCCACCTTCTTCATCTGAGATCAACAAAGAATATCCAGATCTTGAAGATAAGATTGTAGTTCTGGAAGCTGGTCAATCAGAAATCAAGTCATGGATGGCTAAACAAGATAAGAAGTCTGAAGACATGACTTAGTGGATGTCCCAACAGGATCAGAAGAATGAAACCATGGCTAAGTGGATGTCAAAACAAGAACAATCTTCTTCTGAGATCACGGATCTGTTGAAGATGCATTTGTCAAAACACTCCTAGTTTATTTATTTTTTTCTTCTGATGTTTGCATCTAATGTTTGCATATGTATTTGAATATCTTATGATGTGTGTACTTTTGCTCTAAATGAATGAATGAATGTTTCAAAGTTTTCTCCACATGATTTATCTCATTTATTGTTTCCTTTTCTTTGTCTTTTCTAAGTTATTACTTTTTGCTTATGACAAAAAGGGGGAGAAAATAGATCTGAACTGTTTAATTAAACTTCACCAGAATGAAACTTCAGACATATCAATTTTATCTAACATAAAATCAGAGTATTTCAGAACATTTGATAAGTACACTCTGTAAAAGAAACTCTGAGACTCTCAGATCATTTGACAATTATCAGACTCTGACTCTGAAATATGCAAGATACTCTGACTCTCAAATGTTAAAGAACAATCAAGCTCTAACTCTGAAAAACACTCAAGACAAAAGGGAAGTTTCTATTCCTTATTTATATTTAATTCAGGGGGAGATTCATCATCTCAGGGGGAGTTATAATTATTCTATTTTCAATTAAACAAAATTTCTGATGTTTTTGTCATCATCAAAAAGGGGGAGATTGTTAGAACACAGATTGCTTCTTAATAATATCTCTATGTTTTGATGATAACTATTATGAAATTTTGTAATTAAGAATTATATACTCTAAAATTTGCTAAAGAGTGTTTGCTGCAGATATTAAAGTAATTATCACTCCAAAAGCAAATCAGAACTGAACATGAGAATTATGCTAGACTCTGAAGCATCAGATGCATCCATTAGAAGATTCTGAACGCTGCCATCAGAAGATCCTGAGCATAGCCTCCAGAAGGATCTGAAGCAGAAGCTCCAGAAGAATCTGAAGCAAGTCAGAAGCATCTGAACCAAAGAATAATTCTGTATGAAGAGTTTTCAAGAATAGTTACTACAGAAGATTCTGAGAGTACTAAAGCTGCCAGTATTGAGGATCTGACTCAAATATGCTCTGAACTTATACACGCTAAAAGCACACCTGCTGCAAAGACTCTGATTCAGCAAAACTCTGATCAACATCAGAAGGCTCTGATCAAATTAGACTCTGATGATTATTGCTGAAAATTGATGAAGAAGAATTCAAAGATTATGTCCGTTGGAATATCCAAATGACTCTTTCCTTATTTATGCTAGACACAAGAACACAGACAAAAATTATTTCTCTGTGCTTTCTTCTTCTAGGAAAGGTCACTTGATGTGAATACAAAAAGGCTCAGACCTTTTGGTACACTCTTCTCAACGTGAAATACTCTTGGATCAATGTGCCTATAAAAGCAAGTCTTCAACCATCTTCTTCAGTTGACGTTTTACCTGAAAAGAATTCAATATCCAAAGCTCTCATACAACTCACATTCTTTCTAGAATTAATTTCTTTGTCCTTAATATTAAGTGAAAAATCACAGTTGTGATAAAGCTTTATTAGAAGCATTTTAAACACTTGTATTTGTTATTACATTTGATTGTAAGAAAACCTTAAGAAGATCTAGTTAGGATCAGTAGTTCTTGAGAAGACTTTGAACATTTGTTCTTAGTGCTTACTATTGTAATCAGTTGATTAAATAGTGGATTAAGTCCTTGATTGAGAAAGGAAAATCACTCTAGGAAGGGTGGACTGGAGTAGTTGAGTTCAACGAACCAGGATAAAAATACTTGAGTTATTATTTCTAAGTTTTTATCTTCATACTTATTCAACCCCCCTTCTAAGTATTTTCTCACCTTCACATGAGTCATTGAGATCAATTAAGGCTCTAATCCTGCCCATTCATGCTCCATGTGGTACCAGCAAGTGTTTTCAACCATTTTTGAGTGAAATTCGTGTACATGTGTAAGCTAGAAATTCAATTCCTTGGGTTTTTCATTGGACTGTTAGAGGCTGAGATTGGGCCTAATCATCATCAAGATCCATTGCATATAAGGTTTTGAACCTTCACAATTCATGAGAAGTGGAAATTGGAGCCAAATTGAGCAAGTTCAGTTTTGAAAAAGAGGTGGAAATTCAAATTTCGAATTTGGAGATTGAGGTTGTTTCAAGCAAAATTGTGAATTGAGAAAGCTTTATTGGAGTTCAGTGAACGATTCTGGGCAATTATCTTCAAGCTTGAGCTCCATTCGAAGGCTCAGTGGAAGTTCTCCACTAGGTAATTGAAATTCAAGCTTGTTGGCTTCGGGGTTGGAGTTTCACGCATAATTAATGGTTTTTGAGGCCAGAAATGAGATCCTCTTGATCTCTAGATGAGATTTGATATAAATTTCATGCGTTTTGGATGAGATTTGGTGAGAAACTATGTTGTGGTTGCTGCGCGCGGTGGTGCTTGGCCAGAGAAGATGATCTACAGTGATCTCCGGCCAGCTGGTGTGTTTTAGGGTTTTTTGGAGGTAGGGGACGATGAGGTGTCACGCCTAGGTTCACATGATGTGCTTACTTTTGATCCCAACGGCTATGATTAAGACCTACAGTGGTCTTTAGTTGACCAGATCCACGTGATCCATTTTAAATCTTCATTAATTCGCTGGCAATCCCTTGGCCCTATGATTGATTACTTTTTTATCACGTGGTTCTAATTGAGTGTCCATTGTGTACCGTTTTTGACTCATTGCATGTAATTGCCAAGATTATTTTGTTTTGTTGGGTTTTCTGAGTGGGCCTTGCACGCCTGCGCTATTGGCACCCCCAGCTGGACCCAGTTCTTGTTCTAAACATGTTTCAATTGCTATTTGCCACGCACCTTTTTTACTTTCTTTTTATTTCATTTGCTTTTTATTTTATTTTCAGTTTACAATTTTAATTAATTAAAATAGCACCAATATGTTAAAAATTCACCAAAAATATTTTTTTCAACTTTGAGATGTCTACTTTTTTTTGAATATTTTTATTTTATTTTTTCCATTTTATTTTCAATTAAAAAAATGAATTAAGTATTGGAGTTGTTTTATTTGGTTTAAATTGTAACATGTTTTGTGTTTGCATTTATTTCTCTCACTCCTTTTTGATCCAATGATTGAAAATTGATCCTCATCTCAATGATGAGTTGATCAATTTTAGAGGACCATTTTGCCCCTGGTTGTTGACTTTTGGGTTGACTTTTGTGGCTTTTCTTTTTGGACTTGTTTCTTCAATTTCAAAGTGGTACATTTAAATGAATCCCTTCTTTTGATGGTGCTTTGAAAGGACATTTGTCTTGATTTCTTGGCCTCTGTTTGCCAACTTATGTAGGTTCTTTGTGAATTTTATTTGATATTTTTTTGGGCCTTTTCCTGTTTTTGAAGTGACTTACAAGTTAGGTCATCTCATAGGACAACTCACACAAGTGCTTGACCTAGTTTGGATTGGAAATGACCTTTTTGGATCCAATAAGCTCTCAACTCTTCTTGTTTCACATTCTAGACATGTTGAGCTTGTTGTATGTTCATTTTTAGGTCAAAATTATGTTCATTGCTTGTTGATTGATGCTTTTCTTTTTGTGCTTTCAACTTGAATTCCTAAGTGATGTGTGCTTGCTTCCTTCATGTTATTGCTTGCATTTCTTCTTGTTGTATTTTGTTATTGCTTTTGAGCTCTCTTATCTTCATCTCCCTTCGGTCCAATGATTTTGGAATCTCATGTAAGGTATCTTAGTCCCTCCCGAGGAGGTACTTGAAGTATACCTAAAATAATGGATCCTTGAGGACTCTTTTGTGCTTCTTTTGCACTTGGCTTGTGATGCTTATGGTTGAGTACCTATTATGAGGCCTTTTCTGCCCTCATTTGGTCTCCAATCCTCACTTGGCTTTGAGGTTTGTTTTATCTTTCATTTGTTGTGTTTTTATTGGTGTGGTTGATGTTGCTTGACTTAGGTCATTTCATCCCACTTTTTATTGCATCTTTGTGTAGTTTGATTGTGTTTGTTTAAATTCTTCTTGTGCACTTCTCCTCCTTCTCTTTTCTTGCATTTCCATATGCATGCTTGGTTGAGATGAGCTTGTGGTGGCTTTTGTCCCACACTATTTTCCTCCCACTATCATTCTACTTGTGTGCATGTTTTCATTTGCATATGCATTCTTCTTCTTCTTCTTCTTCTTCTTCTTTTGATTTCCATTGCCATGTCCCCTATAAGTTCTCTAACCTCTTGAGGTTATGATAGACATTAGGTGTTTAACTATGCATGAAAACATTAGGTAGTTCCCTTTTCAAACTCAACCTTAAGTCCACTTTGCATGATAACTTTTAAGATTGATTAGTTTCCCATTAGTGTTCTTTTTTTCTCTTCTCGTCTTCAAACATTCATAAAATACTTAATAAAGAATGACAATTGTTGTACGCCACAAGCCTTAAGCCATTTGGGAAATGATGATTGGGTGGTTGCCTCTCAATTATCTAGAATGTTAGTGTATGTCCTTCGGACGATATACGAAGCATTCACTCCTAGATCATAGTCTTTAGTGCAACATGAGTTACAAATCAAATTCAAAACACTTCTCCTCTAAAAAACACAAAAACACTTCAAACCTTTTTCACCCTTTGGGGTTCTTAATCAAGGAAAATCTTTTCACAAAAAGAGTGTCGTTAACTCTTAGTTCTACCGCAAACGGTAATGCCTAAGTCTCCAATGGTCGAACTGCATATGTAACACCCCGATTCTGAATTTCCCATTATTTTGTTGGGTCTTTTAATTTATTGGTTAATTGTGATTTTATTGTGGAATTATATGATAATATGTTATGTGTGTATGTTGTAGTATTTTATTATTCGGAGAGTTTTGGGAATTAATTAGAGGGTTTTTTTAGATAATTCTTGATTAGTAGTTATTTTGAGAGATATAGAGTAGAAAGAGTATAAGTGGAAAAGAGAAAGAATAGAGAGAATAGAAACCAAGAGGAAAGAAAAAGAAGAGAAAGAAAGGAAGAGAAGAGAAAAGAGGAGAAAAACCTAGAATCATCAAGAATCCACTTCTAAGCTTTCGATTGATCGGGTAAGGGTGTGAAACTTTATTATTCTTGCAATGTGTATGATCATGTGTGTTCTTGTTGGTTTTGTTTTGGATTGGAGAGAGTTTTGCTGATTTTTCATTCTAGGGCATTATATGGATTTAATTGATAGAACCTGAGTTTTTGTTGGTGAAAGTGAGATTAAGTAGTAGAGTTTATGTCGGGTGATGTTAGGCTAAGTGCTGGAATGAGTTGGGACTTAATCGGGTGAATCCAAGAGTTTTGGAGTGGAAGAACAGTGGGAAAATTCTGGTTCGCAGACACTCGCTAGCATGTTCGCTAGGCGAGCTGGTCGCGAACGTTCGCTAAGCGAGCAGTAGCGAATAGGTGGCGAATGGTCCCAGACTTGGACAGAATGCATGTTGTGGTGTTCGCTAATAGCGAATGGGGGTAGAGAAGGTTCGCTAGGGGTTCGCTGAGCGAGCGAGGTAGCGAACGAAGTCAGAGACTTCTATTTGCCTTCGCGAGCTTGTTCGCTAGGCGAACGAGTAGCGAATACTCGCTAGGAGTTCGCTAAGCGAGTAGGTGGCGAACGTGGTAGGTTGTGTTTTCTTTAATGTTTTCATCCGAGGTCGGGTTTCCGACTTAACTTTGATTATCTTCTTGCTCGAGGCATCGGTCATGCTGAGTTATGTTGTGCTGTGGGTAGCCGTATGGCGTGAATCCTAGATTATGAATTGTAGTATGTGTATGTGGCCGTTTGGCAATTTTATGCAATTGTTCGAATTAAATGGAATTGCATGGTGATATTAATGTGAATTTGCATAATTGTATGTACTTGTATGATGTGAAGAATGCTTGAATATGTTTGTAAACATGTGTGCATTTTAAGAGTGTTTAGAGTCGTGTTGCCTGTGTAGCATCATGATTGCATTCTGGTGTGTCTGATCCCACGTAGGATCTGCATAAATCTCGTGTGCCCTTGTGGGGTGTGAGCGTTGGTTTAGTTACTTTGATCCCTAGGAGGATCTGCAGAAACGATCGTGTGCCCTTGTGGGGTGTGAGCGATGGTTTATTTTGATTCCATGAAGAATCTGCAGAATAGTTGTGTGCCCTTGTGGGGTGTGAGCAACCGGATTGTGTGCCCGTGTGGGGTGTGAGCAATCCTGACACATCGTGTACCCATGTGAGGTGTGAGCAATGGGTGAACATCGTAGGCCCGACGGGGAGTTACTCCGGTAACGAGCGATGGTTCCATTTTGGTTCTTCAATTGAACCTGCTGAATGAGTTGGTACCGCATTTGCTTCTGCATAGAGTCGTGAATCGGTCTCTATGAGTTGCATTATCATCTTTACATGATGTCTTGGTGAAATGAACATAATTGTAAATGTTTAAATGAAATGCTATGAATTATGAAGCATGAATTGGTGAATGTGATTGATTATGTGTGTGTACATTATGACGTGTTGTAACAAGTTGTGGTGAGAAATGGGAATTTCGTGTATGTTATAATTGTGTTTTATGATATATGTCATTTTATGCATTGTTTGTTATGATAATGTCTCTCACCCTTCTGCTGTTTTATAATGCTCTATGAGGCATTGCAGAGTAGGATGCTGGAGGTCTTTTGTGAAGCGAGTCTTCATTTCTTTTGGTCAGATGACTCTGATATGTAACACTGGGTAGTTAGGAAATGTTTTGATTCTTTTGTGATACATCCGTCTATGTATCTGATGTTGATATTTTGTAAACTTAACTGATGAATTGAATTAGTCTGAATGTTGTATATAATGTTTATGTCAATGAAGTTATTTCAATGTTTAGATGTTTCCACTTTCTTCTAAATGTTGATATGTGGGTTATAAGTGCTATGTGATAACACGAAATCATATAGATATTTTCATGCATAATTCAACTAAAATCTAACCGTTTTCGATCCGATTTCGGGTTATTTCCGTATATTTGTCTGATGTTTTGCAGGTATTCAACGATCACGTCTAAACAAGGCAACATGAAGAAAAGAAGCAATCTCAGATGAAATATGGACGAAAAAGGAGTGAAAACACAATGAAAAGCGCAGCAATCAGTTTTTGCTGATGTGACGACCGTCACAGCTTCATGACGACCGTCACACGGGTGACGACCGTCACACCTTGTGACGACCGTCATGCAGGCAAAAACGCCCCACTCAGATTCCACGTCAAAAGAGCAGTTCCAATTCCCATTAAGTGGACCACTACTCCCTAAATTATCTGCCTCAAAGTCCATCATCCTCAGAGATAACCGTTGGGATTCCACTTCTATAAAAAGGGAAGCAGAGGACTTCAGAAAGGGTGCTGCATTCATACCACGAAGTGCTGCCGAATTTAATTTCCAGAGCAACTTATTTTCCAGTTTTTATTTGTATTCATTTCCCTTTACATTTCCTTATTCCCATTTCCGCTCTTTTGTAATTGCTATTGTACTGTACGATCAAATTGGCACTAAAGACCAGAATCCTGCCAACATCTGTGGAGGATCTGCCCAAAGGCCAATTGGCATATTTACAGGTTTTCATTTTGATCGACTTCTGTTTTTATTATAATGCAATTTATTATTTATTATTATTATTTATGTTTTGTTTTTCCCAATTCCATGTCTAGCTAAACTTAGGCAATCGATATGTAGTAATAATTCGAATGGGATTTGATAACTCTTGTTTGAAAACTTTCTTTTCACAAAAGTAATCTATGGTCTAAGTGTTTAAAATTGATTCACGAAATAAACTTCGTCGCGAAAGAGAGAACTTATTTAAAAGTAGTTTTGCCACGAAAGTGGGAAATTAATTAAGATACGAACCAACAAGCGAAAGCTGCGGTAAGATCAGATAGTAAACACTAGGCATTTGTTTTAATAACAGCGAAAGCACTTTAAAATGAATTAGAACTTAGAGATTTCCAAAAAATGATTTTAACCCCGAACGGGATACGAAAGTGTACGTTTGGCCCTTAGGATTATGATTAGCGTCAACAACCATCGTGAGACGAGAGTCTTCGAATCTCCATTTTCTGCTTAAATAAACTGTGAAAACTATTTCATACACCAATAATTTATCAAATCCCTGAAGAACACAATTACTACGTATCGATTCAATTAATTAAAATCTAAATAGTAATCTTAGTTCCCTCTTTTAGTGACAATCTTATTCCCTTAAAACATATTCTACCTAGCTAAACATAGTAACTCGCGAGAACACTAGTTTGATTACGAGTCCCTGTGGGATCAATATCTTTTATTACTACGCGATAGACTGTGCACTTGCAGTTAGTTGTATTAGACATAGAAAGTCGCGATCAAGTTTTTGGCGCCGTTGTCGGGGACCCGTTTAGTCAATAGTGTAACTTTCTGTTACGCCGTATAGACTAGGTTAACAACTTACATTTTTCCTTTACTAGTTCTGTCGATTGTATGCCAAGAAATTGCCCGCAAAGCGATATCGTAAAACCTTCAGTCGCAGAACTAGAATGCTTCTTACATTTAAGAAGCAGAATCATTGAGTACCAACTCAAACAACTCAAACATAACACTCCCGAACCTCTCACTCCCATTCCCAAATCAGAAGAAGAAGAACCAGAGATGGCTGAAGGACCTCCGAACAAACTGCTGAAGGCATACGCTACACCATCTCAGATGGAGCCTAGAAGTAGCATTGCTGCCCCAGCTATTACCCGAAATGATTTTGAGCTGAAACCATCATT
This sequence comes from Lathyrus sativus, assembly GCA_963859935.3. NCBI lineage: Eukaryota > Viridiplantae > Streptophyta > Magnoliopsida > Fabales > Fabaceae > Lathyrus > Lathyrus sativus. The sequence continues at coordinate 184,980,328 of OZ012737.1, forward strand.
GCTGTCGGCTGTACAACAAAACCAATTCTCAGGAAACGCAACTGAGGATCTGAACAAACATCTAACGAAGTTTGTACAATACGCAGACACGTTGAAGGAAAATGGAGTAACTCCAGACGCGATAAGACTTCGTCTTTTCCCATTCTCTCTTAGAGACAGAGCGTGGACATGGTTACAATCGTTACCATCCAACTCCGTTACGACGTGGGAGCAATTGAAGAACGTCTTCTTAGCGAGATATTTTCCACCAAGCAAAACTGCTATGCTTAGAGCTCAAATCAACGGATTTCGACAGAAAGATACTGAATCTCTCTACGAAGCATGGGAACGATTCAAAGATATGATGAGAACATGTCCTCACCACGGTCTAGAAGACTGGGTGACGATCCATACTTTCTATAATGGGCTTCTATACAATACTAGATTGACAATAGACGCTGCCGCGGGCGGTGCACTTATGGATAAGCCATACGATGAAGCCTATCAATTAATAGAAAACATGTCACAAAACCATTGCCAATGGGGGGTTAACGCACTCCAACTGAGAAAACCACAGCGAAAGGTGGGATGTACGAAATCAGCAGCCTTGAAAAGTTCAATGCTAAAGTAGATGCTCTAGCACAGAAGATTGATAGTCTGACCGTTAACCCCACTGCAACTGTCGCTGCAGTAACTCCAAATTGCGAGTTATGCGGAAGCACCACTCATAATGCACCCGAATGCCCATTGCTAGCCGGAATCCCGCCAGACTAGGTAAATTATGCTCAAGGAAATCCCTACACAAATACCTACAACCCAGGTTGGCGAAATCATCCAAACTTTTCTTACAAAAGCGAAAATGCATTGCAAATGCCTACTGCTCCGCAAGGATATCAGAAACCAGCTGCTCAGAATGCACCTAGGAAATCGAACCTCAAATTGATGATGGAAAAGTTCATAGCTACTCAAGCTCAAACGAACAAAGAGTTCCTGAATCAAAACATACACACTAGCGAGCAAATTAAACAGTTGACAGGAAAAGTAGACGCTTTAGCCACCCACAACAAAATGTTAGAAACTCAGATATCACAAGTGGCTCAACAGCAAGCATCTGCTGCCACACCTGCTGGCACATTTCCTGGACAACCCGAACAGAATCCCAAAGGCCAAGCAAATGCTGTGATACTAAGAAGTGGAAAAGAATTGGACGAACCGATCGATCCGAGGACCGAAAACTCAGCCATGCAACAAAAACCAACTGAACAAGCAGAAAAGGAATCTGAGTTAGAGAAGAAGGAGGACAACGAGAAGGAGGATGCCGCAAGTGAAAAAACTCAAGCACCTCCAGCGCCATATAAACCACCTATCCCTTATCCGCAAAGACTAATAAACTCTAAAACTTCAGGACAGTTTAAGAAATTTGTAGAGCTCCTTAAACAGTTGAATATTACTATTCCTTTTACAGAAGCAATAACTCAAATGCCGTCATACGCTAAATTTCTCAAAGAGATCCTGTCGAATAAGAGAAAGATCGAGGATAACGAAACAGTTACACTTACTGCAGAGTGTAGCGCTATTATTCAGAACCGTATGCCTCCTAAATTAAAACACCCAGGTAGTTTCTCCATACCCTGCGTCATAGGAAAGTTCGTAATAGACAAAGCTATATGCGATTTAGGAGCCAGTATCAGTGTTATGCCCTTATCTATATGCAAAAAGCTGAATATGGGAGACCTCAAACCAACCAAAATGTCCGTACAATTAGTTGACAGATCAGTAAAATACCCCGTCGGAATACTGGAAAACGTTCCAGTACGCATAGGACAATTCTACATTCCAACCGACTTCATAATCATGGACATCAAGGAGGACACTGTAACCCCAATTATCCTAGGAAGACCATTCCTAGCTACAGCCGGAGCCATTATAGACGTGAAGAAAGAAAGGCTAACATTCGAAGTAGGAGAAGAAAAGATAGAGTTCATTCTCACCAAGTTCTTACAAGCACCAGCAATAGACGATACCTGCTATTTAGTAGATGAAATCGACGAATGCATAAGAGAACTTGAAAATGAAGAGACCACGTATTCAGAAATAATAAAGATTCAAATACCCGACATTTCTGAAGACGATAATTGGCGTAAACCGTATAAAGACGACAACCTAAGCGAAAGCTTAGCACTGACCCCAAACCATATGCCAGATCCGAAGAACCCTCTTTAGAACTTAAAACACTACCCAAAAACCTTAGATATGAATTTCTAGACGATGAACTAAAAAGACCAGTGATAGTCAACGCCGACTTAGGACAACCAGAAACCGAAAAGTTATTAGAAGTCCTAAAGAAGTACCCCACCGCGTTAGGCTATAACATAAGCGATTTAAAAGGTATAAGCCCTTCAATCTGTATGCATCGAATTACAATAGAGGAAGACTCTAAAACCTCTCGAGAGCATCAGAGAAGACTGAACCCCGTCCTGAGCACTATAGTCAGAGATGAAGTAAAGAAATTACTAGATGCAGGAATCATCTATCCGATCTCCGATAGTGAATGGGTTACCCAGTTCACGTCGTACCAAAGAAAGGAGGAGTCACAGTAGTTAAAATCGAAAAAGGCGAATCAATAACAAAAAGAGTCGTGACTGGAAGCAGGATGTGTATTGATTATAGGAAGCTTAACAAGGCTACGCGCAAAGATCACTTCCCGCTACCCTTCATAGACCAAATGTTGGAAAGACTAGCCAAACATTCATATTTCTGCTATCTAGATGGCTACTCAGGATTCTTCCAAATTCCCATCCATCCTGATGACCAAGAAAAGACTACATTCACCTGTCCTTACGGTACTTTTGCTTACCGCCGAATGCCATTCGGACTCTGTAATGCTCCAGCAACCTTCCAAAGATGCATGATGGCAATCTTTGCAGATTTCATAGACGACATTATGGAAGTGTTTATGGACGATTTCTCGGTATGTGGACAATGTTTCGAAGGATGCTTACAAAACTCAGAAATGGTACTAGAACGTTGCGTAAAAGTCAACCTCGTCCTAAATTGGGAGAAATGCCATTTTATGGTCCGACAAGGAATAGTTCTAGGACATGTCATATCAGATAGAGGGATTGAGGTAGACAAAGATAAAATAGAGATTATAAAAGATCTCCAACCTCCAAAATCCGTACGAGAAATACGGAGTTTTCTAGGACATGCCGGTTTCTACAGAAGATTTATAAAAGATTTCTCGAAAATCACAAAACCTCTGACCGACCTGTTAATGAAAGATGTTGAGTTCGTCTTCGGCGAAGACTGTTTAAAAGCATTCGAAACATTGAAATCAGCCTTTATCACCGCACCAATCATGCAACCACCCGATTGGAGACAACCGTTTGAAATCATGTGCGACGCGAGTGATTACGCTGTAGGCGCAGTTCTAGGACAAAGGAAGGACAAGAAACTCCATGCCATCTACTCCTGCCCAAATGAACTACGCTACCACAGAAAAGGAACTTCTAGCAGTTATATTTGCGCTTGACAAATTCCGTTCTTACTTAGTAGGAGCAAAAATTATAATATACACAGACCACGCTGCCATAAGGTACCTAATAAGCAAAAAGGATGCCAAACCAAGACTATTGAGATGGATCCTGTTATTACAAGAGTTTGACTTAGAAATCAAAGATAAGAAAGGAACCGAGAACGTTGTTGCAGATCACTTATCCCGAATAGAAGGCATCAGACATGAACCAGTACCGATAAATGACGATTTCCCGTACGAACGTCTGATAGCCAAATTAGAAAGTGACATACCCAACTCAATCTCGGAAGATCCAGAATTCGAAAAAGCCGTAGAAGCCGTCTATGCCCAAGTCACATTACCTTGGTATGCTGACATCGTTAATTACCTCGCTGCGGGCGTGCTTCCACCAGATCTTACTTATCAGCAAAAGAAGAAATTCTTCCACGATCTGAAACACTATTATTGGGACGAACCCCTACTCTTCAAGAGAGGGGCCGACAACATATATCGTCGCTGTGTCCCAGAGGAAGAAATAGAAAATATTATTTCTCAATGCCACTCAGCACCATATGGTGGTCATGCTAGTACGTCCAAGACGTGCGCTAAGATTCTCCAAGCCAGATTATTCTGGCCTAATCTCTGGAAAGACGTTCACATCGCTGTGCAAAAGTGCGATAGATGCCAACGAACTGGCAACATCTCACGACGCGATGAAATGCCTCAGAAAGGAATCTTAGAGGTAGAAATCTTCGACGTCTGGGGAATAGATTTCATGGGACCTTTCCCACCTTCTTTTGGAAATAACTACATACTCGTCGCTGTCGATTACGTGTCTAAATGGATAGAAGCCATAGCTGCTCCAACAAACGACGCATGAGTAGTAATCAAACTCTTCAAGAACACTATCTTTCCTAGATTCGGTGTACCCAGACTCGTCATTAGTGACGGAGGAACTCACTTCATATCACGAATATTCGATAAACTTCTTTCTAGATATGGAGTCAGGCACCGAGTAGCTACACCCTATCATCCGCAAACTAGCGGACAAATAGAGGTCTCGAACAGAGAAATAAAACAGATCTTGGAAAAGACTGTCGCTACCTCGAGAAAAGATTGGTCATCGAAGCTACAAGAAGCTTTAGGACCGCATTTAAGACACCAATAGGTACTACCCCCTATAAATTAGTTTACGGTAAATCCTGCCATCTCCCTGTAGAGTTAGAGCATAAGGCCTTTTGGGCCATTAAAACACTCAACTTCAACTACACCGAGGCAGGAGAAAAGCGAATCTTGAACTTACACGAGTTGGAAGAACTTCGATTAGACGCTTACGAAAATGCCCGTATCTACAAAGAACGAACTAAAAAGTGGCATGATAAACGTTCAATCAGGAAACAATTCAGTCTGGGAGACATCGTACTGCTCTTTAATTCACGATTAAAACTCTTCCCAGGAAAACTAAAATCTAGGTGGTCTGGACCCTATGAAGTTACTAAAGTACTTCAGAGTGGAGCTGTTGAAATTACCGATAAGACAAATGCACCGTTTATAGTAAACGGGCAACGTCTAAAACATTATAATAAGAACGACAACAGTCCTCAAGTAAGCAATATAACATTGCTTGAGCTTCCGGCTCAGACACCCGAATAGCTTCTCACCAAGCTATCGTCAGGCTTTAGACGTTAAAAACAGCGCTTACTGGGAGGCAACCCAAATTTCCCTCGTTATTGAATTTCATTTTTTCTTTAAAATTCTACTTTGAAAAAAAATCCAACAAAAATTCTAAAATTACTACTACTTTCTACTTTCGTTCATTTTCGTACTTTTATTCTTATTTTATTTTTTCTCTTTTGCCTTTTGTTTCCACCACTTTTCGTTTCTAAAAATCCTGACTTCAATTTCCTGTTTCAAACTTTTCAGGATTTTTAAAGTCTTCAAAACATTCCTTCTGTTTTCTCCGAATTACCTGCGAATATGGCCGAGTACGATTTCACAAAGGTTCACTTCCGAGGACTCGCTCAAAAGGCAAGGTTTGTAGCACTGACCGAAAGAGAATTCGCCTTAACGATGTATTATGATAAGGCTACTATGGATAAACTAGGGATCACGGATAGCATTCAATACCTGTTCAATCAACTGGGTTGGGAGAACACTGCTCTGAAAACACGTTTCGCTACCTACAAGGATCTTACCTATGAATTCCTTAGCTCCTTCAGATACACACCCAACTATGGTTTTGGATCCAGCACAGAGTTGATTACCTTCTGATTGTTTGGAATGGACCAAACCCATAGCAGGATGTCACTAGCTAACCTCCTAGGATTCCCTAGCGGATCGCATGTGTTCATTAGTGCAGAAGATGACGATATTGATTTGCAACTCGATCACTTCTGGGGTAGAATTACAGGCGACTATCACCCTGAACCAGACAAAATGTACAATGATGATATTCATAACCCAGCCTTCAGATACTTCCATAAGATACTAGCTCACACCTTGTTTGGAAAAGAAGAAAATATTACTGCAGTGTCTAAGGAAGAGTTATTCATCATGTTCTGTGCTTCTCAGGGACGGACAGTAAATGCAGTGCCTTTCATGATGAGATCCTTCAAACGCCTCACGCTGAAACCTCAGACACCTATTCTTATAGGAGGCCTCGTAACAATGATTGCCCACGAGCTTGGCCTTCGATTCCATTTAAATGCCAGCACTCGTTTTGGTACCATCAGACCCATGAACATACAATTCTGCTTTAACAGGCGCATCTTAGGGACTATGGGACCTGGACCGTATGAGTACCTTATTAACGAAAAACCAGTACAGCTATTCACACTGCCTGATCATCTGATGACAAGCATCCACAACAAGGATAACTGGCTCTACGAATTAGATGAGCCTATGGGACCTCCTTCACCACAGTCAACACCCCAGAACTATATGTATGACAGTGACCACATCTCTGAGGCACACGACTATATGTACTATGAGGACGCTGCCTCTGAAACTGAAGTAGACCCTATGACTCCTCCACACTACAATACTTATCCTGAGCCTATCCCTGAGGAGACCACCGACAAAATGGATACCGTGTTACTCAGATTGGACGACGTTGATAAAGCTCTGACTAATGTAAAAGCTGATATCGCAGGCATGCACAGTGACCTGGTAGGCTTCATGGATCTAGTATGCGACCAACTCGACTACTATTCACAGAAATTCGATGAGTTTAAGGCACGAAAAGATTAGTTATTAGCTCGTAGCAGTCGTTTCAGTTTAGTCTAGTCTAGTTTAGTTTCATTTAATCATTTGGATTTTTCGCATTGTTCGTTTTCACTATGTACTACATACAATTGTTTCAATTTTATGTTATTTCAATTCTAGTTTTTATTCAATTATTTTGTTTTCGCATTAATTGTTGCTTGTTGGCTGTTATATTACATCACCGTATCAATACTAAGCTTTAAAATCACCACGAGTACGCCCTCAGAGCAAAATTCTGCGTTCTGCAGATTTTGCTGCTGTGACGACCGTCACAGCCCCATGACGAGCGTCACGCGGGTGACGACCGTCACACCTTTGTGACGACTGTCACGCAGTCCAGAACTGCTATCTGATAAAACAGGGTTCGTGTTCCCTTCCACTCCCCCCATTATCACTTTCAAACATCCAAACTCCTACCCCACTACGAATTTTCGTCCTCCCCACATTTAACTATAAACTTCAACTCCAACTTCAACCTCCAAACCATCGTTCTGTCATTTTTCCCTCTCTGCAGAAAAATCCCAAAACCTCAGAAACCTCTCCATCTTCCAACAATGGCCAGGAATGCAGATGTCAGCAACATTTCCTTCCCTGAGGGCGAGTTAGGCGAAAGACAACGAGCACAATACATTGCATTTCATCAGAGGTCACTCCAGCCGACTCACTACCCGCACCTTCCATCGCTTACAGAGCTCAGACTCCTTGAAGGTGTCACCTGGATGCTTCAACGAGCAGGCATCTGGAACCTCTGCACCAACCCACAACCAACCTACGAACAACTCACTCTGGAGTTCTTGAGTTCGTTCACTTACGTCACAGGCAGCGGCGAACTCAACCAACATTCAGGTGCCGCTTGCTTCCGGATGTTTGGCGTCAACTATCAGATGCACCAAAACCAGATTGCCGGCATCCTACAGCTACCTCGCGGCGACAACGCTCATCGCCGCATCACTGATCAGTTCCAGCACGAAGCCTTCGCGCTGTGGTATCAGTTGACCGGCCTCAATGCCGATGGTTGGGACTCCCTGCACGCCACTCACATCCATAACCCCACCATCAGGTACTTTCACAGAGCGTTGAGTAACACTATCTTTGCCAGAGACAACAACCACAAAGTGAACTCCAAGGAGCTCTTCTTTCTTCATTGCATCTTCAACAATGAACCCGTCAACGCTGCCCCGTTTCTGCTGGCTCACATTCAGGCCAACTGCAATCGTGGCTCGAAGCCATTCTACTTTGGCGGGATTGTCACGGCTATTGCACTTGGGCTGAACCTTGGCGACCGCCTCTAGCACCTCCATTCCATCCCCTCGGTGTTCCTTGACACCGACCACTGCAGAGCCTCCCATCTCATCCGCTCCCGAGCTGACGGGAAATACCATCCGGTTGTGCGTGGCAAGACCGTCCGAAGCATCATCCTGCCGTCCCGCACCCGCATCCATCTAGAGGACCGTACCAACTGGTTGTTCGACCTCACTGCCCCTCCTGCTGCCGCTGTTCCTACTCAGGATCCCACTCATGATTCCGAAGATGAAATCCAAGCTGAGTTGGACAGGTCCGAGCAGCCAGAGGCATCGCAGCCTCCTCCTCCAGTAGGTACATCATCCCGCCGCCGCCGTCATCATCCCGTGCCAGACTACACGGAAGAGGACCTCTGTCACTCCCTAGACCAGCAGGCACAGATACTCACGATGCTGCAGCAGCAGAACCAGCGAGCTAACCAGTTCGAAGCTTGGCACCGCACTCAAATGCAACAACTTCACACCGGCCAGGCTACGATCACTGAGAGCGTAGCGAATCTGACCCTGCAGGTCGAAGGACTCCGAGACACGGTCTACCACACCGGAGCCATGAGCTATGAGGACAGAGTAGCCCTTGCTAGAGCCAGAGGACGCCAGCGCGGATGTGACAGAGGCCGAGACTAGATTTCCATTTTCCTTCATTGTTTACTATATTTTAGTTATTTGTATTTTCATTTTCAGTTGTATCTCCCTCTCGCATGCCTCAAGAATCAGTGAGGACACTGATCGAGATAGTGTGGGAGCGGAGCCTTATTTCCATTCCACTGTACTCTGAATTTCCTTTATTTCCATTTCACTGCACTTTGAATTCTCGTAATTTCTATTTTTACACTTTCTATTTCTAGCAAATAAAGCTCGTCTATATATTTTTCACGTTACGCAAACAACCCCCACATTATTCAACGTAAACAAAAATTTTAGTTTGTTCCACAAAAGCAAAAGCACCACGAGAATGCACCTGAGTTCAAACCAAGTTTTGAAACTCTGAGGAAACGACAGTTCTAACAAAACCAGTATCGTCCAGACACCTTAGATCTCTAGTTTATGCGACTCGGTTTCACCACCTACATGTACCAAAGTCTCAAGTGTCTACGCAAACTCAACCCCAAGTAGTTTATACTAGCAGTCAGCACCATCCTAAAAACACTTCTAAGCGAGCGACCGATGCAAATAAGTGTATGATCTCCAAAAAAGATGAAAAATCATGAAAAGAGAGCTAAAAAGCCCAAAAATATAAGATACGTTTCCTTCTAAGTTAGGTGCTCTTCACCCGAGCATTTAGCCCAACGGCACGAAAAACTCATTGAAAATCAATGACATAAAATTATGATCAATGAAGAAGATCAAAACCAAAAATGAGATCATATTCACTAACAGGTCGACTTGCCATGAAAGTGTGCGGACAACGGGCTTAATGTGATTGCGCTAGAACAAACAGGGTGAACTTGCCACGAGAACCTTGACACCAAGATACAATAGCATGACTGAGACCGATTTGCATAAAAAGGGGACCTCCGAAGACTTGTAGTCCAGTGTCGTCATGATACTCGTCTTGTTCCTACCAAGAATCCCGGTTTTTCCAAACTCTGCGAACGAAGAAGTTGCCTCGTGTTTGCCGACTTTTCCATGTTTTACTTGAGGACAAGCAAAGATTCAAGCTTAGGGGAGTTTGATAACACAAAATCATATAGATATTTTCATGCATAATTCAACTAAAATCTAACCGTTTTCGATCCGATTTCGGGTTATTTCCGTATATTTGTCTGATGTTTTACAGGTATTCAACGATCACGTCTAAACAAGGCAACATGAAGAAAAGAAGCAATCTCAGATGAAATATGGACGAAAAAGGAGTGAAAACACAATGAAAAGCGCAGCAATCAGTTTTTGCTGATGTGACGACCGTCACACGGGTGACGACCGTCACACCTTGTGACGACCGTCATGCAGGCAAAAACGCCCCACTCAGATTCCACGTCAAAAGAGCAGTTCCAATTTCCATTAAGTGGATCACTACTCCCTAAGTTATCTGCCTCAAAGTCCATCATCCTCAGAGATAACCGTTGGGATTCCACTTCTACAAAAAGGGAAGCAGAGGACTTCAGAAAGGGTGCTGCATTCATACCACGAAGTGCTGCCGAATTTAATTTCCAGAGCAACTTATTTTCCATTTTTTATTTGTATTCATTTCCCTTTACATTTCCTTATTCCCATTTCCGCTGTTTTGTAATTGCTATTGTACTGTACGATCAAATTGGCACTAAAGACCAGAATCCTGCCAACATCTGTGGAGGATCTGCCCAAAGGCCAATTGGCATATTTACAGGTTTTCATTTTGATCGACTTCTGTTTTTATTATAATGCAATTTATTATTTATTATTATTATTTATGTTTTGTTTTTCCCAATTCCATGTCTAGCTAAACTTAGGCAATCGATATGTAGTAATAATTCGAATGGGATTTGATAACTCTTGTTTGAAAACTTTCTTTTCACAAAAGTAATCTATGGTCTAAGTGTTTAAAATTGATTCACGAAATAAACTTCGTCGCGAAAGCGAGAACTTATTTAAAAGTAGTTTTGCCACGAAAGTGGGAAATTAATTAAGATACGAACCAACAAGCGAAAGCTGCGGTAAGATCAGATAGTAAACACTAGGCATTTGTTTTAATAACAGCGAAAGCACTTTAAAATGAATTAGAAGTTAGAGATTTCCAAAAAATGATTTTAACCCCGAACGGGATACGAAAGTGTACGTTTGGCCCTTAGGATTATGATTAGCGTCAACAACCATCGTGAGACGAGAGTCTTCGAATCTCCATTTTCTGCTTAAATAAACTGTGAAAACTATTTCATACACCAATAATTTATCAAATCCCTGAAGAACACAATTACTACGTATCGATTCAATTAATTAAAATCTAAATAGTAATCTTAGTTCCCTCTTTTAGTGACAATCTTATTCCCTTAAAACATATTCTACCTAGCTAAACATAGTAACTCCCGAGAACACTAGTTTGATTACGAGTCCCTGTGGGATCGATATCTTTTATTACTACGCGATAGACTGTGCATTTGCAGTTAGTTGTATTAGACATAGAAAGTCGCGATCACTATGTTTTGTTTTTAGTTGAGATTTACCCCTTTTGTTACATATCTTTATGAGCAGGTATTATTTATGTTTCGTTTCAATGATAATGTGATACGCCTCTTTTATACCATGTTTTAATTTATACTCTGATGAAACTTTTATTAATTGCTTAAATGATTTAAGTGTTTATTTTGGGGGTATAGAAAGGGGGTGTTACATTAAGTGGTATCAGAGCCAGTGTTGAGTCAGTTGTGTCTGTCTTCTTGTTGTGTTGGTTAAACGGTTGTTTGACCTTGTTGTTATTTTTGGGAATCCTCAGAATATGACTGGTCGTAATGACACTGCTATGGCTGCGGAATTGGAGGCTATGGCAAGAGCAGTGCAAGGTGCTCGAATGTGAATGCGAATGATGAGTTTAGAAAGAATCAGCCGCCTGTATTCAAAGGAAGGTTTGATCCTGACGATGCTCAGATCTGGTTGAAGGAGGTTGAGCGAATCTTTAGAGTTATGAACAGTGTTGAGGGGAACAAGGTGAGACTTGTGACTCATATGTTGAGGGAAGAGGTTGATAACTGGTGGGTCAGTATGAGGCAAGTTCTTGAGGTGGATGACGAAGAAATAACTTGGGATTTGTTCCGCACTGAATTCTTGAGGAAGTACTATCCTGAGAGTGTGAAGGGTAAAAAGGAGATGGAATTTCTTGATTTGAAACAAGGCAACATGTCTGTGGTAGATTACACGGCTAAGTTTGTGGAACTAGTGCAGTTTCATCCTCATTATGCAACTGTTACGGCAGAGTTCTCTAAATGCATTAAGTATGAGAATGGCTTGCGTCCGGAGATAAAGCAAGCGGTGGGTTACCAGAGGATACGAATATTTTCGGACTTGACCGAATGTTGTAGGATTTTTGAAGAGGATAGTAGAGCTCGTTCTATTCACTACAAGAGTTTGAGTGAGAAGAAAGGCAAGCAACAAGTGAAGAGTGGACCTTATGTGACGCCTGTTGATAAGGGCAAGTATAGGGGAAACTTTGATAGGAAATCGAGAGGTGGAAGTTCGGGTGCAATCAAATGTTACAAGTGTGGCGTGATGGGTCACAAATCTTTTGAGTTTGAGAAGTCTACGGAGAAGTGTGCTAATTGTGGAAGTTTTGGGCATACCACTTCTGAGTGTAGAAGGAATGTGGTAAAGTGTTTTAACTGTGGAGAAGTTGGTCATATTAGCACCAAGTGTACACAACCAAAGCAAGCTCAGTCGGGTGGAAAAGTATTTGCATTAGCCGGTTCATACACTACTAATGCGGATCGCTTGATTAAAGGTACGTGCTTTATTAATAATATGCCTTTAGTTGCTATTATTGATACTGGAGCGACTCATTTGTTCATTTCTCTTGAATGTGCTAAGCGTTTGGGTTTGCGCATGGTTTCTTTGAGTGGTGGCATGGTTATTGAGACTCCTGCTTCAGGGTCGGTAACTACTTCTTTGGTGTGCGTAAGTTGTCCCTTGACCATGTATGATAAAGACTTTCTTATGGATTTGGTGTGTTTGCCGTTGGAAGGCTTGGATGTGATTTTGGGTATGAATTGGTTGCAATTTAATAGAGTCCATTTAGATTGCTATCATAAGTTGGTGAGGTTTCCTTCTTTGGAAGATGATGAAAGTGAGAGCTTTCTATCCACTAAAGAGTTGAAGAAACTTTTGGCGGACGAAGCTCAGTTGTTTGGTTTATTTGCATTGTTGTCGGTAGAGGACAAGGTTGGACTTGACGTGTTTCCAGTGGTGTGTGAATTTCCAGAAGTATTTCCGGAGGATGTTACGGATGTACCACCGGAAAGGGAAGTTGAATTTTCTATTGATCTAATTCCGGGTACTAGACCAATTTCGATGGCACCGTATCGTATGTCAGCATCAGAATTAGTAGAGTTGAAGGAGCAGTTGAGTGAATTGTTAGAAAAGAGATTTTTTAGACCAAGTGTTTCTCCTTGGGGTGCACCGGTGTTGTTAGTAAAGAAAAAGGATGGGAGTATGCGGTTGTGTATTGATTATCGACAGTTGAACAAAGTGATAATTAAGAATAAGTATCTGCTTCCTAGAATTGATGATTTGATGGACCAATTGGTTGGAGCATGAGTTTTTAGCAAGATCGATCTAAGATCAGGTTATCACCAGATTCGTGTGAAGGAAGGAGACGTTCAAAAGACGACTTTTAGGACACGCTATGGACATTACGGATATCTAGTGATGCCATTCGGAGTTTCTAATGCGCCAGGTGTGTTTATGGAGTACATGAATCGTATTTTTCATGAGCAGTTGGATCTTTTTGTGGTTGTGTTTATTGACGACATTTTGATTTATTCTAAGTCTCAAGAAGAGCATGAGGAACATTTAAGAATTGTGTTATAGATTTTGAGGGAGAAGCAATTGTATGCCAAGTTGTGGAAGTGTGAATTTTGGTTGTCAGAAGTGAGCTTTCTTGGGCATGTTATTTTAGGTGATGGTATTAGTGTTGATCCGTCTAAGATTGATGCGGTAATGCAATGGGAGACACCTAGAACAGTTATGGAGATTCGAAGCTTCTTAGGCTTGGCAGGTTATTATCGGAGATTTATTGAAGGGTTTTCGAAGATGGCACTTCCGTTAACACAAGTAACTTGTAAGGGAAAGGCTTTTATTTGGGATGTTGATTGTGAGAAGAGTTTTATGGAGATAAGGAGAAGATTGACAACAACGCCGATCTTGATTTTGTCAAATCCTACAAAACCTTTTGTGGTATATTGTGATGCTTCTTTGACTAGTTTAGGTGGTGTTTTGATGCAAGATGGGAAGGTTGTGGCTTATGCTTCTAGGAAGTTAAGAGTGCACGAAAAGAATTACCCTACTCATGATTTGGAATTAGCGGTCGTGGTATTTGTGTTGAAAATTTGGAGGCATTATCTTTATGGTGCAAGATTTGAAGTTTTTAGTGACCACAAGAGTTTGAAGTATTTATTTGATCAGAAGGAATCGAATATGAGGCAAAGAAGATGGCTAGAGGTTTTGAAGGACTATGATTTTGGATTAAATTATCATCCGGGTAAGGCAAATGTGGTGGCTGATGCCTTAAGTCGGAAGTCTTTGCATATGTCCACAATGATGGTAAAGGAATGGGAATTATTGGAGAATTTCAGAGATTTGAGTTTGATTTGTGATATGACGTCGAGGAGCCTGAGACTTGGTATGCTTCATATCACGAATGATTTTCTTGCAACCGTTTGCGAAAGGAAAAAGTTGGACTTGAAGTTTGTTGACTTGATGATAAAAGAGAATGAAGATTTCAATGTTGATGATTTTGGAGTTTTGAGGTTTCGTGGTCGTATTTGTATTCCTGATGATGCTGAGTTGAAAAGAATGATATTGGAGGAAGGACACCGTAGTAATTTGAGTATTCATCTGGGAGCAAATAAGATGTACCAAGACTTGAATAAGATCTTTTGGTGTGGGTTGAAGAGAGATGTGGCTCAGTTTGTGTATGCGTGTTTGACTTGTCAGAAGTCTAAAGTGGAACATCAGAAACCTATGGGATTAATGCAACCGTTGGATATTCCAGAGTGGAAATGGGATGGTATCTCGATGGATTTTGTTACAGGGTTGCCGAATACACAGAGAGGTCACAATGCAATTTGGGTGATTGTTGATAGACTTACTAAATCTGCTCACTTTATTCTGATTGATATTAGTTATCCTTTGGAGAAGTTAGCTGAGATCTATGTTCGGGTGATTGTGAAGTTGCATGGAGTTCCCAAGAGCATTGTATCGGATAGAGATCCAAGGTTTACTTCAAGGTTTTGGGAAAGTTTGCAAAAGGCTTTGGGTTCTCAGTTAAGATTGAGTTCGGCTTATCATCCGCAAACAGATGGTCAAACCGAAAGGACAATTCAATCGTTGGAAGATCTGTTACGAGCTTGTGTGCTAGAGCAAGGTGGTGTGTGGGATAGTTATTTAGCGTTGATTGAATTCACCTATAATAACAGTTTTCATTCGAGTATCGGTATGACTCCATTTGAAGCTTTGTATTGTCGAAAATGTCGAACACCTTTGTGTTGACATGAGACTGGTGAGAGGTTGGTGGTTGGACCGGAGATGGTACAGCAGACGATAGAGAAGGTGAGGTTGATTCGAGAAAAGATGGGAGCTTCTTAGAGTAGGCAGAAAAGTTATCATGATAAGAGAAGGAAGGATCTTAAATTTCAAGAGGGCGACCATGTGTATTTGAGAGTTACGCCGGTTACGGGTGTGGGTCGTGCTTTGAAGTCGAGGAAGTTGACTTCTCGTTTCATTGGTCCATATTAGATTATCGCACGAGTTGGTGTTGTGGCTTATCGTGTGGCATTGCCTTCGAGTCTTTCGAATTTGCATGATGTTTTTCATGTTTCTCAACTTCGGAAGTATGTTTCGGATCCGTCACATGTTATCCCTATGGACGAGGTTGAAGTAAGAGATAAGCTTACAGTGGAAGCTTTGCCGATTATAATTTTGGACCGTGAGATTAAGAAGTTAAGGGGCAAGGATATCGCGCTTGTGAAAGTAGCATGGGGAGGTGCTGCAGAAGGCAATATGACTTGGGAATTGGAAAGTAAGATGCGAGAGTCGCATCCAGAGTTGTTTGGGTCAGGTAATATTTTCGAGGACGAAAATTTCTAAAGTGGGGGAGAGTTGTAACGCCCCGATTCTGAATTTCCCATTATTTTGTTTTTTAATTTATTGGTTAATTGTTATTTTATTGTGGAATTATATGATAATATGTTATGTGTGTATGTTGTAGTATTTTATTATTTGGAGAGTTTTGGGAATTAATTAGAGGGTGTTTTAGATAATCCTCGATTAGTAGTTATTTTGAGAGAAATAGAGTAGAAAGAGTATAAGTGGAAAAGAGAAAGAATAGAGAGAATAGAAACCAAGAGGAAAGCAAAAAAAAGAGAAAGAAAGGAAGAGAAGAGAAAAGGGGAGAAAAACCTAGAATCATCAAGAATCCACTTCTAAACTTTCGGTTGATCGGGTAAGAGTGTGAAACTTTATTATTCTTGTAATGTGTATGATTATGTGTGTTCTTGTTGGTTTTTTTTTTGGATTGGAGAGAGTTTTGCTCATTTTTCATTCTAGGGCATAGTATGGATTTAATCGATAGAACCCGAGTTTTCGTTGGTGAAAGTGAGATTAAGTAGTAGCATTTATGTCGGGTGATGTTAGGCTAAGTGCTGGAATGAGTTGGGACTTAATCAGGTGAATCCAAGAGTTTTGGAGTGGAAGAACAGTGGGAAAATTCTGGTTCACAGACGCTCGCTAGCATGTTCACTAGGCGAGCTGGTCGCGTACGTTCGCTAAGCGAGCAGTGGCGAATAGATGGCGAATGGTCCCAGACTTGGACATAATGCATGTTGTGGTGTTCGCTAATAGCGAATGGGGGTAGCGAAGGTTCGCTAGGGGTTCGCTGAGCGAGCGAGGTAGCGAACGAAGTCAGAGACTTCTGTTTGCCTTCGCGAGCTTGTTCGCTAGGCGAACGAGTAGCGAATACTCAGTAGGAGTTCGCTAAGCGAGTAGGTGGCGAACGTGGAAGGTTATGTTTTCTTTAATGTTTCCATCCGAGTTCGGGTTTCCGACTTAAATTTGATTATTTTCTTGCTTGAGGCATCGATCATGCTGAGTTATATTGTGTTGTGGGTAGCCATATGGCGTGAATCCTAGATTATGAACTGTAGTATGTGTATGTGGCCGTTTGGCAATTTTATGCAATTGTTCGAATTAAATGGAATTGCATGGTGGTATTAATGTGAATGTCCATAATTGTATGTACTTGTATGATGTGAAGAATGCTTGAATATGTTTGTAAACATGTGTGCATTTTAAGAGTGTTTAGAGTCGTGTTGCATGTGTAGCATCATGATTGCATTCTTGTGTGTTTGATCCCGCGTAGGATCTGCAGAAACCTCGTGTGCCCTTGTGAGGTGTGAGCGATGCTCTGCCGTGTCAGTTCTCTTTTCTTTTTCTTTTGTCCTTAAGCCTTTAGCTAGATAGTTTAAACACACACTTTTAGGTTTTTGCGTGTGGATCCCGTCGTAAAAACCTTCCCCTTACGACGGACGTGAGGGGTGCTAATACATTCCCCTTACGTAACCGACTCTCGAATCCAGACATGGTTGTGATGACCTTGTCTTTCCCTTTTTCTTTAGGTTTTTGCGATCGTTTCCTTTCCCTCTCTTTGGGATAAATAACGAAAGTGGCGACTCTTCTGTTTTTCTGTCGGTGGTTTTTCGCAGTTGCGACAAGCGAAACCCACACCGGCCACTACAACCAAAAGGATGATAGGACAAACACTATCGCACAACCTGACATCAATAAAATGACAGACCCCCCAAGATAAGGATGACGGTGCGAAACTCACATCGACCATTACCACTAAACGGATGATAAGACAAACAATATCGCACAATCTGACATCAATAAGATGACAGACCCCCCACCAAAAGGATGACGGAGCGAAACTCACACCGACCACTACCATCAAAAGGATGATAGGACAAACACTATCGCACAATCTGACATCAATAAAATGACAAACGCTCCACCAAAAGGATGACGGAGCGAAACCCACACCGGCCACTACCACCAAATGGATGATAGGACAAACACTATCGCACAATCTGACATTAATAAGATGACTGACCCCTCACAGAAAGGATGACGGAGCGAAACTCACACCGGACACTACAACCAAAAGGATGACAGGACAAACACTATCGCACAATCTGACATCAATAAGATGACAGACCCCCCAGCAAAAGGATGACGGAGCAAACCTCACACCGGCCACAACCACCAAACGGATGATAGGACAAACAATATCGCACAATTTGACATCAATAACGATGACAGACCCCCCACCAAAAGGATGACGGAGCGAAACTCGCATCGACCACTACCACCAAAAGGATGACAGAACAAACACTATCGCACAATCTGACATCAATAAGATGACAGAGCCCCCACCAAAAGGATGACGGAGCGAAACTCACATCGGCAACTATCACTAAAAGGATGATGGGACAAACACTATCACACAATCTGACATCAATAAGATGAAAGACCCCCCACCAAAAGGATGACGAAGCGAAACTCACATCGGCCACTACCACCAAAAGGATTATAGGACAAAAACTATCACACAATCTGACATCAATAAGATGATAGAACCCCCACCAAAAGGATGACAGAGCGAAACCCACACCGACCACTACCACCAAAAGGATGATAGGACAAACACTATCGCATAATCTAACATCAATAAAATGAAAGACCCCCCGGGAAAAGGATGACGGAGCAAAACTCACATTGGCAACTACCACCAAACGGATGATAGGACAATCAATATTGCACAATCTGACATGAATAAGATGATAGACCCACCACCAAAAGGATGACGGAACGAAACTCACATCAGCCACTACCACCAAAAGGATGATAGAACAAACACTATCGCATAATCTGACATTAATAAGACGACAGACCCCCCACCAAAAGTATGACGGTGCGAAACTCACATCGGCCACTACCATTAAAAGGATGATAGGACAAACACTATCGCACAATCTGACATCAATAAGATGACAGACCCCCCACCAAAAGGATGATGGAGCGAAACCCACACCGGCCCCTACCACCAAAAGGATGATAGGGCAAACATTATCGCACAATCTGACATTAATAAGATGACAGACAACTCAGAGAAAGGATGACGGAGGGAAACTCACACCAGCCACTACAACCAAAAGGATGATAGGACAAACACTATCGAACAATCTGACATCAATAAGATGACAGGCCCCTCACAAAAAGGATGACGGAGGGAAACTCTCACCGGCCAATACAACCAAAAGGATGATAGGACAAACACTATCGCACAATCTAACATCAATAGGATGACAGACCCCCCAGGAAAAGGATGATGGAGCGAAACTCACACAGGCCACTACCACCAAACGGATGATAGGACAAACAATATCGCACAATCAGACATCAATAACAATGACAGACCCCCCACCAAAAGGATGACGGAGCGAAACTCAGATCGGCCACTACCACCAAAAGGATGCTAGAACAAACACTATCGCACAATCTGACATCAATAAGATGACAGAGCCCCCACCAAAAGGATGACGGAGCGAAACTCACATCGGCAACTATCACCAAAAGGATAATAGGACAAACACTATCACACAATCTGACATCAATAAGAAGAAAGACCCCCAACCAAATGGATGACGAAGCGAAACTCACATCGGCCACTACCACCAAAAGGATTATAGGACAAACACTATCGCACAATCTGACATCAATAAGATGATAGACCCCCCACCAAAAGAATGAAAGAGCGAAACCCACACCGGCCACTACCTCCAAAAGGATGATAGGACAAACACTATCGCACAATCTGACATCAATAAAATGACAGACCCCCCAGGAAAAGGATGACGGAGCGAAACTCACACCGGCTACTACCACCAAACGGATGATAGGACAAACAATATCGCACAATCTGACATGAATAAGATGATAGACCCACCACCAAAAGGATGACGGAGTGAAACTCACAACGACCACTACCACTAATAGGATGATAGAACAAACACTATCGCACAATCTGACATCAATAAGATGACAGACTCCCCACCAAAAGGATGACTGAGCGAAACCCGCATCGACCACTTCCACCAAAAGGATGATAGGACAAACACTATCGCACGATCTAACATTAAAAAAATGACAAACCCCTCACAGAAAGGATGACAGAGAAAAACTTACACCGGCCACTACAACCAAAAGGATGATAGGACAAACACTATCGCACAATCTGACTTCAATAAGATGACAGACCCCCCAGCAAAGGGATGACGGAGCGAAACTCACACAGGCCACTACCACCAAACGGATGATAGGACAAACAATATCGAACAATCTGACATCAATAAGATGACACACCCCCACCAAAATGATGATGGTGCAAAACACACATCGGCCACTATCACCAAAAGGATGATAGGACAAACACTATCACACAGTCTGACATCAATAAGATGAAAGGCCCCCCACCAAAAGGATGACGGAGCGAAACTCACATCGGCCACTACCACCAAAATTATTATAGGACAAACCCTATTAAACAATCTGACATCAATAAGATGACAGACCCCCCACCAAAAGGATGACAAGCGAAACTCACATCGTCCACTACCACCAAAAGGATGATAGAACAAACATTATCGCACAATCTGACATTAATAAGATGACAGACCCCTCACAGAAAGGATGATGGAGCGAAACTCACATCGGCCACTACCACCAAAAGGATGACAGGACAAACACTATCACACAATCTGACAATAATAAGATGACAGACCCTTCACAGAAAGGATGACAGAGCGAAACTCACACCGGCCACTACAACCAAAAGGATGATAGGACAAACACTATCGCACAATCTGACATCAATAAGGTGACAGACCCCCCACCAAAAGGATGACGGAGCGAAACTCACACCGGCCACTACAACCAAAAGGATGATAGGACAAACACTATCGCACAATCTGACATCAATAAGATGACGACCCCCCACCAAAAGGATGACAGAGCGAAACTCACACCGGCCACTACCACCAAAAGGATAATAGGACAAACATTACCGCACAATCTGACATCAATAAGACGACAGACCCCCCACCAAAAGGATGACGGAGCGAAACCCACACCGGCCCCTACCACCAAAAGGATGATAGGGCAAACATTATCGCACAATCTGACATCAATAAGATGACAGACAACTCAGAGAAAGGATAACGGAGGGAAACTCACACCAGCCACAACAACCAAAAGGATGATAGGACAAACACTATCGAACAATCTGACATCAATAAGATGACAGACCCCTCACAAAAAGGATGATGGAGGGAAACTCACACCGGCCAATACAACCAAAAGGATGATAGGACAAACAATATCGCAGAATCTAACATCAATAGGATGACAGACCCCCCAGGAAAAGGATGATGGAGCGAAACTCACACCGGCCACTACCACCAAACGGATGATAGGACAAACAATATCGCAAAATCAGACATCAATAACAATGACAGACCCCCCACCAAAAGGATGACAGAGCGAAACTCGGATCGGCCACTACCACCAAAAGGATGCTAGAACAAACACTATCGCACAATCTGACATCAATAAGATGACAGAGCCCCCACCAAAAGGATGACGGAGCGAAACTCACATCAGCAACTATCACCAAAAGGATGATAGGACAAACACTATCACACAATCTGACATCAATAAGATCAAAGACCCCCCACCAAAAGGATGACGAAGAGAAACTCACATCGGCCACTACCACCAAAAGTATTATAGGACAAACACTATCGCACAATCTGACATCAATAAGATGATAGACCCCCCACCAAAAGAATGACAGAGAGAAACCTACACCGGCCACTACCTCTAAAAGGATGATAGGACAAACACTATTACACAATCTGACATCAATAAAATGACAGACCCCCCAGGAAAAGGATGACGGAGCGAAACTCACACCGGCTACTACCACCAAACGGATGATAGGACAAACAATATCGCATAATCTGACATGAATAAGATGATAGACCCACCACCAAAAGGATGACGGAGCGAAACTCATAACGACCACTACCACCAAAAGGATGATAGAACAAACACTACCGCACAATCTGACATCAACAAGATGGCAGACTCCCCACCAAAAGGATGACGGAGCGAAACCCGCATCGGCCACTTCCACCAAAAGGATGATAGGACAAACACTATCGCACGATTTGACATAAAAAAATGACAAACCCCTCATAGAAAGGATGACAGAGAATAACTCACACCGGCCACTACAACCAAAAGGATGATAGGACAAACACTATCGCACAATCTGACTTCAGTAAGATGACAGACCTCCCAGCAAAGGGATGACGGAGCGAAACTCACACCGGCCACTACCACCAAACGGATGATAGGACAAACAATATCGAACAATCTGACATCAATAAGATGACACACCCCCACCAAAAGGATGACGGTGCAAAACTCACATCGGCCACTATCACAAAAAGGATGATAGGACAAACACTATCACACAGTCTGACATGAATAAGATAAAAGACCCGCCACGAAAAGGATGACGGAGCGAAACTCACATCGGCCACTACCACCAAAACGATTATAGGACAAACACTATTAAACAATCTGACATCAATAAGATGACAGACCCCCCACCAAAAGGATGACGAGCGAAACTCACATCGGCCATTACCACCAAAAGGATGATAGAACAAACACTATCGCACAATCTGACATTAATAAGATGACAGACCCCTCACAGAAAGGATGAAGGAGCGAAACTCACATCGGCCACTACCACCAAAAGGATGACAGGACAAACACTATCACACAATCTGACATTAATAAGATGACAGACCCCTCACAGAAAGGATGACAGAGCGAAACTCACACCAGCCATTACAACCAAAAGGATGATAGGAAAAACACTATCGCACAATCTGACATCAATAAGGTGACAGACCCCCCACCAAAAGGATGACGGAGCGAAACTCACACCGGCCACTACCACCAAAAGGATAATAGGACAAACATTACCGCACAATCTGACATCAATAAGATGACAGACCCCCCACCAAAAGGATGACGGGGCGAAACCCACACCGGCCCCTACCACCAAAAGGATGATAGGCCAAACATTATCGCACAATCTGACATCAATAAGATGACAGAAAACTCAGAGAAAGGATGACGGAGGGAAACTCACACCAGCCACTACAACCAAAAGGATGATAGGACAAACACTATCGCATAATCTGACATCAATAAGACGACAGACCCCTCACAAAAAGGATGACGGAGGGAAACTCACACCGGCCAATACAACCAAAAGGATGATAGGACAAACACTATCGCATAATCTAACATCAATAGGATGACAGACCCCCCAGGAAAAGGATGACGGAGCAAAACTCACAACGGCCACTACCACCAAACGGATGATAGGACAAACACTATCGCATAATGTGACATCAACAAGATGACAAACCACTCACAGAAAGGATGACGGAGCGAAACTCACACCTGCCACTACCACCAAAACGATTATAGGACAAACACCATTAAACAGTCTGACATCAATAAGATGACAGACCCCCCACCAAAAGGATGACGAGCGAATCTCACATCGGCCATTACCACCAAAAGGATGATAGAACAAACACTATCGCACAATCTGACATTAATAAGATGACAGACCCCTCACAGAAAGGATGAAGAGCGAAACTCACATCGGCCACTACCACCAAAAGGATGACAGGACAAACACTATCACACAATCTGACATTAATAAGATGACAGACCCCTCACAGAAAGGATGACAGAGCGAAACTCACACCAGCCGCTACAACCAAAAGGATGATAGGAAAAACACTATCGCACAATCTGACATCAATAAGGTGACAGACCCCCCACCAAAAGGATGACGGAGCGAAACTCACACCGGCCACTACCACCAAAAGGATAATAGGACAAACATTACCGCACAATCTGACATCAATAAGATGACAGACCCCCCACCAAAAGGATGACGGGGCGAAACCCACACCGGCCCCTACCACCAAAAGGATGATAGGCCAAACATTATCGCACAATCTGAAATCAATAAGATGACAGAAAACTCAGAGAAAGGATGACGGAGGGAAGCTCACACCAGCCACTACAATAATAAGGATGATAGGACAAACACTATCGCATAATCTGACATCAATAAGATGATAGACCCCTCACAAAAAGGATGACGGAGAGAAACTCACACCGACCAATCCAACCAAAAGGATGATAGGACAAACACTATCGCACAATCTAACATCAATAGGATGACAGACCCCCCAGGAAAAGGATGACGGAGCAAAACTCACAACGGCCACTACCACCAAACGGATGATAGGACAAACACTATCACACAATCTTACATCAATAACGATGACAAACCCCCCCACCAAAAGGATGACGGAGCGAAACTCGCATCGGCCACTATCACCAAAAGGATGACGGAGCGAAACTCGCATCGGCCACTATCACCAAAAGGATGATAGGACAAACACTATCGCACAATCTGACATCAATAAGATGACAGACCATCCACCAAAAGGATGACGAAGCGAAACCCACACCGACCACTACCGCCTAACGGATGATAGGACAAACATTATCGCACAATCTGAGATCAATAAGATGACAGACCCCTCAGAGAAAGGATGACGGAACGAAACTCACACCGGCCACTACAGCCAAAAGGATGATAGGACAAATACTATCGCACAATCTGACATCAATAAGATGACAGACCCCCCAGGAAAAGGATGACGGAGCGAAACTCACACCGGCCACTACCACCAAACGGATGATAGGACAAACAATATCGCACATTCTGACATCAATAAGATGACAGACCCCCCACCAAAAGGATGACGGAGTGAAACCCACACCGGCCACTACCACCAAAAGGATGATAGGACAAATACTATCGCACAATCTGATATTAATAAGATGACAAAACCCTCACAAATAGGATTACGGAGTAAAACTCACAAGGCCACTACCACCAAACGGATGATAGGACAAACACGATCGCATAATGTGACATCAACAAGATGACAAACCACTCACAGAAAGGATGACGGAGCGAAACTCACACCGGCCACTACCACCAAAACGATTATAGGACAAACACTATTAAACAATCTGACATCAATAAGATGACAGACCCCCCACCAAAAGGATGACGAGCGAAACTCACATTGGCCATTACCACCAAAAGGATGATAGAACAAACACTATCACACAATCTGACATTAATAAGATGACAGACCCCTCACGGAAAGGATGAAGGAGCGAAATTCACATCGGCCACTACCACCAAAAGGATGACAGGACAAACACTATCACACAATCTGACATTAATAAGATGACAGACCCCTCACAGAAAGGATGACAGAGCGAAACTCACACCAGCCACTACAACCAAAAGGATGATAGGAATAACACTATCGCACAATCTGACATCAATAAGGTGACAGACCCCCCACCAAAAGGATGACGGGGCGAAACCCACACCGGCCCCTACCACCAAAAGGATGATAGGCCAAACATTATCGCACAATTTGACATCAATAAGATGACAGAAAACTCAGAGAAAGGATGACGGAGGGAAACTCACACCAGCCACTACAACCAAAAGGATGATAGGACAAACACTATCGCATAATCTGACATCAATAAGATGACAGACCCCTCACAAAAAGGATGACGGAGGGAAACTCACACCGGCCAATACAACCAAAAGGATGATAGCACAAACACTATCGCACAATCTAACATCAATAGGATGACAGACCCCCCAGGAAAAGGATGACGGAGCGAAACTCACAACGGCCACTACCACCAAACGGATGATAGGACAAACACTATCGCACAATCTTACATCAATAACGATAATAAACCCCCCCACCAAAAGGATGACGGAGCGAAACTCGCATCGGCCACTATCACTAAAAGGATGATAGGACAAACACTATCGCACAATCTGACATCAATAAGATGACAGACCATCCACCAAAAGGATGACGAAGCGAAACCCACACCGACCACTACCGCCTAACGGATGATAGGACAAACATTATCGCACAATCTGAGATCAATAAGATGACAGACCCCTCAGAGAAAGGATGACGGAACGAAACTCACACCGGCCACTACAGCCAAAAGGATGATAGGACAAATACTATCGCACAATCTGACATCAATAAGATGACAGACCCCCCAGGAAAAGGATGACGGAGCGAAACTCACACCGACCACTACCACCAAACGGATGATAGGACAAACAATATCGCACATTCTGACATCAATAAGATGACAGACCCCCCACCAAAAGGATGACGGAGTGAAACCCACACCGGCCACTACCACCAAAAGGATGATAGGACAAATACTATCGCACAATCTGATATTAATAAGATGACAAAACCCTCACAAATAGGATTACGGAGTAAAACTCACAAGGCCACTACCACCAAACGGATGATAGGACAAACACGATCGCATAATGTGACATCAACAAGATGACAAACCACTCACAGAAAGGATGACAGAGCGAAACTCACACCGGCCACTACCACCAAAACGATTATAGGACAAACACTATTAAACAATCTGACATCAATAAGATGACAGACCCCCCGCCAAAAGGATGACGAGCGAAACTCACATTGGCCATTACCACCAAAAGGATGATAGAACAAACACTATCACACAATCTGACATTAATAAGATGACAGACCCCTCACGGAAAGGATGAAGGAGCGAAATTCACATCGGCCACTACCACCAAAAGGATGACAGGACAAACACTATCACACAATCTGACATTAATAAGATGACAGACCCCTCACAGAAAGGATGACAGAGCGAAACTCACACCAGCCACTACAACCAAAAGGATGATAGGAATAACACTATCGCACAATCTGACATCAATAAGGTGACAGACCCCCCACCAAAAGGATGACGGGGCGAAACCCACACCGGCCCCTACCACCAAAAGGATGATAGGCCAAACATTATCGCACAATTTGACATCAATAAGATGACAGAAAACTCAGAGAAAGGATGACGGAGGGAAACTCACACCAGCCACTACAACCAAAAGGATGATAGGACAAACACTATCGCATAATCTGACATCAATAAGATGACAGACCCCTCACAAAAAGGATGACGGAGGGAAACTCACACCGGCCAATACAACCAAAAGGATGATAGCACAAACACTATCGCACAATCTAACATCAATAGGATGACAGACCCCCCAGGAAAAGGATGACGGAGCGAAACTCACAACGGCCACTACCACCAAACGGATGATAGGACAAACACTATCGCACAATCTTACATCAATAACGATGACAACCCCCCCCACCAAAAGGATGACGGAGTGAAACTCGCATCGGCCACTATCACCAAAAGGATGATAGGACAAACACTATCGCACAATCTGACATCAATAAGATGACAGACCATCCACCAAAAGGATGACGAAGCGAAACCCACACCGACCACTACCGCCTAACGGATGATAGGACAAACATTATCGCACAATTTGAGATCAATAAGATGACAGACCCCTCACAGAAAGGATGACGGAACGAAACTCACACCGGCCACTACAGCCAAAAGGATGATAGGACAAATACTATCGCACAATCTGACATCAATATGACAGACCCCCCAGGAAAAGGATGACGGAGCGAAACTCACACCGGCCACTACCACCAAACGGATGATAGGACAAACAATATCGCACATTCTGACATTAATAAGATGACAGACCCCCCACCAAAAGGATGACGGAGTGAAACCCACACCGGCCACTACCACCAAAAGGATGATAGGACAAATACTATCGCACAATCTGATATTAATAAGATGACAAAACCCTCACAAATAGGATTACGGAGTAAAACTCACAAGGCCACTACCACCAAACGGATGATAGGACAAACACGATCGCATAATGTGACATCAACAAGATGACAAACCAATCACAGAAAGGATGACGGAGCGAAACTCACACCGGCCACTACCACCAAAACGATTATAGGACAAACACTATTAAACAATCTGACATCAATAAGATGACAAACCCCCCACCAAAAGGATGACGAGCGAAACTCACATTGGCCATTACCACCAAAAGGATGATAGAACAAACACTATCACACAATCTGACATTAATAAGATGACAGACCCCTCACGGAAAGGATGAAGGAGCGAAATTCACATCGGCCACTACCACCAAAAGGATGACAGGACAAACACTATCACACAATCTGACATTAATAAGATGACAGACCCCTCACAGAAAGGATGACAGAGCGAAACTCACACCAGCCACTACAACCAAAAGGATGATAGGAATAACACTATCGCACAATCTGACATCACTAAGGTGACAGACCCCCCACCAAAAGGATGACGGGGCGAAACCCACACCGGCCCCTACCACCAAAAGGATGATAGGCCAAACATTATCGCACAATTTGACATCAATAAGATGACAGAAAACTCAGAGAAAGGATGACGGAGGGAAACTCACACCAGCCACTACAACCAAAAGGATGATAGGACAAACACTATCGCATAATCTGACATCAATAAGATGACAGACCCCTCACAAAAAGGATGACGGAGGGAAACTCACACCGGCCAATACAACCAAAAGGATGATAGCACAAACACTATCGCACAATCTAACATCAATAGGATGACAGACCCCCCAGGAAAAGGATGACGGAGCGAAACTCACAACGGCCACTACCACCAAACGGATGATAGGACAAACACTATCGCACAATCTTACATCAATAACGATGACAAACCCCCCCACCAAAAGGATGACGGAGCGAAACTCGCATCGGCCACTATCACCAAAAGGATGATAGGACAAACACTATCGCACAATCTGACATCAATAAGATGACAGACCATCCACCAAAAGGATGACGAAGCGAAACCCACACCGACCACTACCGCCTAACGGATGATAGGACAAACATTATCGCACAATTTGAGATCAATAAGATGACAGACCCCTCACAGAAAGGATGACGGAACGAAACTCACACCGGCCACTACAGCCAAAAGGATGATAGGACAAATACTATCGCACAATCTGACATCAATAATATGACAGACCCCCCAGGAAAAGCATGACGGAGCGAAACTCACACCGGCCACTACCACCAAACAGATGATAGGACAAACAATATCGCACATTCTGACATCAATAAGATGACAGACCCCCCACCAAAAGGATGACGGAGTGAAACCCACACCGACCACTACCACCAAAAGGATGATAGGACAAATACTATCGCACAATCTGATATTAATAAGATGACAGAACCCTCACAAAAAGGATTACGGAGTGAAACTCCCACCGGCCACTACAACCAAAAGGATGATAGGACAAACACTATCGCACAATCTGACATCAATTTGATGACAGACCCCCCAGCAAAAGGATGACGGAGCGAAACTCACACCGACTACTACCACCAAACGGATGATAGGACAGACAATATCGCACAATCTGACATCAATAACGATGACAGACCCCCCACCAAAAGGATGATGGAGAGAAACTCACATCGGCCACTACCACCAAAAGGATGATAGAACAAACACTATCGCACAATCTGACATCAATAAGATGAAAGACCCCCCACCAAATGGATGACGGAGCGAAACTCACATCGGCCACAATCACCAAAAGGATGATAGGACAAACACTATCACACAATCTGACATCAATATGATGAAAGACCCCCCACCAAAAGGATGACGGAGCGAAACACACATCAGGCCACTACCATCAAAAGAATTATAGGACAAACACTATCGCACAATCTGACATCAATAAGATGACAGACCCCCCACCAAAAGGACGATGGAGCGAAACACACATCAGGCCACTACCAGCAAAAGGATGATAGGACAAACACTATCACACAATCTGACATCAATAAGATGACAGACCCCCCACCAAAAGGATGACGGAGCGAAACTCACATCAGCCACTACCACCAAAAGGATGATAGAACAAACACTATCGCACAATCGGATATCAATAAGATGAGAGCCCCCCCACCAAAATGATGACTGAGCGAAACACACACCGGCCACTACCACCAAAAGGATGATAGGACAAACACTATCGCATAATGTGACATCAACAAGATGACAAACCATTTACAGAAAGGATGACAGAGCGAAACTCACACCGACCACTACAACCAAAAGGATGATAGGACAAACACTATCGCACTATCTGACATCAATAAGATGATAGACCCGTCACAGAAAGGATGGCTGAGGGAAACTCACACCGGCCACTACAACCAAAAGGATGATAGGACAAACACTATCGCACAATCTGACATCAATAAGATGACAGACCCCCCATGAAAAGGATGACGGAGCGAAACTCACACCGACCACTACCACCAAACGGATGATAGGACAAACAATATCGCACAATCTGACATCAATAAGATGACAGACCCCCCATCAAAATGATGACGGAGCGAAACACACATCAGGCCGCTACCACGAAAAGGATGATACAACAAACACTATCGCATAAACTAAATTCAATAAGATGACAGACCCCACACTAAAAGGATCACGGAGCGAAGCTCACACCGGCCACTACCATAAAAAGGATGATATGAAAAACACTATCGCACAATCTGACATCAATAAGATGACAGACCCTCCACTAAAAGGATGACGGAGCGAAACCCACACCGACCATTACCTCCAAAAGAATGATAGAACCAACACTATCGCACAATATGACATGAATAAGATGACAGACCCATCACAAAAAGGATGACGAAGCGAAACTCACACCGGACACTACAACCAAAAGGATGATAGGACAAACACTATCGCCCAATCTGACATCAATAAGATGACAGACCCCCCACCAAAAGGATGACGGAGCAAAACTCATATCGGCCACAATCACCAAAAGGATGATAGGACAAACACTATCACACAATCTGACATCAATAAGATGAAAGACCCCCCACCAAAAGGATGAAGGAGCGAAACACACATCAGGCCACTACCACCAAAAGAATTATAGGGCAAACACTATCGCACAATCTGACATCAATAAAATGACAGACCCCCCACCAAGAGGACGACGGAGCGAAACACACATCAGGCCACTATACCAAAAGGATGATAGGACAAACACTATCGCACAATCTGACATCAATAAGATGACAGACCCCCCACGAAAAGGACGACGGAGCGAAACTCACATCGGCCACTACCACCAAAAGGATGATAGAACAAACACTATCGCGCATTCTGATATCAATAAGATGACAGACCCCCCACTAAAATGATGACGGAACGAAACTCACACCGGCCACTACCACCAAAAGGATGATAGGACAAACACTATCGCATAATCTGAAATCAATAAGATGACAGACCCCCCACCAAAAGGATGACAGAGCGAAACCCACACCGGCCACTACCACTAAAAGGATGATAGGACAAACACTATCGCACAATCTGACATCAATAAGATGACAAACCCCTCACAGAAAGGATGACGGAGCGAAACTCACACTGGCCACTACAACCAAAAGGATGATAGGACAAACACTATCGCACAATCTGACATCAATTTGATGACAGGCCCCCTAGCAAAAGGATGACGGAGCGAAACTCACACCGACTACTACCACCAAACGGATGATAGGATAAACAATATCGCACAATCTGACATCAATAACGATGACAGACCCCCCACCAAAAGGATGACGGAGCGAAACTCACATCGGCCACTACCACCAAAAGGATGATAGAACAGACACTATCGTACAATCTGACATCAATAAGATGAAAGACCCCCCACCAAATGGATGACGGAGCGAAACTCACATCGGCCACAATCACCAAAAGGATGATAGGACAAACACTATCACACAATCTGACCTCAATATGATGAAAGACCCCCCACCGAAAGGATGACGGAGTGAAACACACATCAGGCCACTACCATCAAAATAATTATAGGACAAACACTATCGCACAATCTGACATCAATAAGATGACACACCCCCACCAAAAGGACGATGGAGCGAAACACACATCAGGCCACTACCACCAAAAGGATGATAGGACAAACACTATCACACAATCTGACATCAATAAGATGACAGACCCCCCAGCAAAAGGATAACGGAGCGAAACTCACATCGGCCACTACCACCAAAAGGATGATAGAACAAACACTACCGCACAATCTGATATCAATAAGATGACATCCCCCCCACCAAAATGATGACTGAGCGAAACACACACCGGCCACTACCACCAAAAGGATGATAGGACAAACACTATCGCATAATGTGACATCAACAAGATGACAAACAACTCATAGAAAGGATGACGTAGCGAAACTCACACCGGCCACTACAACCAAAAGGATGATAGGACAAACACTATCCCACTATCTGATATCAATAAGATGACAGACCCCTCACAGAAAGGATGGCTGAGGGAAACTCACACCAGCCACTACAACCAAAAGGATGATAGGACAAACACTATCGCACAATCTGACATCAATAAGATGACAGACCCCCCATGAAAAGGATGACAGAGCGAAACTCACACCGGCCACTACCACCAAACGGATGATAGGACAAACAATATCGCACAATCTGACATCAATAAGATGACAGACCCTCCACCAAAACGATCACGGAGCGAAACACACATCAGGCCACTACCATGAAAAGGATGATACAACAAACACTATCGCATAAACTAAATTCAATAAGATAAGAGACCCCACACTAAAAGGATCACAGAGCGAAACTCACACCGGCCACTACCATAAAAAGGATGATATAAAAAACACTATCGCACAATCTGACATCAATAAGATGACAGACCCTCCACTAAAAGGATGACGGAGCGAAACCCACACCGGCCATTACCACCAAAAGGATGATAGAACCAACACTATCGCACAATCTGACATGAATAAGATGACAGACCCCTCACAAAAAGGATGACGAAGCGAAACTCACATCGGACACTACAACCAAAAGGATGATAGGACAAACACTATCGCCCAATCTGACATCAATAAGATGACAGACCCCCCACCAAAAGGATGACGGAGCGAAACTCATATCGGCCACAATCACCAAAAGGATGATAGGACAAACACTATCACACAATCTGACATCAATAAGATGAAAGACCCCCCACCAAAACGATGACGGAGCGAAACAGACATCAGGCCACTATCGCACAATCTGACATCAATAAGATGACAAACCCCCCACCAAGAGGACGACGAAGCGAAACACACATCAGGCCACTAGACCAAAAGGATGATAGGACAAACACTATCGCACAATCTGACATCAATAAGATGACAGACTGCCCACCAAAAGGACGACGGAGCGAAACTCACATCGGCCACTACCACCAAAAGGATGATAGAACAAACACTATCGCGCATTCTGATATCAATAAGATGACAGACCCCCCACTAAAATGATGATGGAACGAAACTCACACCGGCCACTACCACCAAAAGGATGATAGGAAAAACACTATCGCATAATCTGACATCAATAAGATGACAGACCCCCCACCTAAAGGATGACAGAGCGAAACCCACACCGGCCACTACCACCAAAAGGATGATAGGACAAACACTATCGCACAATCTGACATCAATAAGATGACAAACCTCTCACAGAAAGGATGACGGAGCGAAACTCACACTGGCCATTACAACCAAAAGGATGATAGGAAAAACACTATCGCACAATCTGACATCAATAAGATGACAGACCCCTCACAGAAAGGATGACTAAGGGAAACTCACACCGGCCACTACAACCAAAAGGATGATAGGACAAACACTATCACACAATCTGACATGAATAAGATGACAAACCCCCCACCAAAAGGATCACGAAGGGAAACTCACACCGGCCACTACCACCAAACAGATTATAGGACAAACAATATCGCACAATCTGACATCAATAAGATGACAAACCCCCCACCAAAAGGATCACGAAGGGAAACTCACACCGGCCACTACCATCAAAAGGATGATATGACAAACACTATCGCACAATCTGACATCAATAAGATGACAGACCCTCCACCAAAAGGATGACGGAGCAAAACCCACACCGACCACTACCACCAAAAGGATGATAGGACCAACAATATCGCACAATCTGACATGAATAAGATGACAGAACCTCCACCAAAAGGATGACGGATCGAAACCCACACCGGCCACTACCACCAAAAGGATGATAGGACCAACAGTATCGCACAATCTGACATGAATAAGATGACAGAACCCTCACAGAAAGGATGACGAAGCGAAACTCACACCGGACACTACAACAAAAAGGATGATAGGACAAACACTATCGTACAATCTGACATCAATAAGATGACAGACCCCCCACCAAAAGGATGATGGAGCGAAACTCACATAGGTCACAATAACCAAAAGGATGATAGGACAAACACTATCACACAATCTGACATCAATAAGATGAAAGACCCCCCACCAAAAGGATGACGGAGCGAAACACACATCAGGCCACTACCACCAAAAGAATTATAGGACAAACACTATCGCACAATCTGACATCAATAAGATGACAGACCCCCCACCAAAAGGACGACGGAGGGAAACACACATCAGGCCACTACCACCAAAAGGATGATAGGACAAACACTATCGCACAATCTGACATAAATAAGGTGACAGACCCCCCACCAAAAGGACAACGGAGCGAAACTCACATCGGCCAC
This sequence comes from Lathyrus sativus, assembly GCA_963859935.3. NCBI lineage: Eukaryota > Viridiplantae > Streptophyta > Magnoliopsida > Fabales > Fabaceae > Lathyrus > Lathyrus sativus. The sequence continues at coordinate 185,015,035 of OZ012737.1, forward strand.
TACCACCAAAAGGATGATAGGACAAACACTATCGCACAATCTGACATCAATAAGATGACAGATCCCCCACCAAAAGGATGATGGAGCGAAACACACACCGGCCACTACAACCAAAAGGATGATAGGACAAACACTATCGCACAATCTAACATCAATAAGATGACAGACCCCCCACCAAAAGGATCACGGAGCGAAACTCACACCGGCCACTACCATCAAAAGGATGATAGGACAAACATTAGCGCACAATCTGATATCAATAAGATGACAGACCCTCCACCAAAAGGATAACGGAGCGAAACCCACACCGGCCACTACCACCAAAAGGATGATAGGACCAACACTATCGCACAATCTGACATGAATAAGATGACAAACCCCTCACAGAAAGGATGAAGAAGCGAAACTCACACCGGACACTACAACCAAAAGGATGATAGGACAAACACTATCGCACAATATGACATCAATAAGATGACAGACCCCCACCAAAAGGATGACGGAGCAAAACTCACATCAGCCACAATCACCAAAAGGATGATACGACAAACACTATCACACAATCTGACATCAATAAGATGAAAGACCCCCCACCAAAAGGATGACGGAGCGAAACACACATCAGGCCACTACCACCAAAAGAATTATAGGACAAACAATATCGAACAATCTGACATCAATAAGATGACAGACCCCCCACCAAAAGGACGACGGAGCGAAACACGCATCAGGCCACTACCACCAAAAGGTTGATAGGACAAACACTATCGCGCAATCTGACATCAATAAGATGACAGGCCCCCCACCAAAAGGACGACGGAGTGAAACTCACATCGACCACTACCACCAAAAGGATGATAGAACAAACACTATCACACAATCTGATATCAATAAGATGACAGACCCCCCACCAAAATGATGACGGAACGAAACTCGCACCGGCCACTACCACCAAAAGAATGATAGGACAAACTCTATCGCATAATCTGACATCAATAAGATGACAGACCCCCCACCAAAAGGATGACAGAGCGAAACCCACACCGGCCACTACGACCAATAGGATGATAGGACAAACACTATCGCACAATCTGACATCAATAAGATGACAAACCCCTCACAGAAAGGATGACGGAGCGAAACTCACACCGGCCACTACAACCAAAAGGATGATAGGACAAACACTATCACACAATTTGACATCAATAAGATGACAGACCCCTCACAGAAAGGACGACGAAGCGAAACTCACACCGGACACTACAACAAAAAGGATGATAGGACAAACACTATCGCACAATCTGACATCAATAAGATGACAGACCCTCCACCAAAAGGATGACGGAGCGAAACCCACACCGGCCACTACCACCAAAAGGATGATAGGACCAACACTATCGCACAATCTGACATGAATAAGATGACAGAACCCTCACAGAAAGGATGAAGAAGAGAAACTCACACCGGACACTACAACAAAAAGGATGATAGGACAAACACTATCGTACAATCTGACATCAATAAGATGACAGACCCCCCACCAAAAGGATGACGGAGCGAAACTCACATCGGTCACAATCACCAAAAGGATGATAGGACAAACACTATCACACAATCTGACATCAATAAGATGAAAGACCCCCCACCAAAAGGATGACGGAGCGAAACACACATCAGGCCACTACCACCAAAAGAATTATAGGACAAACACTATCGCACAATCTAAAATCAATAAGATGACAGACCCCCCACCAAAAGGACGACGGAGGGAAACACACATCAGGCCACTACCACCAAAAGGATGATAGGACAAACACTATCGCACAATCTGACATCAATAAGATGATAGACCCCCCACCAAAAGGACGACGGAGCGAAACTCACATCGGCCACTACCACCAAAAGGATGATAGGACAAACACTATTGCACAATCTGACATCAATAAGATGACAGACCCCCCACAAAAAGGATGACGGAGCGAAACACACATCAGGCCACTACCACGAAAAGGATGATACAACAAACACTATCGCATAATCTAACATCAATAAAATGACAGACCCCCCACCAAAAGGATCACGGAGCGAAACTCACACCGGCCACTACCATCAAAAGGATTATATGACAAACATTAGCGCACAATCTGACATCAATAAGATGACAGAACCTCCACCAAAAGGATGACGGAGCGAAACCCACACCGGCCACTACCACCAAAAGGATTATAGGACCAACACTATCGCACAATCTGACATGAATAAGATGACAGAACCCTCACAGAAAGGATGACGAAGCGAAACTCACACCGGACACTACAACCAAAAGGATGATAGGACAAACACTATCGTACAATCTGACATCAATAAGATGACAGACCCCCCACCAAAAGGATGACGGAGCGAAACTCACATCGGTTACAATCACCAAAAGGATGATAGGACAAACACTATCACACAATCTGACATCAATAAGATGAAAGACCCCCCACCAAAAGGATGACTGAGCGAAACACACATCAGGCCACTACCACCAAAAGAATTATAGGACAAACACTATCGCACAATTTGACATCAATAAGATGACAGACCCCCCACCAAAAGGACGACGGAGGGAAACACACATCAGGCCACTACCACCAAAAGGATGATAGGACAAACACTATCGCACAATCTGTCATCAATAAGGTGACAGACCCCCCACCAAAAGGACGACGGAGCGAAACTCACATCGGCCACTACCACCAAAAGGATGATAGGACAAACACTATCGCACAATCTGACATCAATAAGATGACAGACCCCCAACCAAAAGGATGACGGAGCGAAACACACATCAGGCCACTACCACGAAAAGGATGATACAACAAACACTATCGCATAATCTAACATCAATAAAATGACAGACCCCCCACCAAAAGGATCACGGAGCGAAACTCACATCGGTCACTACCATCAAAAGGATTATATGACAAACATTAGCGCACAATCTGACATCAATAAGATGACAAACCCTCCACCAAAAGGATGACGGAGCGAAACCCACACCAGCCACTACCACCAAAAGGATGATAGGACCAACACTATCGCACAATCTGACATGAATAAGATGACAGAACCCTCACAGAAAGGATGACGAAGCGAAACTCACACCGGACACTACAACCAAAAGGATGATAGGACAAACACTATCGTACAATCTGACATCAATAAGATGACAGACCCCCCACCAAAAGGATGACGGAGCGAAACTCACATCGGTTACAATCACCAAAAGGATGATAGGACAAACACTATCACACAATCTGACATCAATAAGATGAAAGACCCCCCACCAAAAGGATGACGGAGCGAAACACACATCAGGCCACTACCACCAAAAGAATTATAGGACAAACACTATCGCACAATTTGACATCAATAAGATGACAGACCCCCCACCAAAAGGACGACGGAGGGAAACACACATCAGGCCACTACCACCAAAAGGATGATAGGACAAACACTATCGCACAATCTGTCATCAATAAGGTGACAGACCCCCCACCAAAAGGACGACGGAGCGAAACTCACATCGGCCACTACCACCAAAAGGATGATAGGACAAACACTATTGCACAATCTGACATCAATAAGATGACAGACCCCCCACCAAAAGGATGACGGAGCGAAACACACATCAGGCCACTACCACGAAAAGGATGATACAACAAACACTATCGCATAATCTAACATCAATAAAATGACAGACCCCCCACCAAAAGGATCACAGAGCGAAACTCACACCGGCCACTACCATCAAAAGGATGATATGACAAACATTAGCGCACAATCTGATATCAATAAGATGACAGACCCTCCACCAAAAGTATGACGGAGCGAAACCCACACCGGCCACTACCACCAAAAGGATGATAGGACCAACACTATCGCACAATCTGACATGAATAAGATGACAGACCCCTCACAGAAAGGATGAAGAAGCGAAACTCACACAGGACACTACAACCAAAAGGATGATAGGACAAACACTATCGCACAATATGACATCAATAAGATGACAGATCCCCACCAAAAGGATGACGGAGCGAAACTCACATCGACCACAATCACCAAAAGGATGATACGACAAACACTATCACACAATCTGACATCAATAAGATGAAAGACCCCCCACCAAAAGGATGACGGAGCGAAACACACATCAGGCCACTACCACCAAAAGAATTATAGGACAAACACTATCGAACAATATGACATCAATAAGATGACAGACCCCCCACCAAAAGGATGACGGAGCGAAACACGCATCAGGCCACTACCACCAAAAGGTTGATAGGACAAACACTATCGCACAATCTGACATCTATAAGATGACAGACCCCCCACCAAAAGGACGACGGAGTGAAACTCACATCGACCACTACCACCAAAAGGATGATAGGACAAACTCTATCGCATAATCTGACATCAATAAGATGACAGACCCCCCACCAAAAGGATGACAGAGCGAAACCCACACCGGCCACTACGACCAATAGGATGATAGGACAAACACTATCGCACAATCTGACATCAATAAGATGACAAACCCCTCACAGAAAGGATGACGGAGCGAAACTTACACCGGCCACTACAACCAAAAGGATGATAGGAAAAACACTATCACACAATCTGACATCAATAAGATGACAGACCCCTCACAGAAAGGACGACGAAGCGAAACCCACACCGGACACTACAACAAAAAGGATGATAGGACAAACACTATCGCACAATCTGACATCAATAAGATTACAGGCCCCCACCAAAAGGATGACGGAGCGAAACTCACATCGGCCAGAATCACCAAAAGGATGATAGGAAAAACACTATCGCACAATCTGACATTAATAAGATGAAAGACCCCCCACCAAAAGGATGACGGAGCGAAACACACATCAGGCCACTACCACCAAAAGGATGATACAACAAACACTATCGCACAATAAGATGACAGACCCCTGACAGAAAGGATGACTGAGGGAAACTAACACCGGCCACTACAACCAAAAGGATGATAGGACAAACACTATTGCACAATCTGACATCAATAAGATGACAGACCCCCCAGGAAAAGGATGACGGAGCGAATCTCACATCAGCCACTACCACCAAACAGATGATAGGATAAACAATATCGCACAATCTGACATGAATAAGATGACAGACCCCCCACCAAAAGGATGACGGAGCGAAACACACATCAGGCCACTACCACCAAAAGGATGATACAACAAACACTATCGCACAATCTGACATCAATAAGATAACAGACCCCCCACCAAAAGGATCACGGAGCGAAACACGCATCAGGCCACTACCACCAAAAGGTTGATAGGACAAACACTATCGCACAATCTGACATCAATAAGATGACAGACCCCCCACCAAAAGGACGACGGAGTGAAACTCACATCGGCCACTACCACCAAAAGGATGATAGAACAAACACTATCGCACAATCCGATATCAATAAGATGACAGACCCCCCACCAAAATGATGACGGAACGAAACTCACACCGGCCACTACCACCAAAAGGATGATAGGACAAACACTATCGCATAATCTGACATCAATAAGATGACAGACCCCCCACCAAAAGGATGACAGAGCGAAACCCACACCGGCCACTACCACGAAAAGAATTATAGGACAAACACTATCGCACAATCTGACATCAATAAGGTGACAGACCCCCCACCAAAAGGACGACGGAGCGAAACTCACACCGGCCACTACAACCAAAAGGATGATAGGACAAACACTATCGCACAATCTGACATCAATAAGATGACAGACCCCCCAGGAAAAGGATGACGGAGCGAAACTCACACCGGCCACTACCACCAAACAGATGATAGGACAAACAATATCGCACAATCTGACATCAATAAGATGACAGATCCCCCTCCAAAAGGATGACGGAGCGAAACACACATCAGGCCACTACCACGAAAAGGATGATACAACAAACACTATCGCATAATCTAACATCAATAAGATGACAGACCCCCCACCAAAAGGATCACGGAGCGAAACTCACACCGGCCACTACCATCAAAAGGATGATATGACTAACACTATCGCATAATCTGACATCAATAAGATGACAGACCCCCCACCAAAAGGATCACAGAGCGAAACTCAAACCGGCCACAACCACCAAAAGGATGATAGGACAAACACTATCGCACTATCTGACATCAATAAGATTACAGACCCCCCCACCAAAAGGATGACGGAGCGAAACTCACATCGGCCACAATCACCAAAAGGATGATAGGACAAACACTATCGCACAATCTGACATCAATAAGATGACAGGTGTCGCTACTGCGAAAATCGGCGCCGGCTGAACAGAAGAGTCGCCACCGTGCGTTACTTATCCCACGGGAGGGAAAGGAAACGCTCAGAGTAAACCTCGCACAACACGGGAAAGGTATGGTCGTCGCAACCAAAACCTGGATTCGGGAGTCGGTTACGCAAGGGGAAGGTATTAGCACCCCTCACGTCCGTCGTACTCGACGGGATCCACGCTTGTTTTCGGGTATGGATTGTTATTCTATCTACGCTAAAGGTCAAGGGTTAAAAAGAAAGTAAAATGAAAATAAAAAATGACTCGGCAAAGTATCGCACTTTATGCCTACGTATTCCCGTCTGGAACGAGAAATCAGAGTCAACGTAGTTCGCCTACCTACGGGAAAGGAGGGGAAAGTTGCTCGCTAGGATATCGCATCCTATGCCTACGTACTTTCATACAGCATGAAAGATCAGAGCAAACGTAGTTCGGGCCACGTACGACACAAGCTTGTCTTGATTGATTTTATTCCTTCTGAAAAAGGTTTTCTGATTAGCGGTCCAAGCGGACAAAAATGACGTCTTGATGAGTTCACATTCTTTTACGGAAGAAGTGTCTTTTATTGTGTTTAAAATCTTTATGGTGTTTTTCTGTTTGTTTTGAGAAAGAAAGAGACAGAACTCTAACCTACGGTTGCGAAGGGAAACAAACTAACCTAATGTTATCATGCATGGGTTAAGACCTAGTGTCTATCATGCTCCTCTCTTGCACAGAGAGAAACAGAGATCCTACGGGATAGGCAGAAACAGAAACAATACCAGATATATACAGTAAAGCAGTAAAATGCATGGATGCAGCAATACAAGCGAGGCAAGGGAGTCCCACTCAACCTCGAACCTAGAAAACAATAGGCAAAAGTGAACAGGCTTCACTTTCGACCCAACAGGGTAAACAGCAAACAATACAGTCCGGAAAACCAATCAAGTACATCAGGAATGAAATATAACAGCAAAAGAAACAGCATCAACAGCTCTGAATCAACATCTGGCTTCAAGTAATCTCCAATCAGCTACAGGCTTCAACAAGCATCAATCTCCATCTTCATGACCTTCAGGCAAGGGCTTTGATCATCAGTCTTCTATCTGCAATGGCTTTTCTTCAAGCTCAAACCTCCAGGACGAGGGATTAGTCACAAGAGTGAATTGGGTGTTAAGCAATCAGTTGACTACCAAGGGTGGTGAACAGACTGCTTCTAACACAAGAGACATTTTCTCTCAAGAGTTTTATCTCATAGACACTATCACCAAGCCTTCCAAAGGAAGGGGGTGAGTGTCTTAGAGAGACTCTGAATCACAGAGAAGAATGGATGCAGACAAGGCATTCCATGTTTGAGAAACAAGCTTTCTAGTCTAGAGCTCTGCCTAGCTCCTAAACCCTAGTCTCCTCAACAGCTGCTGGTAAGAACCTCCTCTCCAACTCTGACAGTTGATCTTCAGTCTTTGAATCTCCAATGGCCTTTCTTCCTCAAGTCTTCAGCTCTCCCAAGTCCCCAGACAAACCCAATACCCAAACAAGCAAGCAACAATCCCCAGAGGGCACACCACACCAGACAGTCAAATATACAGACAATATTAATAGCAGTAGGGGAATCCTGACTTTTCCTAAGGGATCTAGTAACTACCCATAGCCCCTATAGTCCCATAACTAATCTAGTTGAATCCTAAGTCCTAAGGGAAAAAATTGAACTTCCTAAGTTGTCACCTAAAACCCTAGTTTTGTTCATGATGTTCAAGCATTTATTAATCACCTAAAATTAACTCCTAAAAATGGGAACTAAAATATTTCTACAAGTTGAATGTCTCATCTAAACAATATGAAAAGAATGACCAAAAAATATTAAAGCACGTAAGAGAACAAAAATCATCAAAATGATGCATGAAATGAATCTATTTAATATGACATTTATTTAGAAAATATGGAAAAAATATGAAATAAAAATAAAAATGAAATTTTATTTTTCTATAATATTCTAGACATCCTAAAGAAAATATGGTAAAAAGAATGGATTAAAATGCATTTTTTATGAATTAGTTATGAATTTATGAAATTGGTAAAAATTAAAATGGACATAAGAAAATTAAATGAATTAAAATGAGGGAGGGGGGTCAGAATAGAAGTTCGCCCCAGTTATATCCAGGATGGGCCCTCAGACAGGGGGTGCAGATAGCGCCTTCACACTAGGCCCAGCAACAATCAGAATCAAAGAAATAATAAAAACGCGCTGGGGGGTGAGGGAAGTAACAGATTCACGTTAGAAACTGGAATTGGGCTTACATTGGGGGTTTGAATAGCAACTAGCGCCCAGGCCCGCCCGTTTCAATTAATGAAACGGCGCGTTTTGGCCAAGTCATTTCCCTCCACAAATCAGATTGAACCAGGGCCATTGGATCACGCTATTAGTCAAAAGTCCAACTCCAAATGAAGGGTCCAGATTTCGTCTTCCTCAATTATTCTGAAACTTAGGGTTTTAATCTCCCATAGCAGCCATGCACGAGCAAGGTTCAAGCTCGTATTTCTCCATCACCAGGCCATGAATCATCACGCTGATGTGAAACCTTGCAAACAGCTATGGAGATTGAAGATCTGAGGCTTCTAGGTGTTGGATCTTGATCCACAAACTCAGCAATCAATTCTGTATGCAATGTTGTGATGATTCCTTGCTTGAATTATGCTGTCCAATGGAATTTGTAGTTTTAATGTTCTTGAATATGGTGCACGAAAATGAATGATAATCACTTGATCCTTGCTTCAATTCTGATCTATGATGAATATTGAATAGGATTGAATTGATTTTGATGATGATTTTGTGAAGAAAATGAGGAATTGGAGTGAAACTTCAATGAAAAAGAATGAGAAATCTTGTGAAATTCTTGGTGCCAATGAAGCTAACCCTTGCCAAATTCTCATTTCATGCTTATATAGACCCCAATGGTACATTCTAGATCCATCTTGCACATTCCCTTGTTTTCCAACTTTGATCCATTTTTGAAGTGTTTCTTCAATTACAAGTAACCAAAGATAACTTCATTTTTTCCTTCTAAACTCAAAAAAGTGTTTGAACCATTGTTCTTAGAATTGTTTTTCCATTCAAAATCATATATTGGAAGTCTCCATTTGGACTTGTAAATCTCCCAAACCATTTTTCAATTTGAAATTATTCACTTTATAAGCCTTTTTAGTTCATATTTTGACCAATCATGCAACTCCATGTTATGAGCTTCTCCAATAACTTGTGACCTTCTTTCTAGACTTAAAATTCCATTTGGAGCAAGTTTGATGTTGTAAGTTTTTCCATTTGAGGCCTCCTTGTATGAGTTTTGGACATAGGTTAAAATGACCTGTAATTCACAAATGCCCAAAATACCCTTTGCTTGCCAAGACCATAAGTTGAGTTCTCCACATCATATGAAGGCATGCCATACCATTCTAGAAATCTAAGACAATGAGGAACAATTCTTATGTTGACCAAGAATTCATTTGAAATCTCCTTGAGGGGTAAAAATTGCTTGGAAGTCAAGCCACTTTCACAGACAAAAATTCAGACACCTCAGATGACCTGTAACTTGCAAGGACCATAACTTGAGTTCTATAAATCTCCTTGAGGTCTTCCACCACTCAAATTAAAGGTATTGAGATCCTCTACAAGTTTCATGTTGGCCAAGAAGCCATTTGAAGCTAGCATTTTGACTTATCTTGCTTGGAACTTTGACCTAAACTAGGGGATTTTACAGAGAAACCCTAATTTAGTAACTCCTCTTCTCCTTGATTTCTCTTGAATTCTCCTTGGCATATCTCCATATCCTTCTTCATATGTCCAATTTTGATCCCCACATTTCTCCAATAGACTTGAATGCCCTCTTAAGTCAGTCAATTGACCTAGGGTTGACCTAGGGTTAGCCCAGATGAAACCCTAGTTGACTGTCTTCAACTATAGCTCTTGTGCTCTCATCAATGACTTGTCTCCTTCTCCAAATGACTTTCTAAGTCTCTCAAGATGTCTAGATACTCTTCATGCCTTCAATTCACAGCTCACCACCCTCTTGTTGACCCTCAGATACCTTCAGCTAGGAGATGGACTCAAGGCTTGATCTGCTGAACTCTTTGCTTTCAAAATCTTTCCTGATGACTTGAATAAGATGGAATTATGATGATAACCTCTTGCTAGGCCTCTAGAGATGATAATAATGATTGGTCCCCTGTTGAATGACTTGCTATGCTCATGCTATGCAGATGATTAGTCTATGTACATGACTCTATATGCAAATGCTAATGATAATGAAACATAAACCAAGTGAATAAGGTTGGGCAAATTTTAGGGTGCAACAGCTGCCCCTATTCAAGCGACTTGGACCCGATTGGGTGAAGAGCCCGGAGCCTTCAGACATTCGCGGTACGAGACGGTTGAATACTAGTGAAACCAGAAATTTGCCAACCGCAGAAATAAACTGCGCTCCTGCTTGGGGAACGACACTCATCAGCTGAATCTGACTGTTACGGTAACCCACTGATCTTGCGCGACCGTGCTGGGGATTGTCTTCATCGTTCTGAAGAGGATTCTGTTGCACCAGATTGCTTACTTGTCCACGTTAGGACTCTGTCCGTCATCGATATGAAGAAATCTCAACTAGAACCTGTCCACGTTAGGACTCCACTTGCTGTTAACCCAGAAAAATCTCGGCAACTCCGCTGGGGATAATTCGTCTGCATTTCCATAAACTGAACCGCCCACGTTATGAATAACGCTCTTCCACGTTAGGAATCACATCTGTCCACGTCAGGAATAACATCGTCCACGTTAGGAGTAACGCTTATCCACGTTAGGAATCACATCTGTCCACGTCAGGAATAACATCGTCCACGTTAGGAGTAACGCTTATCCACGTTAGGAATCATTTTTCTGTATCTGTCCACGTCAGGACTAAACCTTTCATTTTTCCACGTCAGGAAGCAATCTTCTTTCCGCGTAAGGAGAACTACGTCACTCTGTCCACGTAAGGACTCCAATACAACTCGATATATCCGCGTTAGGACTCCAATCTTTCCACGTAAGGAATTCAACTTTGGTTCTGAATCTGTCCAGGTCAGGACTCAACTCTTCTTGAATCTGTCCATGTAAGGACCCCAATTTTTCCACGTAAGGAATAAACTTCTTCTTCCACATTAGGAATATCTTCTTTGATCTGTCCGCGTCAGGACTCAATCTCTTCCACGTAAGGAATACCAACTTCTTTCCACGTAAGGAATAAATTCATCTTTCCACGTGAGGAAACCATCTTTCTTCCACGTAAGGAATGCTACTTTAACCTGTCCACGTAAGGACTTCACTCTTTCCACGTCAGAAATGCTGTCATTTCCACGTAAGGAATCCTCTTCTGATACGTCCGCGTAAGGACTACATCGTCCACGTTAGGACCCACTTCTTCATGTTAGGAATTATAATCTCTTTGATTTGTCCACGTCAGGACACTGATCTTGTCTTGATTTGTCCACGTTAGGACTCAGGCGTCTTCGACCCACTGAGGAAATAAGACTTGTCCACGTAAGGACTCACACATTGGTCTGATCTGTCCACGTCAGGACACCAACACAAAGAGTAACCACTTTTGTCAACGTCATGACTTCCCATTCCATCAATACCGAGAAACCGAATCTGCCCACGATAGGACTAACACGCTTCACCAATCCGGTAAAACAAACCTGTCCACGTTAGGACGCCCACTTCTGAAGAAATCCCGTCAATCTGGGAATAAATTGTCCACGTCAGGACTTAGTTCTCTAATAATCCTTACCCACAAACTTCTTTGCACTGACATGACAGCGACCTTGAGATGAACTCTACTGGGGATGTCTGGAAACCCACTATCGGACGCCTGTTCTGATAACCGGCGGTGGCCTCTGAAATTCTGATTCATGCGACCCGTTGATGACAAACAAACTCTGCTTGGGGATAAGGAGATTCTTATCCTGGCCACTCTGGCTGGGGAAAATAAGAGACATTTGCATAACTGACTCTGCTAGAGACAAAGAGGCTCTCATCATGCTGACTCTGTGGGGAATAATGCCAAAGCTGACATTATCATTGGATGTCTCATGGCTAGATCCTGACTGTTTGATTATTCATCTGAGCGAGAGCTCTCTCCACCTGAACTACTAGAGTACAGAAACTGCTTCAGCAAAATAAATGCTGGAAGGTGATGCCGACTCCGCTGGGAATAGCCAGATGCTACAGAATTATTCCAGCAAAATAAATGCTGGAAGGGTAATGTCAACTCAGCTGGGAAATTGGGAACTCAAACCAAACGTCTTGTTGAGGTAACCCCCTGCTGGGGAATATAACTCTGCTGGAGAATAGCAAATGCGCCTAATATGATTGAACTTCTGCTGGAAAGTGAACGGATATCACACGGTATTTTGACAAAATAAATGCCAACGCGCCACGCCAACTCTACCGGGGAGAGCCTTAATCTTCGAGTTCCACTGGGAGGAATGCAAATACCTGCTGGAAAGAGAACTCCACTAGAGGATGGAACGATTCTCTTGGGGGAAAATCAACTGACTCCACTGGGGGAGAGTAGATGACCCTTCAATCTAGGAACCGCCAAACTCTGCCGAGGACGAATAACTTTTCCGGAGCACGCCCTTTGGATAAGCTACGGCTAGCTGGGGGATTCTGCCCTTCTTCAGGAAGAACATGCGTGACCTGCGTGAAGGTCAAGTCTGTCGTCATCGCACTCTTTCTGATCATTTTCCTCGTACGGTTATGAAACCTGCAACCACACAAACAAAACAAGACAAGCCTATGCAACCAAATCAATTCAGGTTAGTGACGTTACACTCAGTTAATTCAAAGCTTTAACAATTGTTGGCAAGGGCCAGTGATGTTATACTCATGCTAGTTTCATTAAACTTAGGCGTTTTATCATGCGCAAAACAGTAAAGAACGGTGTCAAGTACTGAATAACACATTTTCATTGATTGGGCCCCTGAATGGGCGGAGTTTTTGTACACGGGATGTAACTCCTGAAAAGAGGAAGCTACGCAAAGCCAATATACAAGTATGCAAGTATTCACAAGAAAGCATAAATATTGACAAATTGAATTTTGTACACATGTCGGCAACTGGATGCAGATGAACACCACGAACTGATCCTCCCATGACTCGTCCGACTCTAATGCTTTCCCGGTATCCCTACTTCTGAAGAGGCTGTATCCGATAACTGACTCCTCAAATGCATTCTCCCGCATTGATGCTCATTGCAATATCAAATTCGGACCGCAGTCATTTGCCTTTCACATCCCTAACTTTTGCGTGAACCGCCCTTTACGGGTTTTCAGTTCACCGGGATACCCCTTTTTGCCGAAGCCGCCCAGTGTAGGTTTTCAACTTCGCGGGTGTACATTTTTTTCAATTTTATCCCTAACTTTTGCCCGAACCTTTCTATTCTGTTTTTGGTTCGCCAGGATGCCCCATTTTTGCCTGGACTCTCTTTTTTTTTCCAGCGGGTCTATTTTAAGCAAAGTATTTTTTAACTGCGTCCGAATTCACAGGTGACGCAAAGTCTTCTCCGTCCATGGTGGACAACAATAAAGCTCCTCCTGAAAAGACTTTACTAACAACGTATGGCCCTTCGTAGTTGGGGGTCCACTTGCCCCTGTGATCTGCTTGCGGCGGGAGAATCCTTTTCAGCACAAGGTCGCCCGTCTGAAAGCTTCGCGGAAGTATCTTCTTGTCGTACGCTTTCTTCATTCGTGTTTGGTACAAACGACCGTATGCCAGAGAAGCTAGCCTCTTCTCATCCATCAAACTCAGTTGGTTCAATCTATTCGTTACCCATTCTGCCTCGTCCAGCTGAACGTCTCGCAACACCCTCAGAGAAGGAATCTCAACTTCCAATGGTAGTACCGCTTCCATTCCGTATACCAACGAGAACGGAGTTGCCCCGGTTGATGTGCGTACCGTCGTACGATAACCGTGCAGAGCGAAAGGGAGCATCTCGTGCCAATCCTTATAAGTCACCACCATTTTCTGGACTATCTTCTTGATATTCTTATTGGCCGCTTCGACAGCGCCATTCATCTTGGGTCGGTACGGGGAGGAGTTGTGATGTTCGATCCTGAAATTCTGACAGAGCTCCTTCATCATTTTGTTGTTCAGATTAGAACCGTTATCCGTGATTATCCGCTCGGGGATTCCGTATCGGCAAATGATATCTCTCTTGATGAATCTAGCCACCACTTGCTTCGTTACATTTGCGTAAGACGCCGCTTCTACCCACTTGGTGAAATAATCGATTGCTACTAGGATGAACCGATGCCCGTTAGAAGCCGTCGGCTCGATCCTTCCGATCATATCGATTCCCCACATCGAGAATGGCCATGGAGATAACATCACATTTAGAGGACTTGGAGGCACATGTATCTTGTCAGCATAGATTTGGCACTTGTGGCACTTCCTTGCAAACTTGAAACAATCAGTTTCCATCGTCAACCAAAAGTAGCCTGCCCGCAGCAACTTTCTCGTCATAGCATGCCCACCAGCATGCGTGCCAAAGGCACCTTCGTGAATTTCCTCCATGAGAAGTTTTGCCTCTTTCTCGTCTACACAACGCAACAACACCAAATCGTGGTTTCTTCTGTACAAGACGCCATCCGGGTTCAAGTAGAAATTACCCGCTAATCTCCTGAGAGTCTTCTGATCTTGACTGGATGCCCCAGCCGGATACTCTTTATTCTTCAGGAAATTAAGGATATCAAAATACCACGGTTTGTCATCAGATGCTTCATCAATAGCAAATACATAAGCCGGCCTGTCCAACCGAGAGATAGTGATCTGGGGAGCTTCGTTCCAGAAGTTGACCTTGTACATGGAAGACAAAGTGGCAAGAGCGTCAGCCATTTGATTTTCTGCCCGCGGCACGTGATGCAATTCAACCTTGTCGAAGAAAGGCAATAATCTCCTTGCATAATTCATATAATGTATCAAATTGGGCTGACGTGTCTCCCATTCCCCTTTGATCTGATTCACTACCAGAGCTGAGTCTCCGTATACGTCTAGATGTTTGATTCGCAAATCAATGGCTTCCTCAAGCCCCATTATACAAGCTTCGTATTCGGCCTCGTTGTTGGTAACGGCAAAGGTCAATCGGGCAGTAAACGGGATGTGCGACCCGTGTGGCGTAGTGATAATTGCCCCTATTCCGCTACCGTAAGCATTCACAGCTCCGTCAAATATCATCTTCCACTGGGACCCCGGCTCTGGTCCTTCGTCTGGTAACGGCTCTTCGCAATCTTTCATCTTGAGATACATGATATCCTCGTCAGGAAAATCAAATCTCATTGATTGGTACTCTTCAATAGGCTGCTCCGCCAGATACTCAGACAGCACACTCCCCTTTATCGCCTTCTGCGAGACGTATTGAATATCATATTCAGTCAAGACCATCTGCCAACGGGCAATTCTACCTGACAACGCCTGCTTTTCGAATATATATTTAATCGGATCCATCTTCGAGATGAGCATGGTTGTATGATTTAGCATGTACTGCCTCAAACGCTTGGCGGCCCAGGCTAGCGCGCAACAAGTTTTCTCCAGCATTGAGTATCGAGATTCACAGTCCGTAAATTTCTTACTCAAGTAATAGATCGCATGCTCTTTTCTCCCTGTCTCGTCGTGTTGACCGAGAACACAACCCATACTCCCCTCAAGAACCGTCAAATACATTATCAAGGGTCTACCTGCCACTGGGGGTATCAAAATAGGAGGCTCCTGCAGATACTTCTTTATTTTGTCGAACGCCTTTTGACAATTATCGTTCCACGTTACAGCTTGATCTTTCTTTAGCAGCTTGAATAATGGTTCACACGTAGCCGTTAGGTGAGATATGAACCGGGCAATGTAGTTCAACCTCCCTAAAAACCCGCGCACCTCTTTCTCTGTTTTAGGCGTCGGCATTTCTTGAATCGCTTTTATTTTGGCAGGATCGACCTCTATTCCTCTTTCGCTTACGATAAACCCCAGCAGTTTACCCGATCTCACCCCGAAGGTGCATTTATTAGGGTTCAGCCTCAGCCTGAATTTCCTAAGTCTTTTAAACAACTTCAGCAGATTCACCAGATGCTCTTCCTCCGTCTGGGATTTAGCAATCATATCGTCAACATAAACTTCGATCTCTTTATGCATCATGTCATGAAAGAGAGTCGTCATCGCACGCTGATATGTTGCCCCAGCATTTTTCAAACCAAAGGGCATCACTTTATAGCAAAATGTTCCCCAAGGCGTTATGAAAGTAGTCTTCTCCATATCCTCTGGTGCCATTTTAATTTGATTATAGCCTGAAAAGCCATCCATGAAGGAGAATACAGAGTATTGAGCAGTATTATCAACTAACACGTCAATGTGAGGAAGTGGAAAATCGTCTTTTGGGCTTGCTTTATTCAAATCTCTATAATCCACGCACATTCGAACCTTGCCATCTTTCTTTGGCACTGGTACGATGTTAGCAACCCATGAGGGATACTTCGTCACAGCCAGGAAACCAGCGTCCCACTGTTTCTGAACCTCCTCTTTGATCTTCATTGCCATATCTGGGCGAGTTCTGCGAAGCTTTTGTTTGACAGGCGGACAGTCTTCTTTCAGTGGCAGGCGATGCACAACCATATCAGTATCGAGCCCTGGCATATCTTGATACGACCAAGCGAACACATCACTATACTCTCTGAGCATTTCAACCAGTTTTCGCTTGATATCACTCTGCAGTGCGGCTCCGATACGAATATTTTTCTCAACCCCTTCCGACCCCAAATTGATAATCTCGATAACCTCGTCGTGAGGCAGAATGGCTCTTTCCTCTTGCTTCACCAACCAAGACAGTTCTTCAGGAACGTCGCTATCTTCGACAACCTCTTCTTCGGTCTGGAATACCGGGTGCTCGAAGTCGGGACGAGTCATAGGTGGCTCAAGGATGTCATCTGAAAGTGTTATCCTGCAAAAGAGAGGGTTAAGTGCTTCAAAATGCGTATAAAGCGAATAACCTCATTGCCATTTTATTGAAAAATACAAAACAAGAAAGACAGGGATTACAGTATTTGCACATGAAAAAACGCCATTTATTTAATGATTAACGCGCAATGTTTATAACAACACAGCCCTAAGCAAATCCTGATGCCCCGGGCAAGACATCAGATTATTCAACAATTAATAAAGCAAAGCATTACTGTTTAAAAGTCACAGGAACAAGCTCCTGAATAGACCAGTTGCACAGTCCTTGTCCTGGCGTGCTTGGCTGAATCCAGGCATCCATATCACAGTCGCTGTCCCCTTCATCAGATTCTGAAGCAGCATTGACAGATTCATGGCATACTCCACTGGCAGAGATGGTGATTGACTTTCTGAAATGAGGGGCCCCCACGGAAGGAGTTGATGACGACGGTCTGTACCCCAGTCCGAACCGGTCCATTTTCACCGGAATGTCTAACACTTTTCCCCAGCCCTTGGCTTCTCCTGCTTCCACTAGCGCTCGAGCTTCTTTGTACGATGAGACAGCTATTTCTGGCACTCTGCTCGGCCCGGGACTTTTGTCCTTTATGCGCAAACCTTCGAATACCTGGCATGGCGTCTCGTGGATCTCCCCGTCGACTTCCACATATTTAAACGATGATAAATGGCTGACCAGGATGTCTTCTTCTCCGCACACGGTGACTACACTGTCTCCGACCATATACTTTAACTTCTGATGCAGGGTAGACGTGACTGCCCCTGCCCCGTGAATCCAAGGTCTTCCCAGCAAGCAGCTGTACGCAGGCTGTATATCCATGATATAAAACTCAGTGGCAAACACTTCCGGCCCCACTTGCAGAGGCAAGGTAATCGATCCGAAGACTGTCCTCCGCGTGCCGTCAAACGCTCTGACTACCAAATCACTGGGTGTACACAAAATCCCTCGAACATCCAGCTTCATCATCGCCTTCTTAGGCAGCACATTCAAAGACGACCCGGTGTCAACCAATACGTGCGACATTGTCGATCCTCTGCACTCAACTGATACATGTAATGCCATATTATGGTCTCTCCCTTTCGGAGTCAAGTCAAAATCAGTAAAGCCCAGACTGTGGCCTGCATTTACGTGTGCCAATACTCCTTCTAACTGGTTCACGGAGACGTCCTGGGGTACAAAAGAAGTGTCCAGGACTTTCAACAAAGCGTTTCGGTGAGCTTCCGAACACAACAGCAATGACAAAATAGATATTTTGGACGGTGTTTGCTGCAGATGCTCCACAATTTTATAATCACTTTTCCGAATTAAGCGCATGAATTCCTCTACATCCTTAGATGCTGCTTCTTTTTCATTTGCTTGTACCGGAACATTTTCCACCGCTTTCCCTTTTCCTTTCGCTAGCCTTTCAGCCTCCACTTCAGGAGATATAAAGATCCTGCCGCTCCTCGTCATGCCTCCTGAGCCAACAACATTATCCACAATCTCCACTGGCTGCTTGTTAACATCGATTTTAATCCCATCACAATACACCTCCAGCCCATACGACCATGGGACTGCTCTCGTGTTCTCATACGGGATTGGCCCGGCCTTAGTTATGGTAATCGGTGGTCGCTGAGCTGGTGCTGAAATAGTGATCGTCTTCCTAGGAATTGTCACTGTGGCCACATCACTCCGATTATCCACTACTGCCCCTGCCGGCTCATCAGTTGCTGTTCTGTCAAACTGCAATATACCTTCATCAATCAAGGCCTGGATGCCTTTCTTCAAATCCTCACACCCCCCAGACAGGGCCCAACAATCTAAGCAGTACTCATTACAACCCGGGTAAACACCCCCCTGCAACAATCGGCTTTTTATTTCGCTCAGCGGCGTCTTTAAATCCTCAACATCCATAATCAGATTCAACCCTTCCTCCGTGAGCACGGCGTTCGCCCCATGATTAGGCATGGGTTTCTGGACTATATTCGGACCTGTCGTTCCGAAATTGATAGACTTGTTATCCAAAAGATCCTGCACGACGTGCTTAAAAGCATGGCAACCTTCTATATCATGGCCCGGGGCCCCAGAATGAAACTCGCAGCGTCTATTTGCATCATAACCGAACGGGGGAGTTCCCGTTATCGGTGCCAAGGTTCTTTTCTCTACTAGATTCAATCCCAACAATGTCTGCAATAAATCAGCGTAGGTTGAGGGAGGCTTCTCAAACACTCTTCTCGGCTTACTACCCTGAAATCTTCGTTGAGCTTGCTGTGCCCCCTGCTGAGGCTGCTGCTGCTGTGGCATTGGTTGCTGCTGAACCGATTGTTGTTGCTGGATTGGCTGCTGCTGATAGGGGATAGTAACACTCGACACTTGCTGCGGCTGACGATATTGATTTCTTCCCCTGCCTCGGCCTCGGCCTCGGCCTCCAAATACCGCGCTAGCTTCGCCCTGACGGCGCCCACCATAAGCTTTCCTATTACTGCCAGATGCAGCTGACTCGTCAACTTGGAACTTTCCTTGCTTAATGTTACGCTCAATCTTTTCACCCATCAGAATCAGGTCTGAAAAACTGGCCAGAGACGTATGAAACAGCATATCATGAAACAGCCCGGTGAATGTGCCGACAAACATATCGTTCATTTCTTTATCTTCCACAGGAGGACGGACCCTGGCAGCCATATCGCGCCACCTTTGCGCGTACTCTTTAAAACTCTCCCCCTTCTTCTGCGAAAGCCCGGCCAACTGGACCCGATTGGGCGCCAGATCGCTGTTATACTTGTAATGGGCTACAAACGCCTCCGCCAATTGCTTCCATGTCTTGATATCAGTTGGCTCCAACCCCATGTACCACTCCAAGGAAGGACCCGATAGACTATCCTGAAAGAAATGCATTAGCATTCTTTCATCAGTGGAGTATGCAGACATCTTTCTGTAATAAGCTCGTACATGCACTTTCGGACATGTATCTCCTTTGTACTTATCGAACGCAGGCGCTTTGAACTTGATTGGCACCCTCAGCCCAGGTACCAAGCCCATTGTTGCCATGTCCAATCCTACAGCACTCTGATTTAGGACTCCCTTCATTTGCTCTTCCAGCATTCTAATCTTTTGAGAATCATCCATCGGCCCTTCAAAACCTCCTCCAGAGAAGGCGTCCTCCTGTTGATCCTCTTGCCACATACCGTTTCCAGCCCCGTATCCATCATATGCATTATTACGTCCAGCTCTGATCTGGTTCATCCCGGGACCCCGGCCTCTGTTGCCGTACCCTTGAACACCTCCAGCAGGACCATAAGCCATAAATCCAGCACCGTTTCCGTTTCCAAAGCCTCCGTAACCCTGATTGACCATACCATAACCATCTTGCCCAAAGCCTTGAGCATTAAAGCCATACTTGCCAGTGTTGTCGAATCCCTGATCGTTAAATCCGAACCCAGTATTGACAAAGCCATTGCCTCCGAGATTATCTCCCACATTGACATCACCCGGCCCAGCGTTATGGACAGCAGTCTCATTCCCCACTCCGACGTTACCATTCACAGCAGCGGTAGCGTTGTTGAGATTAGCGGCAGGTATATTGACCACGGGCGGAGCCACTGGCGTAGGAGTGCCGTCTCCATGAGCAGTATCAACTCGGACAGACTGATGATCGTCATTACCATGACCAGCGTTGCGAGCCAACAGAGGCTGGACCATGGCCTGCAAGTTCTCCTGCCCTTTTGCTATAGCCTCCATGGTTTGCATGAAGAGGGCGAGCTTCTCGCGCACATCCTGCATCTCGTTCTGAATTTGGTCCATGACTTTCCGACAGTTGGATCGTGTAGAGTAGCGGTGCGGATGTTGATCTGGAATCCTGTTAAGTACCTGATGCAGAGCAAGAAGATAAGACACCATTCAAAGATTACCTGTTATGCAGTATGAATATGAATGCAATGCAATGTGTCTGTGCATTAGGGAAGTTCATTTCCCCAGTTCTAGTGCGAAGGTGCCGGTGCAGTGACAGTGCTGGCAATAAGAATATCGGAGCTGAATCATATAAAGCCTCATATATTGCAGGGAGAATCAATAAGCCCAGGGTACAATATCACCGAGAGTACAATAAGAAGGCATGACCTCAACCAACAATCCTGGTGATGGTCAGCACTATGCAAATAAAGCATACAAATAACTACGTGAAATGATCAAATCTTCCCAAAAGCCTGGTACTCCTCTATCAACTTCTTGGTCTCCGGATGGCTTGGTCGATCAAGCAGCCCTTCAACAAGCTGGTTTCTCTTCTTAAGGACACGGCGTACGTCTTCAGCAGTTTCTTCCCAGGCTGCTTCTCCGAAGCAATCTTCTAACTTTCGCTTCTGAGACACTGCTTCATCTCTGGATTTGATTGCCTTGTTCAGTGCATGCTGGACACTATACCGGTTCATCACTTCTTCCTCACACTTCTTGATGCTAGACTTCAACTTCTCTTCGAGGTCGGAAATTTGCTGCTTCAGCTTATCTTCCCTCTTCTTGTTGTTAGTGAGTGTAGCATTCCAAGTCTTATTGCAAGAGGAGATTTCTCGGTGTGCTGCGTCGAGCGCTTTCTTCTTGGCTTCCAGCATGTCATGGGAACTTCTGAACTCTTGCCCCAGACGTTCGCGCTTTTTCTTTTCCTCGGTCAACTCGGCTCCTAACCTGTTTACCAGCTCAATCTGTTGTTGGAAAGCATATACGGCCTTGTTTTTCTCACTGCGTACTTGAGCTAGCTCTTGCTCTAACCCTTCGTTGATCTTCATCAAGGCTTCCTTTTCCTTCACAACTTGCTCGTAGACTTCTCTAGAAACAGTAGTCGGTTCTGCTACCGGAACGGGAACAAGAATTGGTGCATCTGGAAATGGCATCCTCAACTGACTAGCTCTCTCCTGAATCCACACTCTATAAGGTGCATAGGCCTGACAGTCATTCTTTCCTAACAACGACTTCCCTTTGCGGCTGATACGCGTCCAGGCATGTTGCAACTTGGCTAATAATTCTCCCTTCAAATCACCTGTGAAGTACAGAGATTCCTGTACTTCTTCCTCCTGAGGTGGATTCTTCAGCGCATATCCGAACTGACGAATGAATAGAGAAGGGTTGTAGTTGATACACCCTTTCCTTCCTATCAGCGGTACATTAGGGTACCCAGAACAACTGAAGATGAGCTCAGATCCCAACAGATCCCTATCAAACCACTCCATATCTTCCGACGATAGCCTCATCAGACGCTCTGGCCAACCAACCGGAACTGTAGTCTCTGCAGCGGATCCTTTCTTAGGAAGGTGACTCTCAAACCACATACTCAGTAAGGGTACACACAGATGAACATTCTTCCCTCTTCCCTTCTCATTCTTGTAATGCAGTGAGTGGTAGAGATCTCCGAGTAAGGTAGGTACAGGATTACCAGCGGCAAACAAGTAGAAAGCATCGAAGTCCACAAAATCCGGTATGTTGGGGAACAATACTATGCCATAAATGCACAAGGCCAACACAGCATTGAAAGCAACCCAGCACCCGCTCTTGGCGTACTCTTGGGCTTTACCCACTAAGAACTGAAATGAGAATCCTGGAACTCCACGGGAAACAGTAGTCACAAGTTCAGAAGCATCAACATGCAAGGCTTTTGCCAATTCCTCCGACTTAGGTTTGGCATCATAATGAATGAACGGAACCTGGTTCTGCACGGGCAGCTCAACATACTCAGCGTATTCCTCCAGGGTTGGTCCCATAATAAAGTCAGAGAATGTAAAGCACCTCAGAGCAGGGTCGTAGAATTGCATCAAAGCATACAGCCCATCTAACTCTACCTCTGTAGGTTTGCACACCAATCTCAATAATCTACCATAACTCATCCGGAAACTCCTACGAACACCCTCATCAGCAAGAGAGATCAACCCCAGTAAAGGAACAATATCAGGCGTAGGCAATTTGTAGGCAACCGTTCTCCTTAAGCTAGTCATGATCAAACACTCAGAAGTCCGGGCACTAGAACTAGGGAAATGCAAATGCACCTGCAGCACAGACACACGTTAGTGAAATGCAAATGATAATGGATATGCAGGAAATGCAATGCAAGTAACATTCAACGGGGACCAAAGCTGCAGCTGAATAGCCTAAACCCAATCAAGAAAGGTCTCAGATAGACCATCCAGAAGTCATCAAACCCTGGTCTCAGATAGACCTAAAATAAAACTCCAACACTGGTCTCTGACAGACCCCAAATCATAACTCACTGGTCTCTGATAGACATCAAATCACATCTATAATTGGTCTCTGACAGACCTCAGAACTCTCCAACTGGTCTCTGACAGACCTCAGAACACATCTCCAAATGGTCTCTGACAGACCTCAGCACACATCTCCATAAATAACCAGGATCTCTGATCAAGAAATAACCGGTATCTGAAGGTCTGGTTACCTGCATAACCCTGAATCCCCTCACAGGTGGGTGGCCCTATAACTGGCACAAGGTACGGCATCCTATGCGGTCGTCGGCGTCACAGACTTTCAGGGTTGATGATACGATTCCCAGAAGGAGTGGCATCATCAATTCCTGAAGAGGCCTCACTTAGCCAACTTCCAAATGATCGGTCCCCAGAGTCGACAATCCAACTAACCAGCAACCCACGCCAACCAAAGGAAGGGGCAGGAGGCCAACCAGAGGAACCTCGTCTGAGTGTAGATTTCATGGGACACCAAAGCAAGCAAAGCAAGCGGGCGCCCACTAATTTCTACTCTAATTCTAGGTGCGCTCAAGCCCAGGTCCGGCTTATCTCTCAATATCAGAACACCCGTCACACCCCAAATACAGCAATAATAATCAATATACAAAGCTGAAAATACAAGGTTAGAAATATAAAATAACTCCATACAAAATCCTCGACGGGAAAACAAGCGCTAGGATTGACTCTCTCAAGGGACGTTGGATCCCAAATGCATAAGAACCATCGCAGTCCTTAGCAGCCAGGGGACGTTGGATCCCCAGCAGAGTCGCCAGCTGTCGCTACTGCGAAAATCGGCGCCGGCTGAACAGAAGAGTCGCCACCGTGCGTTACTTATCCCACGGGAGGGAAAGGAAACGCTCAGAGTAAACCTCGCACAACACGGGAAAGGTATGGTCGTCGCAACCAAAACCTGGATTCGGGAGTCGGTTACGCAAGGGGAAGGTATTAGCACCCCTCACGTCCGTCGTACTCGACGGGATCCACGCTTGTTTTCGGGTATGGATTGTTATTCTATCTACGCTAAAGGTCAAGGGTTAAAAAGAAAGTAAAATGAAAATAAAAAATGACTCGGCAAAGTATCGCACTTTATGCCTACGTATTCCCGTCTGGAACGAGAAATCAGAGTCAACGTAGTTCGCCTACCTACGGGAAAGGAGGGGAAAGTTGCTCGCTAGGATATCGCATCCTATGCCTACGTACTTTCATACAGCATGAAAGATCAGAGCAAACGTAGTTCGGGCCACGTACGACACAAGCTTGTCTTGATTGATTTTATTCCTTCTGAAAAAGGTTTTCTGATTAGCGGTCCAAGCGGACAAAAATGACGTCTTGATGAGTTCACATTCTTTTACGGAAGAAGTGTCTTTTATTGTGTTTAAAATCTTTATGGTGTTTTTCTGTTTGTTTTGAGAAAGAAAGAGACAGAACTCTAACCTACGGTTGCGAAGGGAAACAAACTAACCTAATGTTATCATGCATGGGTTAAGACCTAGTGTCTATCATGCTCCTCTCTTGCACAGAGAGAAACAGAGATCCTACGGGATAGGCAGAAACAGAAACAATACCAGATATATACAGTAAAGCAGTAAAATGCATGGATGCAGCAATACAAGCGAGGCAAGGGAGTCCCACTCAACCTCGAACCTAGAAAACAATAGGAAAAAGTGAACAGGCTTCACTTTCGACCCAACAGGGTAAACAGCAAACAATACAGTCCGGAAAACCAATCAAGTACATCAGGAATGAAATATAACAGCAAAAGAAACAGCATCAACAGCTCTGAATCAACATCTGGCTTCAAGTAATCTCCAATCAGCTACAGGCTTCAACAAGCATCAATCTCCATCTTCATGACCTTCAGGCAAGGGCTTTGATCATCAGTCTTCTATCTGCAATGGCTTTTCTTCAAGCTCAAACCTCCAGGACGAGGGATTAGTCACAAGAGTGAATTGGGTGTTAAGCAATCAGTTGACTACCAAGGGTGGTGAACAGACTGCTTCTAACACAAGAGACATTTTCTCTCAAGAGTTTTATCTCATAGACACTATCACCAAGCCTTCCAAAGGAAGGGGGTGAGTGTCTTAGAGAGACTCTGAATCACAGAGAAGAATGGATGCAGACAAGGCATTCCATGTTTGAGAAACAAGCTTTCTAGTCTAGAGCTCTGCCTAGCTCCTAAACCCTAGTCTCCTCAACAGCTGCTGGTAAGAACCTCCTCTCCAACTCTGACAGTTGATCTTCAGTCTTTGAATCTCCAATGGCCTTTCTTCCTCAAGTCTTCAGCTCTCCCAAGTCCCCAGACAAACCCAATACCCAAACAAGCAAGCAACAATCCCCAGAGGGCACACCACACCAGACAGTCAAATATACAGACAATATTAATAGCAGTAGGGGAATCCTGACTTTTCCTAAGGGATCTAGTAACTACCCATAGCCCCTATAGTCCCATAACTAATCTAGTTGAATCCTAAGTCCTAAGGGAAAAAATTGAACTTCCTAAGTTGTCACCTAAAACCCTAGTTTTGTTCATGATGTTCAAGCATTTATTAATCACCTAAAATTAACTCCTAAAAATGGGAACTAAAATATTTCTACAAGTTGAATGTCTCATCTAAACAATATGAAAAGAATGACCAAAAAATATTAAAGCACGTAAGAGAACAAAAATCATCAAAATGATGCATGAAATGAATCTATTTAATATGACATTTATTTAGAAAATATGGAAAAAATATGAAATAAAAATAAAAATGAAATTTTATTTTTCTATAATATTCTAGACATCCTAAAGAAAATATGGTAAAAAGAATGGATTAAAATGCATTTTTTATGAATTAGTTATGAATTTATGAAATTGGTAAAAATTAAAATGGACTTAAGAAAATTAAATGAATTAAAATGAGGGAGGGGGGTCAGAATAGAAGTTCGCCCCAGTTATATCCAGGATGGGCCCTCAGACAGGGGGTGCAGATAGCGCCTTCACACTAGGCCCAGCAACAATCAGAATCAAAGAAATAATAAAAACGCGCTAGGGGGTGAGGGAAGTAACAGATTCACGTTAGAAACTGGAATTGGGCTTACATTGGGGGTTTGAATAGCAACTAGCGCCCAGGCCCGCCCGTTTCAATTAATGAAACGGCGCGTTTTGGCCAAGTCATTTCCCTCCACAAATCAGATTGAACCAGGGCCATTGGATCACGCTATTAGTCAAAAGTCCAACTCCAAATGAAGGGTCCAGATTTCGTCTTCCTCAATTATTCTGAAACTTAGGGTTTTAATCTCCCATAGCAGCCATGCACGAGCAAGGTTCAAGCTCGTATTTCTCCATCACCAGGCCATGAATCATCACGCTGATGTGAAACCTTGCAAACAGCTATGGAGATTGAAGATCTGAGGCTTCTAGGTGTTGGATCTTGATCCACAAACTCAGCAATCAATTCTGTATGCAATGTTGTGATGATTCCTTGCTTGAATTATGCTGTCCAATGGAATTTGTAGTTTTGATGTTCTTGAATATGGTGCACGAAAATGAATGATAATCACTTGATCCTTGCTTCAATTCTGATCTATGATGAATATTGAATAGGATTGAATTGATTTTGATGATGATTTTGTGAAGAAAATGAGGAATTGGAGTGAAACTTCAATGAAAAAGAATGAGAAATCTTGTGAAATTCTTGGTGCCAATGAAGCTAACCCTTGCCAAATTCTCATTTCATGCTTATATAGACCCCAATGGTACATTCTAGATCCATCTTGCACATTCCCTTGTTTTCCAACTTTGATCCATTTTTGAAGTGTTTCTTCAATTACAAGTAACCAAAGATAACTTCATTTTTTCCTTCTAAACTCAAAAAAGTGTTTGAACCATTGTTCTTAGAATTGTTTTTCCATTCAAAATCATATATTGGAAGTCTCCATTTGGACTTGTAAATCTCCCAAACCATTTTTCAATTTGAAATTATTCACTTTATAAGCCTTTTTAGTTCATATTTTGACCAATCATGCAACTCCATGTTATGAGCTTCTCCAATAACTTGTGACCTTCTTTCTAGACTTAAAATCCCATTTGGAGCAAGTTTGATGTTGTAAGTTTTTCCATTTGAGGCCTCCTTGTATGAGTTTTGGACATAGGTTAAAATGACCTGTAATTCACAAATGCCCAAAATACCCTTTGCTTGCCAAGACCATAAGTTGAGTTCTCCACATCATATGAAGGCATGCCATACCATTCTAGAAAGCTAAGACAATGAGGAACAATTCTTATGTTGACCAAGAATTCATTTGAAATCTCCTTGAGGGGTAAACATTGCTTGGAAGTCAAGCCACTTTCACAGACAAAAATTCAGACACCTCAGATGACCTGTAACTTGCAAGGACCATAACTTGAGTTCTATAAATCTCCTTGAGGTCTTCCACCACTCAAATTAAAGGTATTGAGATCCTCTACAAGTTTCATGTTGGCCAAGAAGCCATTTGAAGCTAGCATTTTGACTTATCTTGCTTGGAACTTTGACCTAAACTAGGGGATTTTACAGAGAAACCCTAATTTAGTAACTCCTCTTCTCCTTGATTTCTCTTGAATTCTCCTTGGCATATCTCCATATCCTTCTTCATATGTCCAATGTTGATCCCCACATTTCTCCAATAGACTTGAATGCCCTCTTAAGTCAGTCAATTGACCTAGGGTTGACCTAGGGTTAGCCCAGATGAAACCCTAGTTGACTGTCTTCAACTATAGCTCTTGTGCTCTCATCAATGACTTGTCTCCTTCTCCAAATGACTTTCTAAGTCTCTCAAGATGTCTAGATACTCTTCATGCCTTCAATTCACAGCTCACCACCCTCTTGTTGACCCTCAGATACCTTCAGCTAGGAGATGGACTCAAGGCTTGATCTGCTGAACTCTTTGCTTTCAAAATCTTTCCTGATGACTTGAATAAGATGGAATTATGATGATAACCTCTTGCTAGGCCTCTAGAGATGATAATAATGATTGGTCCCCTGTTGAATGACTTGCTATGCTCATGCTATGCAGATGATTAGTCTATGTACATGACTCTATATGCAAATGCTAATGATAATGAAACATAAACCAAGTGAATAAGGTTGGGCAAATTTTAGGGTGCAACAACAGGCCCCCCACCAAAAGGACGACGGAGTGAAACTCACATCGACCACTACTACCAAAAGGATGATAGAACAAACACTATCGCACAATCTGATATCAATAAGATGACAGACCCCCCACCAAAATGATGACGGAACGAAACTCGCACCGGCCACTACCACCAAAAGGATGATAGGACAAACTCTATCGCATAATCTGACATCAATAAGATGACAGACCCCCCACCAAAAGGATGACAGAGCGAAACCCACACCGACCACTACGACCAATAGGATGATAGGATAAACACTATCGCACAATCTGACATCAATAAGATGACAAACCCCTCACAGAAAGGATGACGGAGCGAAACTCACACCGGCCACTACAACCAAAAGGATGATAGGACAAACACTATCACACAATCTGACATCAATAAGATGACAGACCCCTCACAGAAACGACGACGAAGCGAAACTCACACCGGACACTACAATAAAAAGGATGATAGGACAAACACTATCGCACAATCTGACATCAATAAGATGACAGGCCCCCCACCAAAAGGATGACGGAGCGAACCTCACATCGGCCACAATCACCAAAAGGATGATAGGACAAACACTATCGCACAATCTGACATCAATAAGATGAAAGACCCCCCACCAAAAGGATGACGGAGCAAAACACACATCAGGCCACTACCACCAAAAGGATGATACAACAAACACTATCGCACAATAAGATGACAGACCCCTGACAGAAAGGATGACTGAGGGAAACTCACACCGGCCACTACAACCAAAAGGATGATAGGACAAACACTATCGCACAATCTGACATCAATAAGATGACAGACCCCCCAGGAAAAGGATGACGGAGCGAAACTCACACCAGCCACTACCATCAAACAGATGATAGGACAAACAATATCGCACAATCTGACATGAATAAGATGACAGACCCCCCACCAAAAGGATGACGGAGCGAAACACACATCAGGCCACTACCACCAAAAGGATGATACAACAAACACTATCGAACAATCTGACATCAATAAGATGACAGACCCCCCACCAAAAGGATCACGGAGCGAAACACGCATCAGGCCACTACCACCAAAAGGTTGATAGGACAAACACTATCGCACAATCTGACATCAATAAGATGACAGACTCCCCACCAAAAGGATGACAGAGCGAAACCCACACCAGCCACTACCACGAAAAGAATTATAGGACAAACACTATCGCACAATCTGACATCAATAAGGTGACAGACCCCCCACCAAAAGGACGACGGAGCGAAACTCACACCGGCCACTACAACCAAAAGGATGATAGGACAAACACTATCGCACAATCTGACATCAATAAGATGACAGACCCCCCAGGAAAAGGATGACGGAGCGAAACTCACACCGGCCACTACCACCAAACAGATGATAGGACAAACAATATCGCACAATCTGACATCAATAAGATGACAGATCCCCCTCCAAAAGGATGACGGAGCGAAACACACATCAGGCCACTACCACGAAAAGGATGATACAACAAACACTATCGCATAATCTAACATCAATAAGATGACAGACCCCCCACCAAAAGGATCACGGAGCGAAACTCACACCGGCCACTACCACCAAAAGGATGATAGGACAAACACTATCGCATAATCTGACATCAATAAGATGACAGACCCCCCACCAAAAGGATGACAGAGCGAAACCCACACCGGCCACTACCACGAAAAGAATTATAGGACAAACACTATCGCACAATCTGACATCAATAAGGTGACAGACCCCCCACCAAAAGGACGACGGAGCGAAACTCACACCGGCCACTACAACCAAAAGGATGATAGGACAAACACTATCGCACAATCTGACATCAATAAGATGACAGACCCCCCAGGAAAAGGATGACGGAGCGAAACTCACACCGGCCACTACCACCAAACAGATGATAGGACAAACAATATCGCACAATCTGACATCAATAAGATGACAGATCCCCCTCCAAAAGGATGACGGAGCGAAACACACATCAGGCCACTACCACGAAAAGGATGATACAACAAACACTATCGCATAATCTAACATCAATAAGATGACAGACCCCCCACCAAAAGGATCACGGAGCGAAACTCACACCGGCCACTACCATCAAAAGGATGATATGACTAACACTATCGCATAATCTGACATCAATAAGATGACAGACCCCCCACCAAAAGGATCACAGAGCGAAACTCAAACCGGCCACAACCACCAAAAGGATGATAGGACAAACACTATCGCACTATCTGACATCAATAAGATTACAGACCCCCCCACCAAAAGGATGACGGAGCGAAACTCACATCGGCCACAATCACCAAAAGGATGATAGGACAAACACTATCGCACAATCTGACATCAATAAGATGACAGGCCCCCCACCAAAAGGACGACGGAGTGAAACTCACATCGACCACTACTACCAAAAGGATGATAGAACAAACACTATCGCACAATCTGATATCAATAAGATGACAGACCCCCCACCAAAATGATGACGGAACGAAACTCGCACCGGCCACTACCACCAAAAGGATGATAGGACAAACTCTATCGCATAATCTGACATCAATAAGATGACAGACCCCCCACCAAAAGGATGACAGAGCGAAACCCACACCGACCAGTACGACCAATAGGATGATAGGATAAACACTATCGCACAATCTGACATCAATAAGATGACAAACCCCTCACAGAAAGGATGACGGAGCGAAACTCACACCGGCCACTACAACCAAAAGGATGATAGGACAAACACTATCACACAATCTGACATCAATAAGATGACAGACCCCTCACAGAAACGACGACGAAGCGAAACTCACACTGGACACTACAATAAAAAGGATGATAGGACAAACACTATCGCACAATCTGACATCAATAAGATGACAGGCCCCCCACCAAAAGGATGACGGAGCGAACCTCACATCGGCCACAATCACCAAAAGGATGATAGGACAAACACTATCGCACAATCTGACATCAATAAGATGAAAGACCCCCCACCAAAAGGATGACGGAGCAAAACACACATCAGGCCACTACCACCAAAAGGATGATACAACAAACACTATCGCACAATAAGATGACAGACCCCTGACAGAAAGGATGACTGAGGGAAACTCACACCGGCCACTACAACCAAAAGGATGATAGGACAAACACTATCGCACAATCTGACATCAATAAGATGACAGACCCCCCAGGAAAAGGATGACGGAGCGAAACTCACACCAGCCACTACCATCAAACAGATGATAGGACAAACAATATCGCACAATCTGACATGAATAAGATGACAGACCCCCCACCAAAAGGATGACGGAGCGAAACACACATCAGGCCACTACCACCAAAAGGATGATACAACAAACACTATCGAACAATCTGACATCAATAAGATGACAGACCCCCCACCAAAAGGATCACGGAGCGAAACACGCATCAGGCCACTACCACCAAAAGGTTGATAGGACAAACACTATCGCACAATCTGACATCAATAAGATGACAGACCCCCCACCAAAAGGATGACGGAGTGAAACTCACATCGGCCACTACCACCAAAAGGATGATAGAACAAACACTATCGCACAATCTGATATCAATAAGATGACAGACCCCCCACCAAAATGATGACGGAACGAAACTCACACCGGCCACTACCACCAAAAGGATGATAGGACAAACACTATCGCATAATCTGACATCAATAAGATGACAGACCCCCCACCAAAAGGATGACAGAGCGAAACCCACACCGGCCACTACCACGAAAAGAATTATAGGACAAACACTATCGCACAATCTGACATCAATAAGGTGACAGACCCCCGACCAAAAGGACGACGGAGCGAAACTCACACCGGCCACTACAACCAAAAGGATGATAGGACAAACACTATCGCACAATCTGACATCAATAAGATGACAGACCCCCTAGGAAAAGGATGACGGAGCGAAACTCACACCGGCCACTACCACCAAACAGATGATAGGACAAACAATATCGCACAATCTGACATCAATAAGATGACAGATCCCCCACCAAAAGGATGACGGAGCGAAACACACATCAGGCCACTACCACGAAAAGGATGATACAACAAACACTATCGTATAATCTAACATCAATAAGATGACAGACCCCCCACTAAAAGGATAACGGAGCGAAACTCACACCGGCCACTACCATCAAAAGGATGATATGACAAACACTATCGCATAATCTGACATCAATAAGATGACAGACCCCCCACCAAAAGGATCACGGAGCGAAACTCAAACCGGCCACAACCACCAAAAGGATGATAGGACAAACACTATTGCACTATCTGACATCAATAAGATTACAGACCCCCCACCAAAAGGATGACGGAGTGAAACTCACATCGGCCATAATCACCAAAAGGATGATAGGACAAACACTATCACACAATCTGACATCAATAAGATGAAAGACCCCCCACCAAAAGCATGACGGAGCGAAACACACATCAGGCCACTACCACCAAAAGAGTTATAGGACAAACACTATCGCACAATCTGACATTAATAAGATGACAGACCCCCCACCAAAAGGACGACGGAGTGAAACACACATCAGGCCACTACCACCAAAAGGATGATAGGACAAACACTATCGCACAATCTGACATCAATAAGATGACAGACCCCCCACCAAAAGGACGACGTAGCGAAACTCACATCGGCCACTACCACCAAAAAGATGAGAGGAGAAACACTATCGAACAATCTGATATCAATGAAATGACAGACCCCCCCACCAAAATGATGACGGAACGAAACTCACACCGGCCACTACCACCAAAAGGATGATAGGACAAACACTATCGCATAATCAGACATCAATAAGATGACAGACCCCCTACCAAAAGGATGACAGAGCGAAACCCACACTGACCACTACCACCAAAAGGATGATAGGACAAGCACTATCGCACAATCTGACATTAATAAGATGACAAACCCCTCACAGAAAGGATGACGGAGCGAAACTCACACTGGCCACTGCAACCAAAAGGATGATAGGACAAACACTATCGCACAATCTGACATCAATAAGATGACAGACCCCTCACAGAAAGGATGACTGAGGGAAACTCACACCGGCCACTACCACCAAATAGATGATAGGACAAACAATATCGCACAATCTGACATCTATAAGATGACAGACCCCTCACCAAAAGGATGACGGAGCGAAACACACATCAGGCCACTACCACGAAATGGATGATACAACAAACACTATCGCAAAATCTAACATCAATAAGACGACAGACCCCCCACCAAAAGGATCACGAAGCGAAACTCACACAGGCCACTACCATCAAAAGGATGATATGACAAACACTATCGCACAATCTGACAACAATAAAATGACAGACCCTCCACCAAAAGGATGACGGAGCGAAACCAACATCGGCCACTACCACCAAAAGGATCCTAGGACAAACATTATCGCATAATCTGACATCAATAAGATGACAAACCCCCCACCAAAAGGATGACAGAGCGAAACTCACACCGGCCACTACCACCAAAAGGATCATAGGACAAACATTATCGCATAATCTGACATCAATAAGATGACAAACCCCCCACCAAAAGGATGACAGAGCGAAACCCACACCGGCCACTACCACCAAAAGAATGATAGGACAAGCACTATCGCACAATCTAACATCAATAATATGACAAACCCCTCACAGAAAGGATGACGGAGCGAAACTCACACCAGGCACTACAACCAAAAGGATGATAGGACAAACACTATCGCACAATCTGACATCAATAAGATGACAGACCCTTCACAGAAAGGATGACTGAGGGAAACTCACACCGGCCACTACAACAAAAAGGATGATAGGACAAACACTATCGCACAATCTGACAACAACAAGATGACAGACCCCTCACAGAAAGGATGACTGAGCGAAACTCACACCGGCCACTACAACCAATAGGATGATAGGACAAACACTATCACACAATCTGACATCAATAAGATGACAGACCCCCACCAGGAAAAGGATGACGGAGCGAAACACACATCAGGCCACTACCATGAAAAGGAT
Source organism: Lathyrus sativus (assembly GCA_963859935.3). Classification (NCBI taxonomy): domain Eukaryota; kingdom Viridiplantae; phylum Streptophyta; class Magnoliopsida; order Fabales; family Fabaceae; genus Lathyrus; species Lathyrus sativus. Next base: position 185,049,926 of record OZ012737.1, read on the forward strand.
GATACAACAAACACTATCGCATAATCTAACATCAATAAGATGACAGATCCCCCACCAAAAGGATGACGGAGCGAAACACACATCAGGCCACTACCACGAAAAGGATGATACAACAAACACTATCGCATAATCTAACATCAATAAGATGACAGACCCCCCACCAAAAGGATCACGGAGCGAAACTCACACCGGCCACTACCATCAAAAGGATGATATGACAAACACTATCGCATAATCTGACATCAATAAGATGACAGACCCCCCACCAAAAGGATCACGGAGCGAAACTCAAACCGGCCACAACCACCAAAAGGATGATAGGACAAACACTATCGCACTATCTGACATCAATAAGATTACAGACCCCCCACCAAAACGATGACGGAGCGAAACTCACATCGGCCACAATCACCAAAAGGATGATAGGACAAACACTATCACACAATCTGACATCAATAAGATGAAAGACCCCCCACCAAAAGCATGACGGAGCGAAACACACATCAGGCCACTACCACCAAAAGAGTTATAGGACAAACACTATCGCACAATCTGGCATCAATAAGATGACAGACCCCCCACCAAAAGGACGACGGAGTGAAACACACATCAGGCCACTACCACCAAAAGGATGATAGGACAAACACTATCGCACAATCTGACATCAATAAGATGACAGACCCCCCACCAAAAGGACGACGTAGCGAAACTCACATCGGCCACTACCACCAAAAAGATGAGAGAAGAAACACTATCGAACAATCTGATATCAATGAAATGACAGACCCCCCCACCAAAATGATGACGGAACGAAACTCACACCGGCCACTACCACCAAAAGGATGATAGGACAAACACTATCGCATAATCTGACATCAATAAGATGACAGACCCCCTACCAAAAGGATGACAGAGCGAAACCCACACCGACCACTACCACCCAAAGGATTATAGGACAAGCACTATCGCACAATCTGACATCAATAAGATGACAAACCCCTAACAGAAAGGATGACGGAGCGAAACTCACACTGGCCACTGCAACCAAAAGGATGATAGGACAAACACTATCGCACAATCTGACATCAATAAGATGACAGACCCCTCACAAAAAGGATGACTGAGGGAAACTCACACCGGCCACTACCACCAAACATATGATAGGACAAACAATATCGCACAATCTGACATCTATAAGATGACAGACCCCTCACCAAAAGGATCACGGAGCGAAACACACATCAGGCCACTACCACGAAATGGATGATACAGCAAACACTATCGCATAATCTAACATCAATAAGACGACAGACCCCCCATCAAAAGGATCACGAAGCGAAACTCACACAGGCCACTACCATCAAAAGGATGATATGACAAACACTATCGCACAATCTGACACCAATAAAATGACAGACCCTCCACCAAAAGGATGACGGAGCGAAACCAACACCGGCCACTACCACCAAAAGGATCATAGGACAAACATTATCACATAATTTGACATCAATAAGATGACAAACCCCCCACCAAAAGGTTGACAGAGCGAAACTCACACCGGCCACTACCACCAAAAGGATCATAGGACAAACATTATCGCATAATTTGACATCAATAAGATGACAAACCCCCCACCAAAAGGATGACAGAGCGAAACCCACACCGGCCACTACCACCAAAAGAATGATAGGACAAGCACTATCGCACAATCTGACATCAATAAGATGACAAACCCCTCACAGAAAGGATGATGGAGCGAAACTCACACCGGCCACTACAACCAAAAGGATGATAGGACAAACACTATCGCACAATCTGACAACAACAAGATGATAGACCCCTCACAGAAAGGATGACTGAGCGAAACTCACACCGGCCACTACAACCAATAGGATGATAAGACAAACACTATCGCACAATCTGACATCAATAAGATGACAGACCCCCCCACCAAAAGGATCACAGAGTGAAACTCACACAGGCCACTACCATCAAAAGGATGATATGACAAACACTATCGCACAATCTGACATCAATAAGATGAAAGACCCCCCACCAAAAGGATGACGGAGCTAAACACACATCAGGCCATTACCACGAAAAGGATGATACAAGAAACATTATCAAATAATCTAAAATCAATAAGATGACAGACCCCCCAACAAAAGGATCACGAAGCGAAACTCACATCGGCCACTACCATCAAAAGGATGATATGACAAACACTATCGCACAATCTGACATCAATAAGATGTCAGACCCTCTACCAAAAGGATGACGGAGCCAAACCCACACAGGCCACTACCACCAAAAGGATGATAGGACAAACACTATCGCACAATCTGACATCAATAAGATGTCAGACCCCCCAGCAAAAGGATGACGGAGCAAAACTCACACCGGCCACTACCACCAAACGGATGATAGGACAAACACTATCGCACAATTTGACATCAATAACGATGACAGAACCCCCACAAAAAGGATGACGGAGTGAAACTCACATCGGCCACTACCACCAAAAGGATGATAGAACAAACACTATCGCACAATCTAACATCAATAAGATGACATACCCCCCACCAAATGGATGACAGAGCGAAACTCACATCGGCCACTATCACCAAAAGAATGATAGGACAAACACTATCACTAATCTAACATCAATAAGATGAAAGACCCCCCACCAAAAAGATGACGGAGCGAAACACACATCAGGCCACTACCACCAAAAGGATAATAGGACAAACACTATCGCACAATCTGACATCAATAAAATGACAGACCCCCCACCAAAAGGACGGTGGAGCGAAACTCACATCGGCCACTACCACCAAAAGGATGATAAAACAAACACTATCGCACAATCTGATATCAATAAGATGAAAGACCCCCCCACCAAAATAATGACGGAGCGAAACTCATACCGGCCACTACAACCAAAAGGATGATAGGAAAAACACTATTGCAAAATCTGACATCAATAAGATGACAAACCCTCCAACAAAGGATGTCGGAGCGAAACCCACACCGGCCACTACCACCAAAAGGATGATAGGACAAACACTATCGCACAATCTGACATCAATAAGATGACTAACCCCTCACAGAAAGGATGACAAACGGAAACTCACACCAGCCACTACAACCAAAAAGATGATAGGACAAACACTATCACACAATTTGACATCAATAAAATGACACACCCCTCAGGAAAAGGATGTCGGAGAAAAACTCACACCGGCCACTACCACCAAACGGATGATAGGACAAACAATATCGCACATTCTGACATCAATAAGATGACAGACCGCCCAACAAAAGGATGACGGAAGGAAACTCACACCGGCCACTACCATCTAAAGGATGATAGGACAAACACTATCGCACAATCCAACATCAATAAGATGACAGACCCCCCACCAAAAGGATGACGGAGTGAAACCCACACCGGCCACTACCACCCAAAGGATGATAGGACAAACACTATCGCACAATCTGACATCAATAAGATGACAGACCTCCCACCAAAAGGACGACGTAGCGAAACTCACATCGGCCACTACCACCAAAAAGATGAGAGAAGAAACACTATCGAACAATCTGATATCAATGAAATGACAGACCCCCCCCCACCAAAATGATGACGGAACGAAACTCACACCGGCCACTATCACCAAAAGGATGATAGGACAAACACTATCGCATAATCTGACATCAATAAGATGACAGACCCCCTACCAAAAGGATGACAGAGCGAAACCCACACCGACCACTACCACCCAAAGGATGATAGGACAAGCACTATCGCACAATCTGACATCAATAAGATGACAAACCCCTCACAGAAAGGATGACGGAGCGAAACTCACACTGGCCACTGCAACCAAAAGGATGATAGGACAAACACTATCGCACAATCTGACATCAATAAGATGACAGACCCCTCACAGAAAGGATGACTGAGGGAAACTCACACCGGCCACTACCACCAAACAGATGATAGGACAAACAATATCGCACAATCTGACATCTATAAGATGACAGACCCCTCACCAAAAGGATGACGGAGCGAAACACACATCAGGCCACTACCACGAAATGGATGATACAGCAAAAACTATCGCATAATCTAACATCAATAAGACGACAGACCCCCCATCAAAAGGATCACGAAGCGAAACTCACACAGGCCACTACCATCAAAAGGATGATATGACAAACACTATCGCACAATCTGACACCAATAAAATGACAGACCCTCCACCAAAAGGATGACGGAGCGAAACCAACACCGGCCACTACCACCAAAAGGATCATAGGACAAACATTATCGCATAATCTGACATCAATAAGATGACAAACCCCCCACCAAAAGGATGACAAAGCGAAACTCACACCGGCCACTACCACCAAAAGGATCATAGGACAAACATTATCGCATAATCTGACATCAATAAGATGACAAACCCCCCACCAAAAGGATGACAGAGCGAAACCCACACCGGCCACTACCACCAAAAGAATGATAGGACAAGCACTAGCGCACAATCTGACATCAATATGATGACAAACCCCTCACAGAAAGGATGACGGAGCGAAACTCACACCGGGCACTACAACCAAAAGGATGATAGGACAAACACTATCGCACAATCTGACATCAATAAGATGACAGACCCTTCACAGAAAGGATGACTGAGGGAAACTCACACCGGCCACTACAACCAAAAGGATGATAGGACAAACACTATCGCACAATCTGACAACAAAAAGATGACAGACCCCTCACAGAAAGGATGACTGAGCGAAACTCACACCCGCCACTACAACCAATAGGATGATAGGACAAACACTATCGCACAATCTGACATCAATAAGATGACAGACCCCCCCACCAAAAGGATCACAGAGCGAAACTCACACAGGCCACTACCATCAAAAGGATGATATGACAAACACTATCGCACAATCTGACATCAATAAGATGAAAGACCCCCCACCAAAAGGATGACGGAGCTAAACACACATCAGGCCATTACCACGAAAAGGATGATACAAGAAACATTATCACATAATCTAAATCAATAAGATGACAGACCCCCCAACAAAAGGATCACGAAGCGAAACTCACATCGGCCACTACCATCAAAAGGATGATATGACAAACACTATCGCACAATCTGACATCAATAAGATGTCAGACCCTCTACCAAAAGGATGACGGAGCCAAACCCACACAGGCCACTACCACCAAAAGGATGATAGGACAAACACTATCGCACAATCTGACATCAATAAGATGTCAGACCCCCCAGCAAAAGGATGACGGAGCAAAACTCACACCGGCCACTACCACCAAACGGATGATAGGACAAACACTATCGCACAATTTGACATAAATAACGATGACAGACCCCCCACAAAAAGGATGACAGAGTGAAACTCACATCGGCCACTACCACCAAAAGGATGATAGAACAAACACTATCGCACAATCTAACATCAATAAGATGACATACCCCCCACCAAATGGATGACAGAGCGAAACTCACATCGGCCACTATCACCAAAAGAATGATAGGACAAACACTATCACTAATCTAACATCAATAAGATGAAAGACCCCCCACCAAAAAGATGACGGAGCGAAACACACATCAGGCCACTACCACCAAAAGGATAATAGGACAAACACTATCGCACAATCTGACATCAATAAAATGACAGACCCCCCACCAAAAGGATGGTGGAGCGAAACTCACATCGGCCACTACCACCAAAAGGATGATAAAACAAACACTATCGCACAATCTGATATCAATAAGATGAAAGACCCCCCCACCAAAATAATGACGGAGCGAAACTCATACCGGCCACTACCACCAAAAGGATGATAGGAAAAACACTATTGCAAAATCTGACATTAATAAGATGACAAACCCTCCAACAAAGGATGTCAAAGCGAAACCCACACCGGCCACTACCACCAAAAGGATGATAGGACAAACACTATCGCACAATCTGACATCAATAAGATGACTAACCCCTCACAGAAAGGATGACAGACGGAAACTCACACCAGCCACTACAACCAAAAAGATGATAGGTCAAACACTATCACACAATTTGACATCAATAAAATGACAGACCCCTCAGGAAAAGGATGTCGGAGAAAAACTCACACCGGCCACTACCACCAAACTGATGATAGGACAAACAATATCACACATTCTGACATCAATAAGATGACAGACCTCCCAACAAAAGGATGACGGAAGGAAACTCACACCGGCCACTACCATCTAAAGGATGATAGGACAAACACTATCGCACAATCCAACATCAATAAGATGACAGACCCCCCACCAAAAGGATGACAGAGTGAAACCCACACCGGCCACTACCACCAAAAGGATGATAGGATAAACACTATCGCACAATCTGATATTAATAAGATGACAAACCCCTCACAAAAAGGATTACAGAGGGAAACTCACACTGGCCACTAGCACCAAACGGATGATAGGTCAAACACTATCGCACAACATGACATCAAAAAGATGACAGACCCCCCAGTAAAAGGATGACGGAGCGAAACTCACACCGGCTACTAGCACCAAACGGATGATAGGACAAACAATATCGCACAATCTGACATCAATAACGATGACAGACCCCCCACCAAAAGGATGACGGAGCGAAACTCACATCGATCACTACCACCAAAAGGATGATAGAACAAACACAATCGCACAATCTGACATCAATAAGATGACAGACCCCCCACCAAATGGATGACAGGGCGAAACTCACATCGGCCACAATAACCAAAAGGATGATAGGACAAACACTATCACACAATCTGACATCAATAATATGAAAGACCCCCCACCAAAAGGATGACGGAGCGAAACACACATCAGGCCACTTCCACCTAACGGATTATAGGACAAACACTATCGCACAATCTGACATCAATAAGATGACATACCGCCCACCAAAAGGACGACGGAGCGAAACACACATCAGGCCACTACCACCAAAAGGATGATAGAACAAACACTAACGCACAATCTGACATCAATAAGATGACAGACCCCCACCAAATGGATGACAGAGCGAAACTCACATCGGCCACTATCACCAAAAGAATGATAGGACAAACACTATCGCATAATCTGACATCAATAAGATGACAGACCCCCCACCAAAAGGTTGATAGGACAAACACTATCGCACAATCAGACATCAATAAGATGACAAACCCCTCACAGAAAGGATGACAGAGCGAAACTCACACCGACCGCTACAACCAATAGGATGATAGGACAATCACTATTGCACAATCTGACATCAATAAAATGACAGACCCCCCAAGAAAAGGATGACGGAGCAAAACTCACATCGGCCACTACCACCAAAAGGATGATAGAACAAACACAATCGCACAATCTGACATGAATAAGATGACACACCCCCCACCAAATGGATGACAGGGCGAAACTCACATCAGCCACAATAACCAAAAGGATGATAGGACAAACACTATCACACAATCTGACATCAATAGTATGAAAGACCCCCCACCAAAAGGATGACGGAGCGAAGCACACATGAGGCCACTTCCACCAAACGGATTATAGGACAAACACTATCGCACAATCTGACATCAATAAGATGACATAACCCCCACCAAAAGGACGACGGAGCGAAACACACATCAGGCCACTACCGCCAAAAGGATGATAGAACAAACACTATCGCACAATCTGACATCAATAAGATGACATACCCACCACCAAATGGATGACAGAGCGAAACTCACATCGGCCACTATCACCAAAAGAATGATAGGACAAACACTATCACTAATCTAACATCAATAAGATGAAAGACCCCCCACCAAATGGATGACGGAGCGAAACACACATCAGGCCACTACCACCAAAAAGGATAATAGGACAAACACTATCGCACAATCTGACATCAATAAAATGACAGACCCCCCATCAAAAGGACGGTGGAGCGAAACTCACATCGGCCACTACCACCAAAAGGATGATAAAACAAACACTATCGCACAATCTGATATCAATAAGATGAAAGACCCCCCCACCAAAATAATGACGGAGCGAAACTCATACCGGCCACTACCACCAAAAGGATGATAGGACAAACACTATTGCACAATCTGACATCAATAGGATGACAAACCCCTCACAGAAAGGATGACGGACGGAAACTCACACCAGCCACTACAACCAAAAAGATGATAGTACAAACACTATCACACAATTTGACATCAATAAAATGACAGACCCCTCAGGAAAAGGATGACGGAGAATAACTCACACCGGCCACTACCACCAAACGGATGATAGGACAAACAATATCGCACATTCTGACATCAATAAGATGATAGACCGCCCACCAAAAGGATGACGAAAGGAAACTCACACCGGCCACTACCATCTAAAGGATGATAGGACAAACACTATCGCACAATCCGACATCAATAAGATGACAGAGTGAAACCCACACCGGCCACTACCACCAAAAGGATGATAGGAAAAACACTATCGCACAATCTGATATTAATAAGATGACAAACCCCTCACAAAAAGGATTACAGAGGGAAACTCACACCGACCACTACATCCAAAAGGATGATAGGACAAACACTATCGCACAACATGACATCAAAAAGATGACAGACCCCCCAGTAAAAGGATGACGAAGCGAAACTCACACCGGCTACTACCACCAAACGGATGATAGGACAAACAATATCGCACAATCTGACATCAATAAGATGACATACCCCCCACCAAATGGATGACAGAGCGAAACTCACATCGGCCACTATCACCAAAAGAATGATAGGACAAACATTATCACTAATCTAACATCAATAAGATGAAAGACCCCCCACCAAAAGGATGACGGAGCGAAACACACATCAGGCCACTACCACCAAAAAGGATAATAGGACAAACACTATCGCACAATCTGACATCAATAAAATGACAGACCCCCCACCAAAAGGACGGTGGAGCGAAACTCACATCGGCCACTACCACCAAAAGGATGATAAAACAAACACTATCGCACAATCTGATATCAATAAGATGAAAGACCCCCCCCCCCACCAAAATAATGACGGAGCGAAACTCATACCGGCCACTACCACCAAAAGGATGATAGGACAAACACTATTGCAAAATCTGACATCAATAAGATGACAAACCCTCCAACAAAGGATGCCGGAGCGAAACCCACACCGGCCACTACCACCAAAAGGATGATAGGACAAACACTATCGCACAATCTGACATCAATAAGATGACAAACCCCTCACAGAAAGGATGACGGACAGAAACTCACACCAGCCACTACAACCAAAAAGATGATAGGACAAACACTATCACACAATTTGACATCAATAAAATGACAGACCCCTCAGGAAAAGGATGACGGAGAAAAACTCACACCGGCCACTACCACCAAACGGATGATACGACAAACAATATCGCACATTCTGACATCAATAAGATGATAGACCGCCCACCAAAAGGATGACGGAAGGAAACTCACACCGGCCACTACCATCTAAAGGATGATAGGACAAACACTATCGCACAATCCGACATCAATAAGATGACAGACCCCCTACCAAAAGGATGACGGAGTGAAACCCACACCGGCCACTACCACCAAAAGGATGATAGGAAAAACACTATCGCACAATCTGATATTAATAAGATGACAAACCCCTCACAAAAAGGATTACAGAGGGAAACTCACACCGGCCACTACATCCAAAAGGATGATAGGACACACACTATCGCACAACATGACATCAAAAAGATGACAGACCCCCCAGTAAAAGGATGACGGAGCGAAACTCACACCGGCTACTACCACCAAACAGGTGATAGGACAAACAATATCGCACAATCTGACATCAATAAGATGACAAACCCCCCACCAAATGGATGACAGAGCGAAACTCACATCGGCCACTATCACCAAAAGAATGATAGGACAAACACTATCACTAATCTAACATCAATAAGATGAAAGACCCCCCACCAAAAGGATGACGGAGCGAAACACACATCAGGCCACTACCATCAAAAAGGATAATAGGACAAACACTATCGCACAATCTGACATCAATAAAATGACAGACCCCCCACCAAAAGGACGGTGGAGCGAAACTCACATCGGCCACTACCACCAAAAGGATGATAAAACAAACACTATCGCACAATCTGATATCAATAAGATGAAAGACCCCCCCACCAAAATAATGACAGAGCGAAACTCATAACGGCCACTACCACCAAAAGGATGATAGGACAAACACTACTGCAAAATCTGACATCAATAAGATGACAAACCCTCCAACAAAGGATGTCGGAGCGAAACCCACACCGGCCACTACCACCAAAAGGATGATAGGACAAACACTATCGCACAATCTGACATCAATAATATGACAAACCCCTCACAGAAAGGATGACGGACGGAAACTCACACCAGCCACTACAACCAAAAAGATGATAGGACAAACACTATCACACAATTTGACATCAATAAAATGACAGAACCCTCAGGAAAAGGATGACGGAGAAAAACTCACACCGGCCACTACCACCAAACGGATGATAGGACAAACAATATCACACATTCTGACATCAATAAGATGATAGACCGCCCACCAAAAGAATGACGGAAGGAAACTCACACCGGCCACTACCATCTAAAGGATGATAGGACAAACACTATCGCACAATCCGACATCAATAAGATGACAGACCCCCCACCAAAAGGATGACGGAGTGAAACCCACACCGGCCACTACCACCAAAAGGATGATACGACAAACACTATCGCACAATCTGATATTAATAAGATGACAAACCCCTCAGAAAAAGGATTACAGAGGGAAACTCACACCGGCCACTACATCCAAAAGGATGATAGGACAAACACTATCGCACAACATGACATCAAAAAGATGACAGACCCCCCAGTAAAAGGATGACGGAGCGAAACTCACACCGGCTACTACCACCAAACGGATGATAGGACAAACAATATCGCACAATCTGACATCAATAACGATGACAGACCCCCCACCAAAAGGATGATGGAGCGAAACTCACATCGGCCACTACCACCAAAAGGATGATAGAACAAACACAATCGCACAATCTGACATCAATAAGATGACAGACCCCCCATCAAATGGATGATAGGGCGAAACTCACATCGGCCACTATAACCAAGAGGATGATAGGACAAACACTATCACACAATCTGACATCAATAATATGAAAGACCCCCCACCAAAAGGATGACGGAGAGAAACACACATCAAGCCACTTCCACCAAACGGATTATAGGACAAACACTATCGCACAATATGACATCAATAAGATGACATACCCCCCACAAAAAGGACGACGGAGCGAAACACACATCAGGCCACTACCACCAAAAGGATGATAGAACAAACACTATCGCACAATCTGACATCAATAATATGACAGACCCCCCACCAAATGGATGACCGAGCGAAACTCACATCGGCCACTATCACCAAAAGAATGATTGGACAAACACTATCGCATAATTTGACATCAATAAGATGACAGACCCCCCACCAAAAGGTTTATAGGACAAACACTATCGCACAATCAGACATCAATAAGATGACAAACCCCTCACAGAAAGGATGACGGAGCGAAACTCACACCGACCACTACAACCAAAAGGATGATAGGACAATCACTATTGCACAATCTGACATCAATAAAATGACAGACCCCCCAGGAAAAGGATGACGGAGCGAAACTCACACCGGCTACTACCACCAAACGGATGATAGGACAAACACTATCAAACAATCTGACATCAATAAGATGAAAGACCCCCCATCAAAAGGATGACGAAGCGAAACACACATCAGGCCACTACCACCAAAAGGATTATAGGACAAACACTATCGCACAATCTGACAGCAATAAAATGACAGACCCCCCACCAAAAGGACGGTGGAGCGAAACTCACATCGGCCACTACCACCAAAAGGATGATAAAACAAACACTATCGTATAACCTGATATCAATAAGATGACAGACCCCACCACCAAAATGATGACGGAGCGAAACTCACACCGGCCACTACCACCAAAAGGATTATAGGACAAACACTATCGCATAATCTGACATCAATAAGATGACAGACCCTCCAACAAAGGATGACGGAGAGAAACCCACACCGACCACTACCACCAAAAGGATGATAGGACAAACACTATCGCACAATCTGACATCAATAAGATGACAGACGACCTACCAAAAGGATGACGGAGCGAAACTCACATCGGCCACTACCATCAAAAGGATGATAGGACAAACACTATCGCACAATCTGACATCAATAAGATGACAGACCCCCCACCAAAAGGATGACGGAGTGAAACCCACACCGGCCACTACCACCAAAAGGATGATAGCATAAACACTATCTCATAATTTGATATTAATAAGATGACAGACCCCTCACACAAAGGATTACAGAGCGAAACTCACACCGACCACTACAACCAAAAGGATGATAGAACAAACACTATCGCACAACATAACATCAAAAAGATGACAGACCGCCCACCAAAAGGATTATAGGACAAACACTATCGCACAATCTGACATCAATAAAATGACAGACCCCCAGGAAAAGGATGACGGAGCGAAACTCACACCGGCCACTACCACCAAACGGATGATAGGACAAACAATATTGCACAATTTGACATCAATAAGATGACAGAACCCCCACCAAAAGGATGACAGAGCGAAACTCACACCGGCCACTACCATCAAAAGGATGATAGGACAAACACTATCACACAATCTGACATCAATAAGATGAAAGACCCCCCACCAAAAGGATGACGGAGCGAAACTCACATCAGGCCACTACCACCAAAAGGATTATAGGACAAACACTATCGCACAATCTGACATCAATAAGATGACAGACCCCTCACCAAAAGGACGACGGAGTGAAACACACATCAGGTCACTACCACCAAAAGAATTATAGGTCAAACACTATCGCACAATCTGACATCAATAAAATGAGAGACCCCCCAGGAAAAGGATGACGGAGCATACTCACACCGGCCACTACTACCAAACGCATGATAGGACAAACAATATTGCACAATTTGACATCAATAAGATGACAGACCCCAAACAAAAAGGATGACAGAGCGAAACTCACACCGGCCACTACCATCAAAAGGATGACAGGACAAACACTATCGCACAGTCTGACATCAATAAGATGACAGACCCCCCACCAAAAGGATGACAGAGCGAAACTCACACCGGCCATTACCATCAAAAGGAAGATAGGACAAACACTATCACACAATCTGAAATCAATAAAATGACAGACCCCCCAGGAAAAGGATGACGGAGCAAAACTTACACCGACCACTACCACCAAACGGATGATAGGACAAACAATATTGCACAATTTGACATCAATAAGATGACTGACCCCCCACCAAAAGGACGACGGAGTGAAACTCACATCGGCCACTACCACCAAAAGGATGATAGAACAAACACTATCGCACAATCTGATATTAATAAGATGACAGATCCCCCCACCAAAATGATGACGGAGAGAAACTCACACCGGCCACTACCAGCAAAAGGATGATAGGACAAACACTATCGCATAAACTGACATCAATAAAATGATAGACCCCCCACCAAAAGGATGACGGAGCGAAACCCACACCGGCCACTACCACTAAAAGGATGATAGAACAAACACTATCGCGCAATCTGACATCAATAAGATGACAAACCCCTCACAGAAAGGATGGTGGAGCGAAATTCACACCGGCCACTACAACCAAAAGGATGATAGGACAAACACTATCGCACAATATGACATCAATAAAATGACAGACCCCCCAGGAAAAGGATGACAGAGCGTACTCACACCAGCCACTACTACCAAACGGATGATAGGACAAACAATATTGCACAATTTGACATCAATAAGATGACAGACCCCCCACCAAAAGATTGACGGAGCGAAACTCACACCGGCCACTACCATCAAAAGGATGACAGGACAAACACTATCGCACAATCTGACATCAATAAGATGACAGACCCCCCACCAAAAGATTGACGGAGCGAAACTCACACTGGCCACTACCATCAAAAGGATGACAGGACAAACACTATCACACAATCTGACATCAATAAGATGAAAGACCCCCACCAAAAGGATGACGGAGCGACACACACATCAGGCCACTACCACCAAAAGGATTATAGGACAAACACTATCGCACAATCTGACATCAATAAAATGACAAACCAACCCACAAAAAAGAACGGTGGAGCGAAACTCACATCGGCCACTACCATCAAAAGGATTATAGGACTACCACTATCGCACAATCTGATATCAATAAGATGACAGACTCCACCACCAAAATGATGACGGAGCGAAACTCACACCGACCACTACCACCAAAAGGATGATAGGACAAACACTATCGCATAATCTGACATCAATAAGATGACAGACCCTCCAACAAAGGATGACGGAGAGAAACCCACACCGACCACTACCACCAAAAGGATGATAGGACAAACACTATCGCACAATCTGACATCAATAAGATGACAGACGGCCTACCAAAAGGATGACGGAGCGAAACTCACATCGGCCACTACCATCAAAAGGATGATAGGACAAACACTATCGCACAATCTGACATCAATAAGATGACAGACCCCCCACCAAAAGGATGACGGAGTGAAACCCACACCGGCCACTACCACCAAAAGGATGATAGCATAAACACTATCTCATAATTTGATATTAATAAGATGACAGACCCCTCACACAAAGGATTACAGAGCGAAACTCACACCGACCACTACAACCAAAAGGATGATAGAACAAACACTATCGCACAACATAACTTCAAAAAGATGACAGACCGCCCACCAAAAGGATGACGGAGCGAAACACACATCAGGCCACTACCACCAAAAGGATTATAGGACAAACACTATCGCACAATCTGACATCAATAAAATGACAGACCCCCAGGAAAAGGATGACGGAGCGAAACTCACACCGGCCACTACCACCAAACGGATGATAGGACAAACAATATTGCACAATTTGACATCAATAAGATGACAGAACCCCCACCAAAAGGATGACGGAGCGAAACTCACACCGGCCACTACCATCAAAAGGATGATAGGACAAACACTATCACACAATCTGACATGAATAAGATGAAAGACCCCCCACCAAAAGGATGACGGAGCGAAACTCACATCAGGCCACTACCACCAAAAGGATTATAGGACAAACACTATCGCACAATCTGACATCAATAAGATGACAAACTCCTCACCAAAAGGACGACGGAGTGAAACACACATCAGGTCACTACCACCAAAAGAATTATAGGACAAACACTATCGCACAATCTGATATCAATAAGATGACAGACCCCCCCACCAAAAGGATGATAGGACAAAAGCTATCGCATAATCTGACATCCATAAAATGATAGACCCCCCACCAAAAGGATGACAGAGCGAAACCCGCACCGGCCACTACCACCAAAAGGATGATAGGACAAACACTATCGCACAATCTGACATCAATAAGATGACAAACCCCTCATAGAAAGTATGATGGAGCGAAATTCACACCGGTCACTACAACCAAAAGGATCATAGGTCAAACACTATCGCACAATCTGACATCAATAAAATGAGAGACCCCCCAGGAAAAGGATGACGGAGCATACTCACACCGGCCACTACTACCAAACGCATGATAGGACAAACAATATTGCACAATTTGACATCAATAAGATGACAGACCCCAAACAAAAAGGATGACAGAGCGAAACTCACACCGGCCACTACCATCAAAAGGATGACAGGACAAACACTATCGCACAGTCTGACATCAATAAGATGACAGACCCCCACCAAAAGGATGACAGAGCGAAGCTCACACCGGCCATTACCATCAAAAGGAAGATAGGACAAACACTATCACACAATCTGACATCAATAAAATGACAGACCCCCCAGGAAAAGGATGACGGAGCAAAACTTACACCGACCACTACCACCAAACGGATGATAGGACAAACAATATTGCACAATTTGACATCAATAAGATGACTGACCCCCCACCAAAAGGACGACGGAGTGAAACTCACATCGGCCACTACCACCAAAAGGATGATAGAACAAACACTATCGCACAATCTGATATTAATAAGATGACAGATCCCCCCACCAAAATGATGACGGAGAGAAACTCACACCGGCCACTACCAGCAAAAGGATGATAGGACAAACACTATCGCATAATCTGACATCAATAAAATGATAGACCCCCCACCAAAAGGATGACGGAGCGAAACCCACACCGGCCACTACCACTAAAAGGATGATAGAACAAACACTATCGCGCAATCTGACATCAACAAGATGACAAACCCCTCACAGAAAGGATGGTGGAGCGAAATTCACACCGACCACTACAACCAAAAGGATGATAGGACAAACACTATCGCACAATATGACATCAATAAAATGACAGACCCCCCAGGAAAAGGATGACGGAGCGTACTCACACCAGCCACTACTACCAAACGGATGATAGGACAAACAATATTGCACAATTTGACATCAATAAGATGACAGACCCCCCACCAAAAGATTGACGGAGCGAAACTCACACCGGCCACTACCATCAAAAGGATGACAGGACAAACACTATCGCACAGTCTGACATCAATAAGATGACAGACCCCCACCAAAAGGATGACAGAGCGAAGCTCACACCGGCCATTACCATCAAAAGGAAGATAGGACAAACACTATCACACAATCTGACATCAATAAAATGACAGACCCCCCAGGAAAAGGATGACGGAGCAAAACTTACACCGACCACTACCACCAAACGGATGATAGGACAAACAATATTGCACAATTTGACATCAATAAGATGACTGACCCCCCACCAAAAGGACGACGGAGTGAAACTCACATCGTCCACTACCACCAAAAGGATGATAGAACAAACACTATCGCACAATCTGATATTAATAAGATGACAGATCCCCCCACCAAAATGATGACGGAGAGAAACTCACACCGGCCACTACCAGCAAAAGGATGATAGGACAAACACTATCGCATAATCTGACATCAATAAAATGATAGACCCCCCACCAAAAGGATGACGGAGCGAAACCCACACCGGCCACTACCACTAAAAGGATGATAGAACAAACACTATCGCGCAATCTGACATCAACAAGATGACAAACCCCTCACAGAAAGGATGGTGGAGCGAAATTCACACCGGCCACTACAACCAAAAGGATGATAGGACAAACACTATCGCACAATATGACATCAATAAAATGACAGACCCCCCAGGAAAAGGATGACGGAGCGTACTCACACCAGCCACTACTACCAAACGGATGATAGGACAAACAATATTGCACAATTTGACATCAATAAGATGACAGACCCCCCACCAAAAGATTGACGGAGCGAAACTCACACCGGCCACTACCATCAAAAGGATGACAGGACAAACACTATCGCACAATCTGACATCAATAAGATGACAGACCCCCCACCAAAAGATTGACGGAGCGAAACTCACACTGGCCACTACCATCAAAAGGATGACAGGACAAACACTATCACACAATCTGACATCAATAAGATGAAAGACCCCCACCAAAAGGATGACGGAGCGACACACACATCAGGCCACTACCACCAAAAGGATTATAGGACAAACACTATCGCACAATCTGACATCAATAAAATGACAAACCAACCCACAAAAAAGAACGGTGGAGCGAAACTCACATCGGCCACTACCATCAAAAGGATTATAGGACTACCACTATCGCACAATCTGATATCAATAAGATGACAGACTCCACCACCAAAATGATGACGGAGTGAAACTCACACCGACCACTACCACCAAAAGGATGATAGGACAAACACTATCGCATAATCTGACATCAATAAGATGACAGACCCTCCAACAAAGGATGACGGAGCGAAACCCACACCGGCCACTACCACCAAAAGGATGATAGGACAAACACTATCGCACAATCTGACATCAATAAGATGACAAACCCCTCACAGAAAGGATGACGGAGCAAAACTCACACAAGCAACTACAACCAAAAGGATGATAGGACAAACACTATTGCACAATCTAACATCAATAAAATGGCAGACCCCCCAGGAAAAGGATGACGGAGCAAAACTAACACCTATTACTACCACCAAACGGATGATAGGACAAACAATATCGCATAATCTGACATCAATAACGACGACGGAGCGAAACTCACATCGGTCACTACCACCAAAAGGATGATAGAACAAACACTATTGCACAATCTGACATCAATAAGATGATAGACCCCCCACCAAATGGATGACAGAGCGAAACTCACATCGGCCACAATCACCAAAAGGATGATAGGACAAACACTATCACACAATCTGACATCAATAAGATGAAAGACTCCCCACCAAAAGGATGACGGAGCGAAACACACATCAGGCCACTACCACCAAAAGGATTATAGGACAAACACTATCGCACAATCTGACATCAATAAGATGACAGACCCCTCACCAAAAGGACCACAGAGCGAAAATCACATCAGGCCACTACCACCAAAAGGATTATAGGACAAACACTATCGCACAATCTGACATCAATAAGATGATAGACCATCCACCAAAAGGACGACAGAGTGAAACTCACATCGGCCACTACCTCCAAAAGGATGATAGAGCAAACACTATCGCACAATCTGATATCATTAAGATGGCAGACCCCCCAACCAAAATGATGACGGAGAGAAACTCACACCGGGCACTACCACAAAAAGGATGATAGGACAAACAATATCGCATAATCTGACATCAATAAAACGATAGACCCCCCACCAAAAGGATGACGGAGCGAAACCCACACCGGCCACTACCACCAAAAGGATGATAGGATAAACACTATCGCACAATCTGACATCAATAAGATGACAAACCCCTCACAGAAAGGATGATGGAGCAAAACTCATATCGGCCACTACAACCAAAAGGATGATAGGGCAAACACTATCGCAGAATCTGACATCAATAAAATGACAGACCCCCCAGGAAAAGGATGACGGAGCTAACTCACAACGGCCACTACTACCAAACGGATGATAGGACAAACAATATTGCACAATTTGACATCAATAAGATGACAGACCCCCCAGCAAAAGGATGACCGAGCGAAACTCACACCGGCCACTACCATCAAAAGGATGATAGGACAAACACTATCGCACAATCTAACATCAATAAGATGACATACCCCCCACCAAAAGGATGACGGAGTGAAACCCACACCGGCCACTACCACCAAAAGGATGATAGGACAAACACTATCGCATAATCTGATATTAATAAGATGACAGACCCCTCACAAAAAGGATTACGGAGCAAAACTCACACTGGCCACTACAACCAAAAGGATGATATAACAAACACTATCGCACAACATGACATCAAAAAGATGAAAGACCCCCCAGCAAAAGGATGACGGAGCGAAACTCACACCGGCTACCACCACCAAACGGATGACAGGACAAACACTACTGTATAATCTGGTATTAATAAGATGACAGACCCCTCACAAAAAAGATTACGGAGCGAAACTCACACTGGCCACTACAACCAAAAGGATGATATAACAAACACTATCGCACAACATGACATCAAAAAGATGACAGACCCCCCAGCAAAAGGATGACGGAGCGAAACTCACACCGGCTACCACCACCAAACGGATGATAGGACAAACAATATCGCACAATCTGACATCAATAACGATGACAAACCCCCCGCCAAAAGGATGACGGAGCGAAACTCACATCGGTCACTACCACCAAAAGGATGATAGAACAAACACTATCGCACAATCTGACATCAATAAGATGATAGACCCCTCACCAAATGGATGACGGAGCGAAACTCACATCCGCCACAATCACCATAAGGATGATAGGACAAACACTATCACACAATCTGACATCAATAAGATGAAAGACCCACCACCAAAAGGATGACGGAGCGAAACACACATCAGGCCACTACCACCAAAAGGATTATAGGACAAACACTATCGCACAATCTGACATCAATAAGATGACAGACCCCTCACCAAAAGGACGACGGAGCGAAAATCACATCAGACCACTACCACCAAAAGGATTATAGGACAAACACTATCGAACAATCTGACATCAATAAAATGACAGACCCCCTAGGAAAAGGATGACGGAGCATACTCACACCGGCCACTACTACCAAACGGATAATAGGACAAATAATATTGCACAATTTGACATCAATAAGATGACAGACCCTCCACCAAAAGGATGACTGAGTGAAACTCACACAAGCCACTACCATCAAAAGGATGATAGGACAAACACTATCGCACAATCTTACATCAATAAGATTAAAGACCCCCCACCAAAAGGATGACAGAGTGAAACCCACACTGGCCATTACCACCAAAAGGATGATAGGACAAACACTATCGTAAAATCAGATATTAATAAGATGACAGACCCCTCACTAAAAGGATTACGGAGCGAAACTCACACCGGCCTCTACAACAAAAAGGATGATAGGACCAACACTATCGCACAACATGATGACAGACCCCCAAGCAAAAGGATGACGGAGTGAAACTCACACTGGCTACTACCACCAAACGGATGATAGAACAAACAATATCGCATAATCTGACATCAATAACGATGACAAACCCCCCACCAAAAGGATGATAGAGCGAAACTCACATCGGTAACTATCACTAAAAGGATGATAGGACAAACACTATCGCACAATCTGACATCAATAAGATGAAAGACCCCCTGCCAAAAGGATGACGGAGCGAAAATCACATCGGCCACTACCACCAAAAGGATTATCAGATAAACACTATCGCACAATCTGACATCAATAAGATGACAGACCCCCCACCAAAAGGATGACGGAGCGAAATTCACATCTGCCACTACCACCAAAAGGATGATAGAACAAACACTATCGCACAATCTGACATCAATAAGATGACAGACCCCCCACCAAAAGGATGACAGAGTGAAACCGGCACCGGCCACTACCACCAAAAGGATAATAGGACAAACATTATCGCAAAATCTGATATCAATATGATGACAGACCCCTTACAGAATGGATGACGGAGGGAAACTCACACCGGCGACTACAACCAAAACGATGATAGGACAAACACATTCGCACAATCTGATATCAATAAGATGACAGACCCCTCACAGAAAGGATGACGGAGGGAAACTCACACCGGCCACTACAACCAAAAGGATGATAGGACAAACACTATGGCAAAATCTGACATAAATAAGATGACAGACCCCCCAGGAAAAGGATGACAAAGCGAACCTCACACTGACCACTTCCACCAAACGGATGATAGGACAAACAATATCACACAATATGACATCTATAAGATGACAGACCCCCCACCAAAAGGATGATGGAGCGAAACACACATCAGGCCGTTACCACCAAAAGGATTATAGGACAAACACTATCGCACAATCTGACATCACTAAGATGAGAGACCCCTCACCAAAAGGACGACGCAGCGAAACACACATCAGGCCACTACCACCAAAAGGATTATAGGACAAACACTATCGCACAATCTGACATCAATAGGTTGAGAAACCCCTCACAGAAAGGATGACGAAGCGAAACTCACACCGGCGACTACAACCAAAAGGATGATAGGATAAACACTATCGCACAATCTGACATCAATAAAATGACAGATCCCCCAGGAAAATGATGACGGAGCGAAACTCACACCGGGCACTACCATCAAACGGATGATAGGAAAAACAATATTGCACAATCTGACATCAATAAGATGACAGGCCCCCAACCAAAAGGATGACGGAGTGAAACCCACACTGGCCACTACCACTAAAAGGATGATAGGACAAACACTATCGCACAACATGACATCAAAAAGATGATAGACCCCCCAGCAAAAGGATGTCGGAGCGAAACTCACACCGACTACTACCACCAAACTGATGATAGGACAAACAATATCGCACAATCTGACATCAATAACGATGACAGACCCGCCACCAAAAGGATGACGGAGCGAAACTCACATCGGCCACTACCACCAAAAGGATAATAGAACAATCACTATCGCACAATCTGACATCAATAAGATGACAGACCCCCAACCAAATGGACGACAGAGCGAAACTCACATCAGCCACAATCACCAAAAGGATGAAAGGACAAACACTATCGCACAATCTGACATCAATAAGATGAAAGACCCCCCACCAAAAGGATGACGGAGCGAAACACACATCAAGCCACTACCACCAAAAGGATTATAGGACAAACACTATCGCACAATCTGACATCAATAAAATGACAGACCTCCCCACCAAAAGGATTACGGAGCGAAACTCACACCGGCCACTACAACCAAAAGGATGATAGAACAAACACTATCGCACAACATGACATCAAAAAGATGACAGACCCCACAGCAAAAGGATGACGGAGCGAAACTCACACCGGCTACCACCACCAAACGGATGATAGGACAAACAATATCGCACAATCTGACATCAATAACGATGACAGACCCCCCACCAAAAGGATGACGGAGCTACACTCACATCGGTCACTACCACCAAAAGGATGATAGAACAAACACTATCGCACAATCTGACATCAATAAGATGACAGACCCCCCACTAAATGGATGACGGAGCGAAACTCACATCGGCTACAATCACCAAAAGGATGATAGGACAAACACTATCACACAATCTGACATCAATAAGATGAAAGACCCCCCACCGAAAGGACGACGGAGCTAAACACACATCAGCCACTACCACCAAAAGGATTATAGGACAAACACTATCGCACAATCTGACATCAATAAGATGATAGACCCCTCACCAAAAGGACGACGGAGCGAAAATCACATCAGGCCACTACCACCAAAAGGATTATAGGACAAACACTATCGCACAATCTGACATCAATAAGATGACATACCCCGCACCAAAAAGACGACGGAGAGAAAGTCACATCGGCCACTACCACCAAAAGGATGATAGAACAAACACTATCGCACAATCTAATATCAATAAGATGACAGACCCTCCCCCCCCCCCCCCACCAAAATGATGACGGAGAGAAACTTACACCGGCCACTATCACCAAAAGGATGATAGGACAAACACTATCGCATAATCTGACATCAATAAAATGATAGACCCCCAACCAAAAGGATGACAGAGTGAAACCCACATCGGCCACTACCACTAAAAGGTGATAGGACAAACACTATCGCATAATCTGATATTAATAAGATGACAGACCCCTCACAAAAACGATTACGGAGCGAAACTCACACCGGCCACTACAACCAAAAGGATGATAGAACAAACACTATCGCACAACATGACATCAAAATGATGACAGACCCCCCAGCAAAAGGATGACTAAGCGAAACTCACATCGGTCACTACCACCAAAAGGATGATAGAACAAAGACTATCGCACAATCTGACATCAATAAGATGAAAGACCCTCCACCAAATGGATGACGGAGCGAAACTCACATCGGCCCCAATCACCAAAAGGATGATAGGACAAACACTATCACACAATCTAACATCAATAAGATGAAAGACCCCCCACCAAAAGGATGACGGAGCAAAACACACATCAGGCCACTACCACCAAAAGGATTATACGACAAACACTATCGCACAATCTGACATCAATAAGATGACAGACCCCTCACCAAAAGAATGACGGAGTGAAACACACATCAGGCCACTACCACCCAAAAGATTATAGGACAAACACTATCGCACAATCTGACATCAATAAGATGACAGACCCCCCACCAAAAGGACGACGGAGTGAAACTCACATCGGCCACTACCACCAAAAGGATGATAGAACAAACACTATCGCATAATCAGATATCAATAGGATGACAGACCCCCCCCACCAAAATGATGACGGAGAGAAAGTCACACCGGTCATTACCACCAAAAGGATGATAGGACAAATACTATTGCATAATCTGACATCAATAAAATGATAGACCCCCAACCAAAAGGATGACAGAGTGAAACCCACACCGGCCACTACCACCATAAGGATGATAGGACAAACACTATCACAAAATCTGATATTAATAAGATGACAGACCCCTCACAAAAAGGATTACGGAGCGAAACTCACGCCGACCACTACAACCAAAAGGATGATAGAACAAACACTATCGCACAACATGACATCAAAAAGATGACAGACCCCCCAGCAAAAGGATGACGGAGCGAAACTGACACCGGCTACCACCACCAAACGGATGATAGGACAAACAATATCGCACAATCTGACATCAAATACGATGACAGACCCCCCACCAAAAGGATGACGGAGCAAAACTCACATCGGTCACTACCACCAAAAGGATGATAGAACAAACACTATCGCACAATCTGACATCAATAAGATGACAGACCCCCACTAAATGGATGACGGAGTGAAACTCACATCGGCTACAATCACCAAAAGGATGATAGGACAAACACTATCACACAATCTGACATCAATAAGATGTAAGACCCCCCACTAAAAGGACGACAGAGCGAAACACCCATCATGCCACTACCACCAAAAGGATTATAGGACAAACACTATCGCACAATCTGACATCAATAAGATGACAGACCCCTCACCAAAAGGACGACGGAGCGAAAATCACATCAGGCCACTACCACCAAAAGGATTATAGGACAAACACTATCGAACAATCTGACATCAATAAGATGACAGACCCCGCACCAAAAAGACAACGGAGTGAAACACACATCGGTTACAATCACCAAAAGGATGATAGGACAAACACTATCACACAATCTGACATCAATAAGATGTAAGACCCCCCACTAAAAGGACGACGGAGCGAAACATACATCAGGCCACTACCACCAAAAGGATTATAGGACAAACACTATCGCACAATCTGACATCAATAAGATGACAGACCCCTCACCAAAAGGACGACGGAGTGAAAATCACATCAGGCCACTACCACCAAAAGGATTATAGGACAAACACTATCGAACAATCTGACATCAATAAGATGACAGACCCCGCACCAAAAAGACGACGGAGTGAAACACACATCGGCTACAATCACCAAAAGGATGATAGGACAAACACTATCGCACAATCTGACATCAATAAGATGTAAGACCCCCCACTAAAAGGACGACGGAGCGAAACACACATCAGGCACTTACCACCAAAAGGATTATAGGACAAACACTATCGCACAACATGACATCAAAAAGATGACAGACCCCCCAGCAAAAGGATGACTAAGCGAAACTCACATCGGTCACTACCACCAAAAGGATGATAGAACAAAGACTATCGCACAATCTGACATCAATAAGATGAAAGACCCTCCACCAAATGGATGACGGAGCGAAACTCACATCGGCCCCAATCACCAAAAGGATGATAGGACAAACACTATCACACAATCTAACATCAATAAGATGAAAGACCCCCCACCAAAAGGATGACGGAGCGAAACACACATCAGGCCACTACCACCAAAAGGATTATACGACAAACACTATCGCACAATCTGACATCAATAAGATGACAGACCCCTCACCAAAAGGATGACGGAGTGAAACAAACATCAGGCCACTACCACCCAAAAGATTATAGGACAAACACTATCGCACAATCTGACATCAATAAGATGACAGACCCCCCACCAAAAGGACGACGGAGTGAAACTCACATCGGCCACTACCACCAAAAGGATGATAGAACAAACACTATCGCATAATCAGATATCAATAGGATGACAGACCCCCCCACCAAAATGATGACGGAGAGAAACTCACACCGGTCACTACCACCAAAAGGAAGATAGGACAAATACTATTGCATAATCTGACATCAATAAAATGATAGACCCCCAACCAAAAGGATGACAGAGTGAAACCCACACCGGCCACTACCACCATAAGGATGATAGGACAAACACTATCACAAAATCTGATATTAATAAGATGACAGACCCCTCACAAAAAGGATTACGGAGCGAAACTCACACCGACCACTACAACCAAAAGGATGATAGAACAAACACTATCGCACAACATGACATCAAAAAGATGACAGACCCCCCAGCAAAAGGATGACGGAGCGAAACTGACACCGGCTACCACCACCAAACGGATGATAGGACAAACAATATCGCACAATCTGACATCAAATACGATGACAGACCCCCCACCAAGAGGATGACGGAGCAAAACTCACATCGGTCACTACCACCAAAAGGATGATAGAACAAACACTACCGCACAATCTGACATCAATAAGATGACAGACCCCCACTAAATGGATGACGGAGTGAAACTCACATCGGCTACAATCACCAAAAGGATGATAGGACAAACACTATCACACAATCTGACATCAATAAGATGTAAGACCCCCCACTAAAAGGACGACGGAGCGAAACATCCATCATGCCACTACCACCAAAAGGATTATAGGACAAACACTATCGCACAATCTGACATCAATAAGATGACAGACCCCTCACCAAAAGGACGACGGAGCGAAAATCACATCAGGCCACTACCACCAAAAGGATTATAGGACAAACACTATCGAACAATCTGACATCAATAAGATGACAGACCCCGCACCAAAAAGACAACGGAGTGAAACACATATCGGTTACAATCACCAAAAGGATGATAGGACAAACACTATCACACAATCTGACATCAATAAGATGTAAGACCCCCCACTAAAAGGACGACGGAGCGAAACATACATCAGGCCACTACCACCAAAAGGATTATAGGACAAACACTATCGCACAATCTGACATCAATAAGATGACAGACCCCTCACCAAAAGGACGACGGAGCGAAAATCACATCAGGCCACTACCACCAAAAGGATTATAGGACAAACACTATCGAACAATCTGACATCAATAAGATGACAGACCCCGCACCAAAAAGACGACGGAGTGAAACACACATCGGCTACAATCACCAAAAGGATGATAGGACAAACACTATCGCACAATCTGACATCAATAAGATGTAAGACCCCCCATTAAAAGGACGACGGAGCGAAACACACATCAGGCCACTACCACCAAAAGGATTATAGGACAAACACTATCGCACAATCTGACATCAATAAGATGACAGACCCCTCACCAAAAGGACGACGGAGCGAAAATCACATCAGGCCACTACCACCAAAAGGATTATAGGACAAACACTATCGCACAATCTGACATCAATAAGATGACAGACCCCGCACCTAAAAGACGACGGAGTGAAAGTCACATCGGCCACTACCACCAAAAGGATGATAGAACAAACACTATCGCACAATCTAATATCAATAAGATGACAGACCCCCCCACCAAAATGATGACGGAGAGAAACTCACACCGGTCACTACCACCAAAAGGATGATAGGACAAATATTATCGCATAATCTGACATCAATAAAATGATAGACCCCCAACCAAAAGGATGACAGAGTGAAACCCACACCAGCCACTACCACCAAAAGGATGATAGGACAAACACTATCGCATAATCTGATAATAATAAGATGACAGACCCCTCACAAAAACGATTACGGAGCGAAACGACACCGGCCACTACAACCAAAAGGATGATAGAACAAACACTATCGCACAACATGACATCAAAAAGATGACAGACCCCCCAGCAAAAGGATGACGGAGCGAAACTCACATCGGCTACCACCACCAAACGAATGATAGGACAAACAATATCGCACAATATGGCATCAATAACGATGACAGACCGCCCACCAAAAGGATGACGGAGCGAAACTCACATCGGTCACTACCACCAAAAGGATGATAGAACAAAGACTATCGCACAATCTGACATCAATAAGATGACAGACCCCCCACCAAATGGATGACGGAGCGAAACTCACATTGGCCACAATCACCAAAAGGATGATAGGACAAACACTATCACACAATCTGACATCAATAAGATGAAAGAACCCCACCAAAAGGATGACGGAGCGAAACACACATCAGGCCACTACCACCAAAAGGATTATACGACAAACACTATCGCACAATCTGACATCAATAAGATGACAGACCCCTCAACAAAAGGATGACGGAGTGAAACACACATCAGGCCACTACAACCAAAAGGATTATAGGACAAACACTATCCCACAATCTGACATCAATAAGATGATAGACCCCCCACCAAAAGGACGACGGAGTGAAACTCACATCGGCCACTACCACCAAAAGGATGATAGAACAAACACTATCGCATAATCAGATATCAATAGGATGACAGACCCCCCCCCCCCCCCACCAAAATGATGACGGAGAGAAACTCACACCAGACACTACCACCAAAAGGATGATAGGACAAATACTATCGCATAATCTGACATCAATAAAATGATAGAGCCCCAACCAAAAGGATGACAGAGTGAAACCCACACCGGCCACTACCACCATAAGGATGATAGGACAAACACTATCGCATAATCTGATATTAATAAGATGACAGACCCCTCACAAAAACGATTATGGAGCGAAACTCACACCGGCCACTACAACCAAAAGGATGATAGAACAAACACTATCGCACAACATGACA
Organism: Lathyrus sativus; assembly: GCA_963859935.3. Taxonomy (NCBI): domain Eukaryota; kingdom Viridiplantae; phylum Streptophyta; class Magnoliopsida; order Fabales; family Fabaceae; genus Lathyrus; species Lathyrus sativus. The sequence continues at coordinate 185,078,908 of OZ012737.1, forward strand.
TCAAAAAGATGACATACCCCCCAGCAAAAGGATGATGGAGCGAAACTGACACCCACTACCACCACCAAACGGATGATAGGACGAATAATATCGCATAATCTGACATCAATAACGATGACAGAACCCCCACCAAAAGGATGACGGAGCAAGACTCACATCGGTCACTACCAAGAAAAGGATGATAGAAAAAACACTATCGCATAATCTGACATCAATAAGATGACAGACCCCCCACTAAATGGATGATGGAGCGAAACTCACATCGGTCACAATCACCAAAAGGATGATAGGACAAACACTATCACACAATCTGACATCAATAAGATGAAAGACCCCCACCAAAATGACGACGGAGCGAAACACACATCAGGCCACTACCACCAAAAGGATTATAGGACAAACACTATCGTACAATCTGACATCAATAAGATGACAGACCCCTCACCAAAAGGAAGACGGAGCGAAAATCACATCAGGCCACTACCACCAAAAGGATTATAGGACAAACACTATCGCACAATCTAACATCAATAAGATGACAGACCCCCCACCAAAAAGACGACGGAGTGAAAGTCACATCGGCCACTACCACCAAAAGGATGATAGAACAAACACTATCGCACAATCTAATATCAATAAGATGACAGACCCCCCCCCCCCCCCCACCAAAATGGTGACGCAGAGAAACTCACAATGGCCACTACCACCAAAAGGATGATAGGACAAACACTATCGCATAATCTGATATTAATAAGATGACAGACCCCTCACAAAAACGATTACGGAGCGAAACTTACACCGGCCACTACAACCAAAAGGATGATAGAACAAACACTATCGCACAACATGACATCAAAAAGATGACAGATCCCCTAGCAAAAGGATGACGGAGTGAAACTCACATCGGCTACCACCACCAAACGGATGATAGGACAAACAATATCGCACAATATGACATCAATAACGATGACAAACCCCCCACCAAAAGGATGACAGAGCGAAACTCACATCGGTCACTACCACTAAAAGGATGATAGAACAAAGACTATCGCACAATCTGACATCAATAAGATGACAGAACCCCCACAAAATGGATGACGGAGCGAAACTCACATCAGACACAACCACCAAAAGGATGATAGGACAAACACTATCACACAATCTTACATCAATAAGATGAAAGACCCCCCACCAAAAGGATGACGGAGCGAAACACACATCAGGCCACTACCACCAAAAGGATTATACGACAAACACTATCGCACAATCTGACATCAATAAGATGACAGACCCCTCACCAAAAGGATGACGGAGTGAAACACACATCTAGCCACTACCACTAAAAGGATTATAGGACAAACACTATCGCTCAATCTGACATCAATAAGATGACAGACCCCCCACCAAAAGGACGATAGAGTGAAACTCACATCGGCCACTACCACCAAAAGGATGATAGAACAAACCTTATCGCATAATCAGATATCAATAAGATGACAGACCCCCCTCCCCACCAAAATGATGACGGAGAGAAACTCACACCGGCCACTACCACCAAAAGGATGATAGGACAAATACTATCGCATAATCTGACATCAATAAAATGAAAGACCCCCAACCAAAAGGATGACAGAGTGAAACCCACACCGGCCACTACAACCATAGGGATGATAGGACAAACACTATCGCATAATCTGATATTAATAAGATGACAGACCCCTCACAAAAAGGATTACGGAGCGAAACTCACACCGACCACTACAACCAAAAGGATTATAGAGCAAACACTATCGCACAACATGATATCAAAAAGATGACAGACCCCCGAGCAAAAGGATGACGGAGCGAAACTGACACCGGCTACCACCACCAAACGGATGATAGGACAAACAATATCGCACAATCTGACATCAATAACGATGACAGACCCCCCACCAAAAGGATGACGGAGCAAAACTCACATCGGTCACTACCACCAAAAGGATGATAGAACAAACACTATCGCAGAATCTGACATCAATAAGATGACAGACCCCCCACTAAATGGATGACGGAGCGAAACTCACATCGGCTACAATCACCAAAAGGATGATAGGACAAACACTATCACACAATCTGACATCAATAAGATGAAAGACCCCCCACTAAAAGGACGACGGAGCGAAACACACATCAGGCCACTACCACTAAAAGGATTATAGGATAAACACTATCGCACAATCTGACATCAATAAGATGACAGACCCCTCACCAAAAGGACGACGGAGCGAAAATCACATCAGGCCACTACCACCAAAAGGATTATAGGACAAACACTATCGCACAATCTGACATCAATAAGATGACAGACCCCGCACCAAAAAGACGACGGAGTGAAAGTCACATCGGCCACTACCACCAAAAGGATGATAGAACAAACACTATCGCACAATCTAATATCAATAAGATGATAGACCCCCCCCCCCCCCACCAAAATGATGACGGAGAGAAACTCACACCGGTCACTACCACCAAAAGGATGATAGGACAAACACTATCGCATAATCTGACATCAATAAAATGATAGACCCCCAACCAAAAGGATGACAGAGTGAAACCCACACCGGCCACTACCACCAAAAAGATGATAGGACAAACACTATCGTATAATCTGATATTAATAAGATGACAGAACCCTCACAAAAACGATTACGGAGCGAAACTTACACCAACCACTACAACCAAAAGGATGATATAACAAACACTATCGCACAACATGACATCAAAAAGATGACAGACCCCCCAGCAAAAGGATGACGGAGCGAAACTCACATTGGCTACCACCATCAAACGAATGATAGGACAAACAATATTGCACAATATGGCATCAATAATGATGATAGACCCCCCACGAAAAGGACGACAGAGTGAAACTCACATCGGCCACTACCACCAAAAGGATGATACAACAAACACTATCGCATAATCAGATATCAATAGGATGACAGACCCCCCCCCCCCCCCCACACACACACAAAAATGATGACGAAGAGAAACTCACACCGGACACTACCACCAAAAGGATGATAGGACAAATACTATCGCATAATCTGACATCAATAAAATGATAGACCCCCAACCAAAAGGATGACAGAGTGAAACCCACACCGGCCACTACCACCATAAGGATGATAGGACAAACACTATCGCATAATCTGATATTAATAAAATGACAGGCCCCTCACAAAAAGGATTACGGAGCGAAACTCACACCGACCACTACAACCAAAAGGATGATAGAACAAACACTATCGCACAACATGACATCAAAAAGATGACAGACCCCCCAACAAAAGGATGATGGAGCGAAACTGACACCCGCTACCACCACCAAACGGATGATAGGACAAATAAAATCGCACAATCTGACATCAATAACGATGACAGAACCCCTACCAAAATGATGACGGAGAGAAACTCACACCGGCCACTACCACCAAAAGGATGATAGGACAAACACTATCGCATAATCTGACATCAATAAGATGACATACCCCCCACTAAATGGATGACGGAGCGAAACTCACATCGGCTACAATCACCAAAAGGATGATAGGACAAACACTATCACACAATCTGAAATCAATAAGATGAAAGACCCCCCACTAAAAGGACGACGGAGCGAAACACACATCAGGCCACTACCACCAAAAGGATTATAGGACAAACACTATTGCACAATCTGACATCAATAAGACGACAGACCCCTCACCAAAAGGACGACGGAGCGAAAATCACATCAGGCCACTACCACCAAAAGGATTATAGGACAAACACTATCGCACAATCTGACATCAATAAGATGACAGACCCCGCACCAAAAAGACGACGGAGTGAAAGTCACATCGGCCACTACCACCAAAAGGATGATAGAACAAACACTATCGCACAATCTAATATCAATAAGATGACAGACCCCCCCCCCCACCAAAATGATGACGGAGAGAAACTCACACCGGTCACTACCACCAAAAGGATGATAGGACAAACACTATCGCATAATCTGACATCAATAAAATGATAGACCCCCAACCAAAAGGATGACAGAGTGAAACCCACACCGGCCACTACCACCAAAAGGACGATAGGATAAACACTATCGCATAATCTGATATTAATAAGATGACAGACCCCTCACAAAAACGATTACGGAGCGAAACTTACACCGGCCACTACAACCAAAAGGATGATATAACAAACACTATCGCACAACATGACATCAAAAAGATGACAGACCCCCCAGCAAAAGGATGACGGAGCGAAACTCACATCGGCTACCACCACCAAACGAATGATAGGACAAACAATATCGCACAATATGGCATCAATAACGATGACAGACCCCCCACCAAAAGGATGACGAAGCGAAACTCACATCGGTCACTACCACCAAAAGGATGATAGAACAAAGACTATCGTACAATCTGACATCAATAAGATGACAGACCCCCCACCAAATGCATGACGGAGAGAAACTCACATCGGCCACAATCACCAAAAGGATGATAGGACAAACACTATCACACAATCTGACATCAATAAGATGAAAGAACCCCACCAAAAGGATGACGGAGCGAAACACACATCAGGCCACTACCACCAAAAGGATTATACGACAAACACTATCGCACAATCTGACATCAATAAGATGACAAACCCCTCACCAAAAGGATGACGGAGTGAAACACACATCAGGCCACTACCACCAAAAAGATTATAGGACAAACACTATCGCACAATCTGACATCAATAAGATGACAGACCCCCCACCAAAAGGACGACAGAGTGAAACTCACATCGGCCACTACCACCAAAAGGATGATAGAACAAACACTATCGCATAATCAGATATCAATAGGATAACAGACCCCCCCCCCCCCACCAAAATGATGACGGAGAGAAACTCACACCGGACACTACCACCAAAAGGATGATAGGACAAATACTATCGCATAATCTGACATCAATAAAATGATAGACCCCCAACCAAAAGGATGACAGAGTGAAACCCACGCCGGCCACTACCACCATAAGGATGATAGGACAAACACTATCGCATAATCTGATATTAATAAGATGACAGACCCCTCACAAAAAGGATTACGGAGTGAAACTCACACCGGCCACTACAACCAAAAGGATGATAGAACAAACACTATCGCACAACATGACATCAAAAAGATGACAGACCCCCCAGCAAAAGGATGATGGAGCGAAACTGACACCCGCTACCACCACCAAACGGATGATAGGACAAATAATATCGCACAATCTGACATCAATAACAATGACAGAACCCCCACCAAAAGGATGACGGAGCAAAACTCACATCGGTCACTACCACCAAAAGGATGATAGAACAAACACTATCGCACAATCTGACATCAATAAGATGACAGACCCCCCACTAAATGGATGACGGAGCGAAACTCACATCGGCCACAATCACCAAAAGGATGATAGGACAAACACGTTCACACAATCTGACATCAATAAGATGAAAGACCCCCCACCAAAAGGATGACGGAGCGAAACACATATCTGGCCACTACCACCAAAAGGATTATAGGACAAACACTATCGCACAATCTGACATCAATAAGATGATAGACCCCTCACCAAAAGGACGACGGAGCGAAAATCACATCAGGCCACTACCACCAAAAGGATTATAGGACAAACACTATCGCACAATCTAGCATCAATAAGATGACAGACCCCCCACCAAAAAGACGACGGAGTGAAAGTCACATCGGCCACTACCACCAAAAGGATGATAGAACAAACACTATCGCACAATCTAATATCAATAAGATGACAGACCCCCCCCCCACCAAAATGATGACGGAGAGAAACTCACACCGGTCACTACCACCAAAAGGATGATAGGACAAACACTATCGCATAATCTGACATCAATAAAATGATAGACCCCCAACCAAAAGGATGACAGAGTGAAACCCACACCGGCCACTACCACCAAAAGGATGATAGGACAAACACTATCGCATAATCTGATATTAATAAGATGACAGACCCCTCACAAAAACGATTACGGAGCGAAACTTACACCGGCCACTACAACCAAAAGGATGATAGAACAAACACTATCGCACAACATGACATCAAAAAGATGACAGACCCCCCAGCAAAAGGATGACGGAGCGAAACTCACATCGGCTACCACCACCAAACGAATGATACGACAAACAATATCGCACAATATGGCATCAATAACGATGACAGACCCCCCACCAAAAGGATGACGAAGCGAAACTCACATCGGTCACTACCACCAAAAGGATGATAGAACAAAGACTATCGCACAATCTAACATCAATAAGATGACAGACCCCCCACCAAATGGATGACGGAGCGAAACTCACATCGGCCACAATCACCAAAAGGATGATAGGACAAACGCTATCACACAATCTGACATCAATAAGATGAAAGAACCCCACCAAAAGGATAACGGAGCGAAACACACATCAGGCCACTACCACCAAAAGGATTATACGACAAACACTATCGCACAATCTGACATCAATAAGATGACAAACCCCTCACCAAAAGGATGACGGAGTGAAACACACATCAGGCCACTACCACCAAAAAGATTATAGGACAAACACTATCGCACAATCTGACATCAATAAGATGACAGACCCCCCACCAAAAGGACGACGGAGTGAAACTCACATCGGCCACTACCACCAAAAGGATGATAGAACAAACACTATCGCATAATCAGATATCAATAGGATAACAGACCCCCCCCCACCAAAATGATGACGGAGAGAAACTCACACCGGACACTACCACCAAAAGGATGATAGGACAAATACTATCGAATAATCTGACATCAATAAAATGATAGACCCCCAACCAAAAGGATGACAGAGTGAAACCCACGCCGACCACTACCACCATAAGGATGATAGGACAAACACTATCGCATAATCTGATATTAATAAGATGACAAACCCCTCACAAAAAGGATTACGGAGTGAAACTCACACCGGCCACTACAACCAAAAGGATGATAGAACAAACACTATCGCACAACATGACATCAAAAAGATGACAGACCCCCCAGCAAAAGGATGATGGAGCGAAACTGACACCCGCTACCACCACCAAACGGATGATAAGACAAATAATATCGCACAATCTGACATTAATAACGATGACAGAACCCCCACCAAAAGGATGACGGAGCAAAACTCACATCGGTCACTACCACCAAAAGGATGATAGAGCAAACACTATCGCACAATCTGACATCAATAAGATGACAGACCCCCCACTAAATGGATGACGGAGCGAAACTCACATCGGCCACAATCACCAAAAGGATGATAGGACAAACACGTTCACACAATCTGACATCAATAAGATGAAAGACCCCCCACCAAAAGGATGATGGATCGAAACACACATCAGGCCACTACCACCAAAAGGATTATAGGACAAACACTATCGCACAATCTGACATCAATAAGATGATAGACCCCTCACCAAAAGGACGACGGAGCGAAAATTACATCAGGCCACTACCACCAAAAGGATTATAGGACAAACACTATCGCACAATCTAACATCAATAAGATGACAGACCCCCCACCAAAAAGACGACGGAGTGAAAGTCACATCGGCCACTACCACCAAAAGGATGATAGAACAAACACTATCGCACAATTTAATATCAATAAGATGACAGACCCCCCCCCCCCCACCAAAATGATGACGGAGTGAAACCCACACCGGCCACTACCACCAAAAGGATGATAGGACAAACACTATCGCATAATCTGATATTAATAAGATGACAGACCCCTCACAAAAACGATTACGGAGCGAAACTCACACCGGCCACTACAACCAAAAGGATGATAGAACAAACACTATCGCACAACATGACATCAAAAAGATAACAGACCCCCCCCAGCAAAAGGATGACGGAGCGAAACTCACATCGGCTACCACCACCAAACGGATGATAGGACAAACAATATCGCACAATATGACATCAATAACGATGACAGACCCCCCACCAAAAGGATGACGGAGCGAAACTCACATCGGTCACTACCACCAAAAGGATGATAGAACAAAGACTATCGCACAATCTGACATCAATAAGATGACAGACCCCCCCCCCCCCCACCAAAATGATGACGGAGAGAAACTCACACCGGCCACTACCACCAAAAGGATGATAGGACAAATACTATCGCATAATCTAACATCAATAAAATGATAGACCCCCAACCAAAAGGATGACAGAGTCAAACCCACACCGGCCACTACCACCAAAAGGATGATAGGACAAACACTATCGCGTAATCTGATATTAATAAGATGACAGACCCCTCACAAAAACGATTACGGAGGGAAACTCACACCGGCCACTACAACCAAAAGGATGATAGAACAAACACTATCGCACAACATGACATCAAAAAGATGACAGACCCCCCAGCAAAAGGATGACGGAGCGAAACTCACATCGGCTACCACCACCAAACGGATGATAGGACAAAGAAAATTGCACAATCTGACATCAATAACGATGACAGACCCCCCACCAAAAGGATGACGGAGAAAAACTCACATCGGTTACTACCACCAAAAGGATGATAGAACAAACACTATCGCACAATCTGCCATCAATAAGATGACAGACCCCCCACCAAATAGATGACGGAGCGAAACTCACATCGGCCACAATCACCAAAAGGATGATAGGACAAACACTATCACACAATCTGACACCAATAAGCTGAAAGACCCCCCACCAAAAGGATGACGGAGCGAAACACACATCAGGCCACTGCCACCAAAAGGATTATAGGACAAACACTATCGCACAATCTGACATCAATAAGATGACATACCCCCCAACAAAAGGAGGACGGGGTGAAACTCACATCGGCCACTACCACCAAAAGGATGATAGAACAAACTGTATCGCACAATCTCATATCAATAAGATGACAGACCTCCCAACCAAAATGATGACGGAGAGAAACTCACACCGGCCACTACCACCAAAAGGATGATAGGACAAACACTATTGCACAATCTGACATCAATAAGATGACAAACCCCTCACAGAAAGGATGATGGAGCGAAATTTACACCGGCCACTACAACCAAAAGGATGATAGGACAAACACTATCGCACAATCTGACATCAATAAAATTACAGACCCCGCAGGAAAAGGATGACGGAGCGTACTCATACCGGCCACTACTACCAAACGGATGATAGGACAAACAATATTGCACAATTTGACATCAATAAGATGACAGACCCCCCACCAAAAGGATGACGGAGCGAAACTCACACCGGCCACTACCATCAAAAGGATGATAGGACAAACAATATCGCACAATCTGACATCAATAACGATGACAGAGCCCCCACCAAAAGGATGACGGAGCGAAACTCACATCGGTCACTACCACCAAAAGGATGATAGAACAAACACTATCGCACAATCTGACATCAATAAGTTGACAGACCCCCCACCAAATGGATGACGGAGCGAAACTCACATCGGCCACAATCACCAAAAGGATGATAGGACAAACACTATCACACAATCTGACATCAATAAGATGAAAGACCCCCCACCAAAAGGACGACGGAGCGAAACACACATCAGGCCACTACCACCAAAAGGATTATAGGACAAACACTATCGCACAATCTGACATCAATAAGATGACAGACCCCTCACTAAAAGGACGATGGAGCGAAAATCACATCAGGCCACTACCACCAAAAGGATGATAGGACAAACAGTATCACACAATCTGACATCAATAAGATGAAAGACCCCCCACCAAAAGGACGACGGAGCGAAACACACATCAGGCCACTACCACCAAAAGGATTATAGGACAAACACTATCGCACAATCTGACATCAATAAGATGACAGACCCCTCACTAAAAGGACGATGGAGCGAAAATCACATCGGGCACTACCACCAAAAGGATGACAGAGCAAACACTATCGCACACTCTGATATCAATAAGATGACAGACCCCCCCACCAAAATGATGACGGAGAGAAACTCACACCGGCCACTACCACTAAAAGGATGATAGGACAAACACTATCGCATAATCTGACATCAATAAAATGATAGACCCCAACAAAAAGGATGACAGAGTGAAACCCACACCGGCCACTACCACCAAAAGGATGATAGGACAAACACTATCGCACAATCTGACATCAATAAGATGACAAACCCCTCACAGAAAGGATGATGGAGCGAAACACACACCGGCCACTACAACCAAAAGGATGATAGGACAAACACTATCGCACAATCTGACATCAATAAAATGACAGACCCCCCAGGAAATGGATGACGGGGCATACTCACACCGACCCCTACTACCAAACGGATGATAGGACAAACAATATTGCACAATTTGATATCAATAAGATGACAGACCCTCCACCAAAAGGATGACTGAGCGAAACTCACACCGGCCACTATCATCAAAAGGATGATAGGACAAACACTATCGCACAATCTGACATCAATAAGATGAAAGACCCCCCACCAAAAGGATGACGGAGTGAAACCCACACTGGCCATTACCATGAAAAGGATGATAGGACAAACACTATCGCACAACATGAAATCAATAAGATGGCAGACCCCCTAGCAAAAGGATGACGGAATGAAACTCACACCGGCTACTACCACCAAACGGATGATAGGACAAACAATATCGCATAATCTGACATCAATAACGATGACAAACCCCCCACCAAAAGGATGATGGAGCGAAACTCACATAGGTAACTATCACCAAAAGGATGATAGGACAAACACTATCGCATAATCTGACATCAATAAGATGAAAGACCCCTTACCAAAAGGATGACGGAGCGAAACTCACATCGGCCACTACCACCAAAAGGATTATCGGACAAACACTATCGCACAATCTGACATCAATAAGATGACAGACCCCCCACCAAAAGGATGACAGTGCAAAACCGACACTGGCCACTACCACCAAAAGGATAATAGGACAAACATTATCGCGAAATCTGACATCAATAAGATGACAGACCCCTCACAGAAAGGATGACGGAGGGAAACTCACACCGGCCACTACAACCAAAAGGATGATAGAACAAACACTTTCGCACGATCTGACATCAATAAGATGACAAACCCCTCACAGAAAGGATGACGGAGGGAAACTCACACCGGCCACTACAACCAAAAGGATGATAGGACAAACACTATTGCAAAGTCTGACATAAATAAGATGACAGACCCCCCAGTAAAAGGATGACGAAGCGAACTTTACACTGACCACTTCCACCAAACGGATGATAGGACAAACAAAATCACACAATATGACATCTATAAGATGACAGACCCCCCACAAAAGGATGACGGAGCGAAACACACATCAGGCCGTTACCACCTAAAGGATTATAGGACAAACACTATCGCACAATTTGACATCACTAAGATGACATACCCCTCACCAAAAGAACTACGGAGCGAAACACACATCAGGCCACTACCACCAAAAGGATTATAGGACAAACACTATCGCACAATCTGACATCAATAAGATGACAAACCCCTCACAAAAAGGATTTCGGAGCGAAATTCACACCGGCGACTACGACCAAAAGGATGATAGAACAAACACTATCGCACAATCTGATATCTATAAGATGACAGACCCCCCACCAAAGGGATGACGGAGCGAAACTCACATCGGCCACTATCACCAAAAGGATGATAGGAGAAACACTATCGCACAATCTGACATCAATAAGATGAAAGACCCCGTACCAAAAGGATGATGGAGCGAAACTCACATCAGGCCACTACCACCAAAAGGATTATAGGACAAACACTATCGCACAATCTAACATCAATCAAATGACAAACCCCCCACCGAAAAGACGGTGGAGCGAAACTCACATCGGCCACTACCACCAAAAGGATGATAGAACAAACACTATCGCACAATCCGATATCAATAAGATGACAGACCCCCCACCAAAATGATGACGGAGCAAAACTCAGACCGACCACTACCACCAAAAGGATGATAGGACAAACACTATCGCATAATTTGACATCAATAAGATGACAGACCCTCCAACAAAGGATGACGGAGTGAAACCCACACCGGCCACTAAAACCAAAAGGATGATAGAACAAACACTATCGCACAATCTGACACCAACAAGATGACAGACCCTCCAACAAAGGATGATGGAGCGAAACCCACACCGGCCACCACCACCAAAAGGATGATAGGACAAACACTATCCCACAATCTGACATCAATAAGATGACAAACCACTCACAGAAAGGATGACGGTGCAAAACTCACACCAGCCACTACAACCAAAAGGATGAAAGGACAAACACTATCGCACAATCTAACTTCAATAAAATGACAGACACCCCAAGAAAGGGATGACGGAGGGAAACTAACAGCGACCACTACCACCAATCGGATGATAGGACAAACAATATCGCACATTCTAACATTAATAAGATGCCAAACCGCCAACCAAAAGGATGATGGAGCGAAACTCACACCGGCCACTACCATCAAAAGGATGATAGGACAAACACTATCGCACAATCTGACATCAATAAGATGACAGACCCCCCACGAAAAGGATGACGGAGTGAAACCCACACCGGCCACTACCACCAAAAGGATGATAGGACAAACACTATCGCACAATTTGATATTAATAAGATGACAAACCCCTCACAAAAAGGATTACGGAGCGAAACTCACGCCGGCCACTACAACCAAAAGGATGGTAGGACAAACACTATCGCACAACATGACATCAAAAAGATGACAGACCCCCCAGCAAAAGGACGACGGAGCGAAACTTACACCGGTTACCACCACCAAACGGATGATAGGACAAACAATATCGCACAATCTGACATCAATAACGATGACATACCCCCCACCAAAAGGATGACGGAGCGAAACTCACATCGGTCACTACCACCAAATTGATGATAGAACAAACAGTGTCGCACAATCTGACATCAATAAGATGACAGACCCCCCAAAAATGGATGACGGAGCGAAACTCACATCGGCCACAATCACCAAAAGGATGATAGGACAAACACTATCGCACAATCTGACATCAATTAGATGAAAGACCCCCCACCAAAAGGATGACGGAGCAAAACACACATCAGGCCACTACCATCAAAAGGATTATAGGACAAACACTATCGCACAATCTGACATCAATAAGATGTCAGACCCCTCAGCAAAAGGATGACGGAGCAAAACTCACACCGGCCACTACCACCAAACGGATGATAGAACAAACCATATCGTACAATCTGACATCAATAACCATGACAGAGCCCCCACCAAAAAGATGACGGAGCGAAACTCACATCGGCCACTACCACCAAAAGGATGATAGAACAAACATTATCGCACAATCTGACATCAATAAGATGACAGACCCCCCACCAAATGGATGACAGAGCGAAACTCACATCGGCCACTATCACCCAAAGAATGATAGGACAAACACTATCACACAATCTAACATCAATAAGACGAAAGACCCCCCACCAAAAGGATGACAAAGCGACACACACATCAGGCCACTAGCACCAAAAGGATATTAGGACAAACACTATCGCACAATCTAACATCAATAAAATGACAGACCCCCTACCAAAAGGACGGTGGAGCGAAACTCACATCGGCCACTACCACCAAAAGGATGATAAAACAAACACTATCGCACAATATGATATCAATAAGATGACTGACCCCCCCACAAAAATATTGACGTAGCGAAACTCACACCAGCCACTACCATCAAAAGGATGATAGGACAAACACTATCGCACAATCTGACATCAATAAGATGACAGACCGCCCACCAAAAGGATGACGGAGTGAAACCCACACCGGCCACTACAACCAAAAGGATGATAGGACAAACACTATCGCACAACATGACATCAAAAATATGACAGACCCCCAAGCAAAAGGACGACGGAGCGAATCTTACACCGGCTACCACCACCAAACGGATGATAGGACAAACAATATCGCACAATCTAACATCAATAATGATGTCAGACCCCCCACCAAAAGGATGACAGAGCGAAACTCACATCGGTCACTACCACCAAATTGATGATAGAACAAACACTGTCGCACAATCTGACATCAATAAGATGACAGACCCCCCACCAAATGGATGACGGAGCGAAACTCACATCGTCCATAATCACCAAAAGGATGATAGGACAAACACTATCACACAATCTGACATCAATAAGATGAAAGACCCCCCACCAAAAGGATGACGGAGCAAAACACACATCAAGCCACTACCACCAAAAGGATTATAGGACAAACACTATCGCACAATCTGACATCAATAAGATGTCAGACCCCTCAGCAAAAGGATGACGGAGCAAAACTCACACCGGCCACTACCACCAAACGGATGATAGAACAAACCATATCGTACAATCTGACATCAATAACCATGACAGAGCCCCCACCAAAAGGATGACGGAGCGAAACTCACATCGGCCACTACCACCAAAAGGATGATAGAACAAACATTATTGCACAATCTGACATCAATAAGATGACAAACCCCCCACCAAATGGATGACAGAGCGAAACTCACATCGGCCACTATCACCCAAAGAATGATAGGACAAACACTATCACACAATCTAACATCAATAATATGAAAGACCCCCCACCAAAAGGATGACAAAGCGACACACACATCAGGCCACTAGCACCAAAAGGATATTAGGACAAACACTATCGCACAATCTAACATCAATAAAATGACAGACCCCCTACCAAAAGGACGGTGGAGCGAAACTCACATCGGCCACTACCACCAAAAGGATGATAAAACAAACACTATCGCATAATATGATATCAATAAGATGACTGACCCCCCCATAAAAATATTGACGTAGCGAAACTCACACCGGCCACTACCATCAAAAGGATGATAGGACAAACACTATCGCACAATCTGACATCAATAAGATGACAGACTGCCCACCAAAAGGATGACGGAGTGAAACCCACACCGGCCACTACCACCAAAAGGATGATAGGACAAACACTATTGCACAATCTGATATTAAAAAGATGACAGACCCCTCACAAAAAGGATTACGGAGCGAAACTCACACCGGCCACTACAACCAAAAAGATGATAGGACAAACACTATCGCACAACATGACATCAAAAATATGACAGACCCCCCAGCAAAAGGACGACGGAGCGAAACTTACACCGGCTACCACCACCAAACGGATGATAGGACAAACAATATCGCACAATCTAACATCAATAATGATGCCAGACCCCCCACCAAAAGGATGACGGAGCGAAACTCACATCGGTCACTACCACCAAATTGATGATAGAACAAACACTGTCGCACAATCTGACATCAATAAGATGACAGACCCCCCACCAAATGGATGACGGAGCGAAACTCACATCGGCCACAATCACCAAAAGGATGATAGGACAAACACTATCACACAATCTGACATCAATAAGATGAAAGACCGCCCACCAAAAGGATGATGGAGCGAAACACACATCAGGCCACTACCACCAAAAGGATTATAGGACAAACACTATCGCACAATCTGACATCAATAAGATGACATACCCCTCACCAAAAGGACGACGGAGCGAAACACACATCAGGCCACTACCACTAAAAGGATTATAGGACAAGCACTATCGCACAATCTGACATCAAAAAGATGACAGACCCCCCACCAAAAGGACGACGGAGCGAAACTCACATCGGCCACTACAACCAAAAGGATGATAGAACAAACACTATCGCACCATCTGATATCAATATGATGACAGACCCCCCCCCCCCCCCCCCCACTAAAATGATGACGGAGAAAAACTCACACCGGCCACTACCACCAAAAGGATGATAGGACAAACACTATCGCATAATCTGACATCAATAAAATGATAAACCCCCCACCAAATGGATGACGAAGCGAAACCCACACCGGCCAGTACCACCAAAAGGATGATAGGACAAACACTATCGCACAATCTGACATCAATAAAATGACAGAACCCCGGGAAAAGGATGACGGAGCAAAACTCACACCGGCCACTACCACCAAACGGATGATAGGACAAACAATATTGCACAATTTGACATCAATAAGATGACAGACCCCCCACCAAAAGGATGATGAAGCAAAACTCACACCGGCCACTACCATCAAAAGGATGATAGGACAAACACTATCACACAATCTGACATCAATAAGATGAAAGACCCCCCCACCAAAAGGATGACGGAGCGAAACACACATCAGGCCACTACCACCAAAAGGATTATAGGACAAACACTATCGCACAATCTGACATCAATAAAATGACAGACCCCCCACCAAAAGGACGGTTGAGCGAAACTCACATCGGCCACTACCTCCAAAAGGATGATAAAATAAACACTATCGCACAATCTGATATCAATAAGATGACAGACCCCCCCACCAAAATGATGACGGAGCGAAAGTTGCACCAGCAACTACCACCAAAAGGAAGATAGGACAAACACTATCGCATAATTAGACATCAATAAGATGATAGACCCTCAAACAAAGGATGACGGAGCGAAACCCACACCGGCCACTACCACCAAAAGGATGATAGGACAAACACTATCGCACAATCTGACATCAATAAAATGACAGACCCCCCCAGGAAAAGGATGACGAAGCGAAACTCACACGGGCCACTACCACCAAACGGATGATAGGACAAACAATATCGCACATTCTAACATCAGTAAGATGACAGACCCCCACCAAAAGGATGACGGAGTGAAACCCTCACCGGCCACTACCACCAAAAGGATGATAGGACAAACACTATCGCACAATATGATATTAATAAGATGACAGACCCCTCACAAAAAGGATTACAGAGCGAAACTCACACCGGTCACTACAACCAAAAGGATGATAGGACAAACACTATCGCACAACATGACATCAAAAAGATGACAGATCCCCCAGCAAAAGGATGACGAAGCGAAACTCACACCGACTACTACCACCAAACGGATGATAGGACAAACAATATCGCACAATCTGACATCAGTAACGATGACAGACCCGCCACCAAAAGGATGACGGAGCGAAACTCACATCGGCCACTACCACCAAAAGGATGATAGAACAAACACTATCGCACAATCTGACATCAATAAGATGACAGACCCCCCACCAAATGGATGACGGAGCGAAACTCACATCGGCCACAATCACCAAAAGGATGATAGGACAAACACTATCACACAATCTGACATCAATAAGATGAAAGACCGCCCACCAAAAGGATGACGGAGCGAAACACACATCAGGCCACTACCACCAAAAGGATTATAGCACAAACACTATCGCACAATCTGACATCAATAAGATGACAGACCCCCCACCAAAAGGACGATAGAGCGAAACACACATCAGGCCACTACCACCAAAAGGATTATAGGACAAACACTATCGCACAATATGACATCAATAAGATGACAGATCCCCTACCAAAAGGACGACGGAGCATAACTCACATCGGCCACTACCACCAAAAGGATGATAGAACAAAAACTATCGCACAATATGATTTCAATAAGATGACAGACCCCCCCAACAAAATGATGACGGAGCGAAACTCATACCGGCCACTACCACCAAAAGGATGATAGGACAAACACTATCGCACAATCAGACATCAATAAGATGACAAACCCCTCATAGAAAGGATGACAGAGCGAAACTCACACCGGCCACTACAACCAAAAGGATGATATGACAAACACTATCGCACAGTCTAACATCAATAAAATGGCAGACCCTCCAGGAAAAGGATGATGCAGCGAAACTCACACCGGCCACTACAACCAAAAGGATTATATGACAAAAACTATCGCATAATCTGACATCAATAAAATGGCAGACCCCCCAGGAAAAGGATGACGGAGCGAAACTCACACCGGCCACTACCACCAAACGGATGATAGGACAAACAATATTGCACAATTTGACATCAATAAGATGACAGACCCCCCACCAAAAGGATGACGGAGCAAAACTCACACCGGCCACTACCATCAAAAGGATGATAGCACAAACACTATCACACAATCTGACATCAATAAGATGAAAGACCCCACACCAAAAGGATGACGGAGCGAAACACACATCAGGCCACTACCACCAAAAGGATTATAGGACAAACACTATCGTACAATCTGACATCAATAAAATGACAGACCCCCCACGAAAAGGACGGTGTAGCGAAACTCACATCGGCCACTACCACCAAAAGGATGATAAAACAAACACTATCGCATAATCTGATATCAATAAGATGACAGACCCCACCACCAAAATGATGACAGAGCGATACTCACACCGGCCCCTACCACCAAAAGGATGATAGGACAAACACTATCACATATTCTGACATCAATAAGATGACCGACCCTCCAACAAAGGATGACGGAGCGACACCCACACCGACCACTACCACCAAAAGGATGATAGGACAAACACAATTGCAAAATCTGACATCAATAAGATGACAAACCCCTCACAAAAGGATGACGGAGCGAAACTCACACCAGCCACTACAACCAAAAGGAAGATAGGACAAACACTATCGCACAATCTAACATCAATAAAATGGCAGACCCCCCAGGAAAAGGATGACGGAGCGAAACTAACACCTACCACTACCACCAAATGGATGATAGGACAAACAATATCGCACATTCGGACATCAATAAGATGACAGACCGCCCACCAAAAGGATAACGGAGCGAAACTCACACCGGCCACTACCATCAAAAGGATGATAGGACAAACACTAGCGCACAATCTGACATCAATAAGATGACAGACCCCCCACCAAAAGGATGAGGGAGTGAAACCCACACCTGCCACTACCACCAAAAGGATGATAGGACAAACACTATCGCATAATCTGATATTAATAAAATGACAGACCCCTCACAAAAAGGATTACGGAGCGAAAATCACAACGGCCACTACAACCAAAAGGATTTTAGGACAAACACTATCGCACAATCTGACATCAATAAAATGACAGACCCCGCAGGAAAAGGATGACCGAGCGAAACTCACACCGGCCACTATCACCAAACGGATGATAGGACAAACAATATTGCACAATTTGACATCAATAAGATGACTGACCCCCCACCAAAAGGATGACGGAGCGAAACTCACACCGGCCACTACCATCAAAAGGATGATAGGACAAACACTATCACACAATCTGACAACAATAAGATGAAAGACCCCCCACCAAAAGGATGACGGAGCGAAACTCACATCAGGCCACTACCACCAAAAGGATTATAGGACAAACACTATCGCACAATCTGACATCAATAAAATGACAGACCCCCCACCAAAAGGACTGTGGAGCGAAACTCACATCGGCCACTACCACCAAAAGGATGATAGAACAAACACTATCGCACAATCTGATATCAATAAGATGACAGACCCCCCACCAAAAGGACTGTGGAGCGAAACTCACACCGGCCACTACCATCAAAAGCATGACAGGACAAACACTATCGCACAATCTGACATCAATAAGATGACAGACCCCCCACCAAAAGGATGACAGAGCGAAACTCACACCGGCCACTACCATCAAAAGGAAGATAGGACAAACACTATCACACAAGCTGACATCAATAAAATGACAAACCCCCCACCAAAATGATGACGGAGCGAAACTCACACCGACCACTACCACCAAACGGATGATAGGAAACATTCTATCGCACAATATGACATCAATTACGATGACAGAACCCCCACAAAATGGATGACGGAGCGAAACTCACACCGGCCACTACCACCAAAAGGATGATAGGACAAACAATATCGCACAATCTGACATCAATAAGATGACAGTCCCCCCACCAAAAGGATGAAGGAGGGAAACTCACGCCGGCCACTACCACCAAAAGGATGATAGGACAAATACTATCGCACAATCTTATATCAATTACGATGACATACCCCCCACCAAAAGGACGAAGGAGCGAAACTCACACCGACCACTACCACCAAAAGGATGATAGGACAAACAATATCGCACAATCTGACATCAATAAGACGATAGACCCCCACCAAAAGGATGACAGAGTGAGACTCACACATGCCACTACCACTAAAAGGATGATAGGTCAAACACTATCGCACAATCTGACATCAATAAGATGACACACCTCCCACCAAAAGGATGTCGGAGCAAAACTCACGCAGGCCACTACCACCAAGAGGATGATAGGACAAACACTATTGCACAATGTGACATCAATAAAATGACAGACCCCCCACCAAAATGATGATGGAGCGAAACTCACACCGACCACTACCACCAAACGGATGATAGGAAAAATACTATTGCACTATCTGACAACAATTTCGATGACAGACCCCCCACCAAAAGGATGACGGAGCGAAACTAACACCCGCCACTACCACCAAAAGGATGATAGGACAAACAATATCGCACAATCTAACATCAATAAGATGACAGACCCCCCACCAAAAGGATGACGGAGCGAAACTCATACCGACCACTACCACAAAAAGGATGATAGGACAAATACTATCGCACAATCTGATATTAATTACCATGACATACTCCCACCAAAAGGATGACGGAGCGAAACTCACACAGGCCACTACCACCAAGAGGATGATAGGACAAACACTATTACACAATGTGACATCAATATAATGACAAACCCCCCACAAAAATGATGACAGAGCGAAACTCACACCGACCACTACCACCAAACGGATGATAGGAAAAATACGATGACATACCCCCCACCAAAATGATGACGGAGCGAAACTCACACCGGCCACTACCACCAAAAGGATGATAGGACAAACAATATCGCACAATCTGACATCAATAAGATGACAGTCCCCCCACCAAAAGGATGAAGGAGGGAAACTCACGCCGGCCACTACCACCAAAAGGATGATAGGACAAATACTATCGCACAATCTTATATCAATTACGATGACATACCCCCCACCAAAAGGACGAAGGAGCGAAACTCACACCGACCACTACCACCAAAAGGATGATAGGACAAACAATATCGCACAATCTGACATCAATAAGACGATAGACCCCCACCAAAAGGATGACAGAGTGAGACTCACACATGCCACTACCACTAAAAGGATGATAGGTCAAACACTATCGCACAATCTGACATCAATAAGATGACAGACCCCCCACCAAAAGGATGATTGAGTGAAACTCACACCGGTCACTACCACCAAAAGGATGATAGAACAAACACTACCGCACATTCTGACACCAATAAGATGACAGACCCCCCACCAAAAGGATGACGGAGCGAAACTCACACCGTCCACTACCACCAAAAGGATGATAGAACAAACACTATCGCACATTCTGACACCAATAAGATGACAGACCCCCACCAAAAGGATGACGGAGCGAAACTCACACCGTCCACTACCACCAAAAGGATGATAGAACAAACACTACCGCACAATCTGACATCAATAAGATGACAGACCCCCCACCAAAAGGATGACGGAGCGTAACTCACACCGGCCACTACCACCAAAAGGATGATAGGACAAACAATATCTCACAATCTGACATCAATAAGATGACAGACCCCCACACCAAAAGGATGATGGAGTGAAACTCACACCGGTCACTACCACCAAAAGGATGATAGAACAAACACTACCGCACATTCTGACACCAATAAGATGACAGACCCCCCACCATAAAGATGACGGAGCGAAACTCACACCGTCCACTACCACCAAAAGGATGATAGAACAAACACTACCCCACATTCTGACACCAATAAGATGACAGGCCCCCCACCAAAAGGATGACGGAGCGAAACTCACACCGTCCACTACCACCAAAAGGATGATAGGACGAACAATATCGCACAATCTGACATCAATAAGATGACAGACCCCACCAAAAGAATGACGGAGCGAAACTCAGACAGGCCACTACCACCAAAAGGATGATAGGACAAACACTATTGCACAATGTGACATCAATAAAATGACAGACCCCCCACCAAAAGGATGACGGAGCGAAACTCACACAGGCCACTACCACCAAGAGGATGATAATACAAACACTATCGCACAATGTGACATCAATAAAATGACAGACCCCCCACCAAAATGATGACGGAGCAAAACTCACACCGGCCACTACCACCAAACGGATGATAAGAAAAATACTATCGCACAATCTGACATCAATTACGATAACAGACCCCCCACCAAAAGGATGAGAGAGCGAAACTCACACAGGCCACTACGACCAAAAGAATGATAGGACAAACAATATCGCACAATCTGACATCATGTACGATGACAGACCCCCCACCAAAAGGATGACGGAGCGAAACCTACACCGGCCACTACCACTGAAAGGATGATTGGACAAATACTATCGCACAATATGATATCAATTTCGATGACATACCCCCCACCAAAAGGATGACGGAGCGAAACTCACACCGACAACTGCCACCAAAAGGATGATAGGACAAACAATATCGCAACATCTGACATCAATAAGATAACAGACCCCAACCAAAAGGATGGCAGAGCGAGACTCACACATGCCACTACCATAAAAAGATGATAGGACAAACACTATCGCACAATCTGACATCAATAAGATGACAGACCCCCCACCAAAAGGATGACGGAGCAAAACTCACACCGGCCACTACCACTAAACGGATGATAAGACAAATACTATCGCATAATCTGACATCAAATACGATGACAGACCCCCCACCAAAAGGATGACGGACCGAAACTCACACCGGCTACTACCACCAAAAGGATGATAGGACAAACAATATCGCACAATCTGACATCAATAAGATGTCAGACCCCTCACCTAAAGGATGAAGGAGCGAAAGTCACAGCGGTCACTACCACCTAAAGGATGATAGAAGAAACACTACCGCACAATCTGACATCAATAAGATGACATACCCCTAACAAAAGGATGACAGAGCGAGACTCACACATGCCACTACCACTAAAAGGATGATAGGAAATCGCACAATCTGACATCAATAAGATGACAGACCCCCCACCAAAATGATGACGAAGCGAAACTCCCACTAGCCACTACCACCAAAAGGATGATAGGACAAGTAATATCGCATAATCTGACATCAATAAGATGACAGACCCCCACCAAAAGGATGACGGAGCGTAACTCACCCAGGCAACTACAACCAAAAGGATGATAGGACAAACACTATCGCACAATGTGACATCAATAAAATGACAGACCACCCACCAAAAGGATGACGAAGCGAAACTCACATAGGCCACTACAACCAAGAGGATGATAATACAAACACTATCGCACAATGTGACATCAATAAAATGACAGACCCCACATCAAAAGGATGACAGAGCGAAACTTACACCGGCCACTACCAACAAAAGGATGATAGGACAAATACTATCGCACAATCTTATATCAATTATGATGAAATACCCCCCACCAAACGGATGACGGAGCGAAACTCACACCGACAACTACCACCAAAAGGATGATAGGACAAACAATATTGCACAATCTGACATCAATAAGATGACAGACCCCTAACAAAAGGATGACGGAGCGAAACTCACACAGGCCACTACAACCAAGAGGATGATAATACAAACACTATCGCACAATCTGACATCAATAAGATGACAGACCCCCCACCAAAAGGATAACGGAGCGAAACTCACACTGGCCACTACCACCAAAAGGATGATAGGACTAACACTATCGCACAATGTGACATCAATAAAATGACAGACCGCCCACCAAAAGGATGACGGAGCGAAACTCACACCGGCTACTACCACCAAAAGGATGATAGGACAAACAATATCGCACAATCTGACATCAATGAGATGACAGATCCCCCACCAAAAGGATGACGGAGCGAAAGTCACACCGGTCACCACCACCAAAAGGATGATAGAAGAAACACTACTGCACAACCTGACATCAATAAGATGACAGACCCCCCACCAAAAGGATGACTGAGCGAAAGTCACACCGGTCACTACCACCAAAAAGACGATAGAAGAAACACTACCGCACAATCTGACATCAATAAGATGACAGACCCCTGTTGCACCCCAAAATTTGACCAACTACTCATCGCAATTTGGCTCATGTTTCAACTCATTTCATTCTCGCCTTTGCATATCGCGTACATTGCATTTTTTCCAGTCAAATTGGTTTATCGGGATCACAGCCCTCTGATAGCATTTCAGACCAATACGAGGACGTATTTGGAGAATCGGTGCTCGTCCCGGTGTTTTCAGCTCTTGCTGTTGTTTTTGAGGACCTCTCGGTGTCCGAATTTTTACCGTTTATTTCGATATAGTTCGCTAATCGATTTAATCGGCTTCCTCGGTAGTTTTAGATTTTTTCCTTATTTTCTAGATTTTTTAATAGGTTTAATTGATTTTTCTAGGTATTAGTTAGTTTTTTAATAGATATTAATTGATTTTAATAGTTTAGTTTTAATTCCCCTTTTTAGGAATTTCTTTAATAATTTTTTAAATAGATTTTAGAATAAATCATTTTTTTAGACATTAAGTAGAGTTTTTAATAAATAGTTTAATAGAATATTTCTTTAATAGGTATTTTTTAAGTAGAAATTAATATAGTTTTTCTATAGAAATTAGTGGAATTATTAAAGGGTTTTTCATTAGTTTAGAGATTAATATAGATTTAATAGTTAATTCTCTTTTTTAGGTTTAATTAGATTTTAATCATTTAGTTAGATCTTATTAGAGTTTGTTAGAATTAATTAGGATTAGATTAGTTTTATTTTCATTTAAGATTTAATTGCAGTTTTAATATCCATTAGTTTAATCATTGTGTTCATTAATTGGTCAGATTTCAATTAATCTCTCATCAAGTCTGAATTTCGTGGGCCCATTTGTTGTGGAGGCCCAGCATCCAAACCAGTCCAGTGCAGTGACACTTGTCACGCTATATAAGCGTCCACGCGTACGCTTCAGAGTCTCTCCCTCAGTTTTTCGCCACGCTTTCTTCTCTCTCAGTGGCCACGTTTCACACCATTTCCACGCCACGTTTCCTCTCTCTCACTGCCACCTCGCCTAACACTTGTCCTCACCTCTCGCCTCCACCATTGCCACGCGTCCTCACGCCATCCCCCTTCACCATGCGTGTTGACACGCGTATCGTCCCTGACCTCTCTCCCCCTCCGGCCATGCAAACGCCGGATTCCACCATCGGCGAAATCACATGGTGGCGCGGCTCGCCGAAAACTGCATCAAGAATCTCCCAGATCCACCGTGTTCATCAATTACCCACCTTCTCCGCCCAGATTCGTCCAAGATCTACCAACTCCTCACCGTATACATCAAGAACAGCTTCAAGACTCATCGAGATTTCCAGATCTTGATGCGTTCGTCCAAATTCCTCGCCGTTCTTCGTCCCAAAAACGCCCAGAAACTGATGAAGTTCATCCTTGTGCTTCATGACTTTTCCAGAATCTGCAAGATCTTCATCGTTCATTACCACCTTCATCATCGTTCCCAGAATCAAGAACATGACAACATTTCAGAAATCATCATCATCATTATCATCATGTGAAATCTCCAGAAATCGTAAAAGTAATCATCATCGTTCAACAACAATAAATTCAAGATGTCTTCATCAACAGAGTTCATCAGATTTCCAGAATTTCTTCAACATCCAAGAACAAGCACCTCCGCAGCTTCATCTTCTTCGAAGATCGCCATCAATCTTCATAAGAACTTCATCCATTCGTGGTGTCCGTGCATTGTTGTCCAGGTTCGTTCAAGAACGACGAAGTTTTCATTAAAGATCCTTCCAAATTGCAAACGATGTTAATTGCTGAATATAGTGTGATTTTCGAGCTCTGTTTGTTTAAGGAGAAGTCTTGTAGAAAGGGTTGGAAGGGAAAAACAATGGATGCTGGAACGAGAGTCGGAGAAGGAGAGGTGGGCGGTGGTGATGGCGCAAGGTTGAGAGAGAGAAGGGAGATAGTTGAAAGTTAGGGTTTCTGAGAGTTGGAACGAGAGGGAGAGGGCAATGGATTGGGTCTTGGGCCCATTGCTTCCTTCCATCCGTACACCCCCGTTCCCACATTCACCCTCCATTTTCGTTATTGGTCTGATGGGCTGGGCCCAATTGCATTCTGGGCATACACCCCTCCGTTTTCCTCCTGCCCCCCCCCCCCCCTCCGTGTGTAAAATGGGCTGGGCCCTGAAGCAATTCGTCTTCGCTAATCACACCCCCCCGGTTCACTTTCTTCACCCCCTCCCCGTTTCAGTTTCATTTTTGCTGGGCTGGGCCCAGTTCCTTGTATTGTTTCTGCTGGCTGCACCCCTAGCAGCAGTTTTGCCCCCCCCCCCCTTGTGTTTTTCTCTTTTTTTTTTCTTTCTTTATTTTCTTTTATTTTCTTTGTTTAGATTTTTTAAGGAAAAAATATGTGTAATAGAAAAAGATGAAAAATATAGTGAATATAAAAATATATAGAAATATTATAATAGTATTTTTTAATATTTTCTTTTTCAGGATATAGTTTCTTTTAGGAGTCTTTTCTTTTAGAGGTAGTTTTTAAATGTCCATTTGTTAGGGGACTTTTTATCTTTTTAGAAGTAGATTTAAATGTCCACTTGTTAGGGGACTATTTTCCATTAAATTTTCCATGATAGATGGATATGTTTTTTTAGGAGTTTATTTTCCTGTACTCAGTCATTGTAATTTCTTTCAGAATACTAATAAAATGAGATTTGCGCTGTGGTTCCCGTTCTACCCGTAGTTAGGCTGAACTACTGATGCTCTGACTTTCTCTGAAGAGAATATGTAGGCATAGGATGCGATATCCTAGCGAGTACACTAACAAATAATCTTCCTGTTCTCTCGCTGCTGCGCGATCGAGACTTTCCCGCTGACGACTGATGTCATCCTTTTCTCTTGCCCGAGTGCATTTGAGACCAGACCGTAGTTCTAGTTCCCGTAGGTTCCCATACCTCGAAACCCAACATACTACGTCCGTTCTACCGCAAACAGGTACGCCTAAGTCTCCAATGGTCGAGCAGCATCCACCTAACTGCTAGGATGCGCACGCTAGTATCGTCAATCATTTCTCTCACCCCCGTGTGACCGAGAACACCCTTGTCTAGCCGTAGTTAGCCTGAACTACGTCATCCTCTGATTTCTTTGAAGAGAATACGTAGGCCCAAGACGCGATGTCTTGCCGAGCAACTAACCCGTAGTTTCCCGAACTACGCAGACTCTGATTTCTTGTTCTCTGATGAGAATACGTAGGCATAGAGTGCGACGCTCTATCGAGTCAGTTTCCTTCCCGTTTAGATTTAGCAGCCGTAGATAGATTGTTTTTCACCCGTTCAAGTAAACCAAACAAGCGTGGATCCCGTCGAGTACGACGGACGTGAGGGGTGCTAATACCTTCCCCTTGCGTAACCGACTCCCGAACCCAAACAATGGTTGCGATGACCTTGTCTTACCCTTTTTTCGTCAGGTTTTTCTGATCGTTTCCTTCCCCGCTCTGAGGGATAAATAACGGAAGGTGGCGACTCTTCTGTTGTGCCGGCGCCTTATTTTCACGCAAGCGACAGCTGGCGACTCTGCTGGGGAATTCAACGGTTCCCTGCGAGAGTCAATCCTAACGCTTGTATGTTTACTTGTTGGGTTGCGTTTATTTATCGCATTTTACTTCTCGCACTTTATTTCCCGCATTTTATTTCCAGTTTGATATGATTATCTGTGCTGTTGTAGGATGGGAGTTCTGATGAGTGAGAAGCCAGACCCAGGCTTGAGTGCACTATAGAATTAGAGTGGAAATTAGTGGGCGCGTGCTTTCTTTGTAGGCACTAGTGTCTCATGAAATACACGCTCAGACGAGGTTCATCCGGTTGGCTTCTCTTTCAACCCTTTGGGTTGAGACGGTTGCTGGTTTGGTGGATTGTCGACTCTGGAGACCGATCATTTGTGATTCAGCTAAGTGAGGTCGCTTCATGAGCTGGTGATGCCACACCTTCTGGGTATCGTATCACCCCTCTTGAAAGTCTGTGACGCTGATGAACGCATAGGATGCCAAACTTGAGTCAGTTTAGGTCCATACCCGTGAGTGGGAGGGTTTTTGCAGGAAACTTGACTTCCAGCCTACCCGATATCTTGGTTTTCTCTCGTCAGAGCAGACTTATCCCGTCAGCAGCGCAGCAGCAATCAGAGCTTTGTGGGGGCTGTGATCCCGTGTTTGCTGCATCTTGCATTGCATTTGCATGAACATTCCTGCATCATATTGCATGCCATGCTCCAGCTAGTCAGAGCTCTTATCCTTCCGTTGTTTTGATTCTGAAGGTGAGTATTGAAGACGACCAAGGGGTTGAAGCAGATTTGAGCAGAATCAAGCAGTGAAGTCAGTTGACAGTTGTTGGTAGCTATGTCAGAGAGCAGCTTCCAGTTGGGTAATACCTTGTCAGGTTTCACTGTGACATCCAATCCTTTGTATGGATCTACGCATGACGAAGACTTCCCGCAAGTGAACAACCTTACTGCAGCTCAGCTTGTACAGCCTTCTGTTGAAGACCGAGGTCTACGTGAGCAATTTGTTGTCCGAGGTGAACGTTCTCCTTCTGTTGATATCTCAGACTACCAGGGTTTTGCCTTCCCTGTGCCAAAGTCCCGAAGAGTGGTCCCGATAGCAAAGAATGAAGACCCATTGGCTCCCGTGTATGCTAGAAGGTTTTGTGCATTAGATGAAAGATTCAAAGCCTTGAAAGGTAAAGACGCTGCTAACCCTAGTGCTGCAGATATGTGTCTGGTTCCTGACCTAGTGCTACCTCCGAAGTTCAGAACGCCGAGGTTTGAAAAGTACAAAGGAGACAGTTGTCCGAAGCAACATTTGGTGATGTTCTGCCGAAGAATGACTTCATTCGTGCATAACGACAAGCTGATGATTCACTGCTTTCAAGATAGTCTGACTAGGGCGCCTCTGAGTTGGTATATGCAGTTAGAGCGTGATCAGATCCGATCATGGGTAGATTTAGCCAATGCTTTTCTGAAACAGTATGACTACAATATTGTTGAAGCTCCTATTCACATGCAGCTGCAAGAATTGTCTCAAGGGGACAATGAACCTTTCAGAAAGTATGTTCAGAGATGGAGAGAATTTGCTGCTAGAGTGCAACCACCGCTTCAAGACCAAGAGTTGAAAGGCATGTTCGTAAACTCCTTGCAGAGCCCGTACTTCGAAAGAATGCTTGGAGTCGCACCAAATTTCTCTGAAGTGGTAAGGACATGAGAACGCATCGAGCATGGTGTAAAGACCGGAAGAATCCAGAATGTTTCAGGCGGTCAGGCCAGTGAAACTGAATCTCTCTGCAGCTTTCAAACTGAAGAAGGAGTTGTGATCAACGCAATCATGAATGATGTTGGGTATCCTCAAGACGAATCGGTGAAATCTGTTGGTTCTCCGTCTTCTCAGCGGTCAGTATCTTCTGTGTCTCTTTACTCTGGACAGACAATTGTGCCTGGGGCACCCCATCGGGGATCTTATGTCACTCCTCTTGCAAATCTACGAGCCCGTGGCCGCGGTTATCAGAATCAGCGTCAGAATCAGAACCGACCTCATAACAACTTGGAACGAAGGAATGCTCCTTCCCATCCAGTACTTGTGCTGTATAGCCAGATTCTTCCACAGTTGATTCAGAATTCTTTGGTGGAACCTAAAGCTCTCAAGCCCGTTCCAGAGCCTTACCCTCCTGGGTACAACCCCCATGCTCAGTGTGGTTACCATGGTGGATCTCTAGGGCATTCAACTGAAGATTGCAAAGCTTTTCAGGCAAAAGTGCAGCAGTTGATCGACCAAGGGTGCATTTCCTTTCCAGAAGTAGTTTTGGTTGTGCATGACAACCTCTCAGCTGTCTGAGCTCGCAGATTCAGAGGGTTATTTCCAGAGGCCAGTGGTCCAGACAGGCAGACGTCCTCAGCATTGGCAGTCCTCAGACCTTTTTATCATTTGCATTTGTAGTTTCTTTTCTGTTAGTTACTACTTGCTGTTAAACATTGTATGTTTCGAATAGTAATGTTAATAAAGTGACTATGCATTTTTCTGAATTGGTCATGTCGTTGTCACTCATTTACTGCATTGCACTGACACTTGCATTTTATTCACTCCACTTTATCACTATGATTAGTAAAGATTGGAGGGAGGATGACGAAACTGAATACTCATAACCGATGATCGTATGCTTTCAGATAAAACCTTGCCTATGATGTACAGGCATTGTTTCAAATCCCCTAAACACTGGGGAGATAAGGAAGAGAATCCCTTGTTAACCACTTCGAGCCGAGAAGTAGGAGTTTCTTTCAGATTTTTAAACCCTTACATCTTAACCCGGGGCAGGGTAGTTGTCAGTTAGCTTGATCGAGCGTTCAAGTCTTATCGAGGAGTGTTGTCCTTCGAGGACCAATCACATCATATATCTCCCCAGAGGTCGTACCTCGTCAACCGCAATGGGTAAACCTCACCAATCAGGAGTGAGACAGCTATAAACCTCACTGATGAATCCAGACAGCCAGTGTCGCACGACCTGTTCCAAAAGGAAAAAGGAATAAGAAAGCCCGCTAAGTAAAAAGAAAAAGCTGGAAAGCAAATACTTAGGCAAAAATCAGGGCATCCCGTTGGACTTCAAAAGAAAAAGTGAAAAGAACTCTGAAGAGTCAGTCCAGGAAAAAATTAGGGAATCAAAAGAATGAAAAAGAAAGGATATAAAAAAGAAAAATCCTCAAACAAGGGCAAAGTCTTGTAGATACAGACACCAAAATGAAAAAGGAGTAACTGTCACTCCGAAACACCTTGTGAGTTCTTTAACCAGCTGTTCTCAATATTCAACATACCTCTCGAAGAGGCGAGCGCTCGAGCCAAGTTAACTGAACTTTAGGATCGGAGATCATCACGTAGAAGGGCTGGGTATAAATCATTTTGAGCCAAATATCCTTTGTTTCACGAACCCTGAACCCGACCACGATACAAACCTTAAAAGACCTAATTGAGGCAGGGTTTATTCAGAAAGCGCATTACGATAAGGTTGAGTAACCTGACTCCTACCTGATTTGCTAATCGTATCCTTGTTGTATTTTTCACTGATTGAATCAGCACTACGTTTGAACTCTTTGGTTCATTCGTCACCCACTAGCATGACACGTAAATGAGTGACAATACATTTTTTCAAAATCTGCATGAACACTGCATTAAAATTACCATTCGTGAATAGACAATTTTAATTGCAGGTCAGTAGTTGATACGAAGGAACTCCACCAGGGAATAGTCAATCAGGACTGAATCGTAGCAGTCTGGATCAGGATGGTATACTGCGAAACCCTGTGAATCTGGGGCATTGACTTCCTATGAGTTTAGAATCAGTTTGTCTGAGGATAAATCCCGAAGTATCGGTTGATTATGGGACAGTTTATTCAAGAAGCGGTTGATCGGAAGTGAATCTTCTCGAGACCCAATCAGGGGCAATCATTCAGAACTCTTGTGATTTGAGGGCGGATCCCTCCAGTGTTCAATCAGGGCATGTTGAGTCGCTCATTGCTCGTTCAGGGGCAAGCTACTTCAGAAGTATATTGAAACCAACCATGATGAGAGTTGGTTAGTTGAGGATGAATCCTTCCGTTGTACAGATGTTGGGGCAGGCCATTTGAAGATTGTCTTGTTGCCAGCTGTTTTCTGTTCAGAATGAATCGTCCCAAGAGTCGGATTGGGGCAAGTTGAATTGCACTGGGGCAAGTCGTCCAAATGAGTTTGTTCACCCTAGCAAGAGTTGAATGTCGGGGAATCGTGTCATTACCCTACCAAAAACCTGAGCCTTCTGAAGAAGCCTTGCTGTCATTGGATTGTCATCCTACAGCTTAACCCGTTACTCGGCTGAACCTTGTATCCAAATCGTCTTGAAGTCCAGTTCTCGTCTGGAAAACCGGAGATCAGTTCTCGTCTGAAATCCAAACCGGAAACCAGCCCCGTCGAGTCACCATTTTCTGTAACCTATTGTTTAACCAGTTCTCGTCTGGCCAACACAGTTTTAAAGTCCAGTTCTCGTCTAGCAAACCAGAAATCAATTCCCGTCTGATATCCAGAACCCGTAAGTCAGTTCTCGTATGGCAACCTAACGTATTTTGCCACCAGTTCTCGTCTGATAGTCCACCATGAATGCTAGTTCTCGTCTAGTATTTCCCGTTCAAATCCACTTTTGTCGGTAACCAGAAATAAATCCACTTTCACCATAAACCTATCCCTAAACTAGAAAAAGCCTAAATACATTTGGCACGATGATCCCTAGTGACTCGTATGTTGTCACATTCCCCGACACAAGGCTCGAGTGATCTCAGCTGCATGATTGGTATTCTGTATTCCCTGTGTTGATGTTGTTGAATCAGGATTGTTTTCTCAGCAGAGATGTACAGTTTGAGATTGTTTCCCCTGAGCAGTTTGAGATTGCAGCAAATTGAGATGGCATGTATCCCTTATCAGAGTAGGATCAAGATTAACCTCAGCAGGCCGAGATTGATATCCCCAGCAGTGTTGATACACAGGTATTCCTCCTCAGACTTGATAGTCCAGCGGGTGTTACCCAGAAGGGTCAGTCTCCGTAAGGCGTATGCAAGATTATCTTCAGCAGATCAAGATTGATATCCCCGATAAAGTTCAGCCGTCTCTCCCCGTAGAGTCTGAACGCGAGATCAGGAGCATTGATATGTATCCCCAAGCAGAGAAGATTCTCTCCCCAATCAGATGTATCCTGAAGGAACGTCATCTCCTCAGCTGAGTCAGGTGCCGAAGCGTGTGCTCATCCCCCACCACCGGGTCACAAGTGCAGGTTTCGTAGGAAACTATTCGTATGCCGAAGTATGCAGCAACTGATGGTGCAAGACTGAAGTCTCCAGCGGAATTGAAATTCCCAGCGAAGCAGAATGATTTCTTCTTCCTCAGCCGAGTTTGCAGATACCCAAGAGAGCCGAGTCCTTGGAAGCCGCTGAAGCCATGATTGGTTTTCCCCCAGTAGGGTGGAATAGTTGATGCTGTGTTTCCCCGCCAGAGTCGTTATCTCCAGGGAAGTAGCCGCGAAGGCCGCGCAGTTTATTTCTGCGATTGATATCGTTTCCTCAGCAGTTGCGGTTTGAATACCCAGATGAGCAGGTTCAGGTTCTCGTAGAGCTGTATTCCCCTGCATCAGTCGACTGAAGTTCGTTTCCCCAGGCGGAGTCCAATTGAGATTGGTGTGAATCCTTTCTCCTTGACAGGAGGCTTCTCCCTTCAGCATTTATTTTGCTGATGGGGCCATAGCATGTTGCATGATTGCATAGCATTTACCCTGAAAACGCATAGCATTTCCACCGTGTGGAGCATTACGTCATTGTCAAAGTATGTGCATACGAGACATGAGCCAGGTCGCCACCATTCTTGTTTTGCAGATGTTCTTCCTCAGAATGGTTTGATCAAGATGATTCTTGAATTCTCCCCAGCGAAGTCTTCGGCTCAAGATGATTCTTGAATTCCCCAGAAGGGCCGTTTGCTTAAGATGATTCTTAAGACCCCCAGTGCAGTCTCTAGAGTTGGTTGCTCAAGTTGATACTTAGAGTCCCTAGTGAAGGTTGC
Organism: Lathyrus sativus; assembly: GCA_963859935.3. Lineage (NCBI taxonomy): Eukaryota > Viridiplantae > Streptophyta > Magnoliopsida > Fabales > Fabaceae > Lathyrus > Lathyrus sativus. Next base: position 185,112,852 of record OZ012737.1, read on the forward strand.
CCAGGATGATTCCTGAAGCCCCCAAGAGAGCCGAATCCTTGGAAGCTGCTCAAGCCATGATTGGTTTCTCCCCAGTAAAGGTTGCCCAGGATGATTTCTGAAATCCCCAACAGAGTGTTCGCTCAGGATGATTCCTGAAGTCTCCAGGTTGGTTATCGGTTCAAGATGATTCTTGAAGTCCCCGGCGGAGTTATTTGTCCAAGATGATTCTTGAAGTCCTCAGCAGAGTTGATTCAGTCAGAATGATTTTTGAAACCTCGGAGCGGAGTTGCATGATAGTTCTCCAGATTCCCCAGCGGCGAAGCATCCTCCCCAGCAGGTTTTCTAACGGCAAAGTTGAAATCTCCCTTGAAAACTCCATGATTGAAGTCTGACCGTGTTAATGAAGCAGTTCTCTCAGCTGACGCAGAGTGCCTGATGGCAGAGGTTTAGATATTCCCAGTTGGCTCATGATTGACCAAGAATTCTATTCCCGACTTGCTGACGAAGTCCGGCTGATGCCCGACAGGTTCCTTTGAATGCCTGATGGCATGATCAACCTGATGGTTGGAGTCCGGCTGATGCCCGATAGTTTATCTGAATGCCTGATGGCATGATCAACCTGATGGTCGAAGTCCGGCTGATGCCCGACAGTGTTCTTTGAATGCCTGATGGCATGATCGACTATGTATTACCAGTTACCGGGTGACCAATTCACCAGTAGGGTTGTCGTGTAACTGTTATGATCAGTGTCGAAGATGTTCCTGCCGACCAGAATATCGTTCACCTGTGGGTGGTATCCAGACCTCCAGCAAGATCATTGACACGTGCTCATCTTATCATTCTCTCCAACAGAGCCTATTATGCAAGTTCATATTTCCCCAGTGGATTTCTTCACCCTGACGGCGAGGTCAGATGCTTTTATCGACTCGATGTTGAGAATTTGACGGCGAAGTCAAAAGACTATATTTGAGAACGTGACGGCGAAGTCAGATTATTTTGAGTACTTGACGGCGATGTCGGGTGTTTCCCAGAGTTATGGTTGGCTGGCAGCGATGTCAGATTCTCTATTTCTCCAGCGGCGATGTTGGACGTTTCTCTCTAGCGGCAATGTCAGGTGAGTTGTTGCTCCAGCGGTGATGTTGGATGTTTGTTTCTGGCGGCGATGTCAGATTCTTTATCTTTCCAGCGGCGATGTTGAGTATTGTGGTTGTCCGACGGCGATGTCAGACGCTTTATTTTCATGAATGCCTGACGGTGAGGTCAGGTGTATGATGACAATGTCAGAGGAATTTAATGTGGATAACTGACGACAAGGTTTAGATCAGTATGTCTTCAGCTAGTTGCCGTGCAGCTATTATCTCAGTGCTCGAAGATTTGTTCCCCCAGAGTACCGTGTACTTGTGTAGTTGGCAAATTTCCGGGTTCTTTGGTATTCAACCGTCTTCTACCTTTGAATGATTGAAAGTCGTTCGCTTCATCCCTTCAGGTCCAAGCCGTTTGAATAGGGGCAGCTGTTGCACCCCAAAATTTGACCAACTACTCATCGCAATTTGGCTCATGTTTCGACTCATTTCATTCTCGCCTTTGCATATCGCGTACATTGCATTTTTTCCAGTCAAATTGGTTTATCGGGATCACAGCCCTCTGATAGCATTTCAGACCAATACGAGGACATATTTGGAGAATCGGTGCTCGTCCCGGTGTTTTCAGCTCTCGCTGTTGTTTTTGAGGACCTCTCGGTGTCCGAATTTTTACCGTTTATTTCGATATAGTTCGCTAATCGATTTAATCGGCTTCCTCGGTAGTTTTAGATTTTTTCCTTATTTTCTAGAATTTTTAATAGGTTTAATTAATTTTTCTAGGTATTAGTTAGTTTTTTAATAGATATTAATTGATTTTAATAGTTTAGTTTTAATTCCCCTTTTTAGGAATTTCTTTAATAATTTTTTAAATAGATTTTAGAATAAATTATTTTTTTAGACATTAAGTAGAGTTTTTAATAAACAGTTTAATAGAATATTTCTTTAATAGGTATTTTTTAAGTAGAAATTAATATAGTTTTTCTATAGAAATTAGTGGAATTATTAAAGGTTTTTTCATTAGTTTAGAGATTAATATAGATTTAATAGTTAATTCTCTTTTTTAGGTTTAATTAGATTTTAATCATTTAGTTAGATCTTATTAGAGTTTGTTAGAATTAATTAGGATTAGATTAGTTTAATTTTCATTTAAGATTTAATTGCAGTTTTAATATCCATTAGTTTAATCATTGTGTTCATTAATTGGTCAGATTTCAATTAATCTCTCATCAAGTCTGAATTTCGTGGGCCCATTTGTTGTGGAGGCCCAGCATCCAAACCAGTCCAGTGCAGTGACACTTGTCACGCTATATAAGCGTCCACGCGTACGCTTCAGAGTCTCTCCCTCAGTTTTTCGCCACGCTTTCTTCTCTCTCAGTGGCCACGTTTCTCACCATTTCCACGCCACGTTTCCTCTCTCTCACTGCCACCTCGCCTAACACTTGTCCTCACCTCTCGCCTCCACCATTGCCACGCGTCCTCACGCCATCCCCCTTCACCATGCGTGTTAACACGCATATCGTCCCTGACCTCTCTCCCCCTCCGGCCATGCAAACGCCGGATTCCACCATCGGCGAAATCACATGGTGGCGCGGCTCGCCAAAAACTGCATCAAGAATCTCCCAGATCCACCGTGTTCATCAATTCCCCACCTTCTCCGCCCAGATTCATCCAAGATCTACCAACTCCTCACCGGATACATCAAGAACAGCTTCAAGACTCATCGAGATTTCCAGATCTTGATGCGTTCGTCCAAATTCCTCGTCGTTCTTCGTCCCAGAAACGCCCAGAAATTGATGAAGTTCATCCTTGTGCTTCATGACTTTTCCAGAATCTGCAAGATCTTCATCGTTCATTACTACCTTCATCATCGTTCCCAGAATCAAGAACATGATAACGTTTCAGAAATCATCATCATCATTATCATCATGTGAAATCTCCAGAAATCGTAAAAGTAATCATCATCGTTCAACAACGATAACTGCAAGATGTCTTCATCAACAGAGTTCATCAGATTTCCAGAAGTTCTTCAACATCCAAGAACAAGCACCTCCGCAGCTTCATCTTCTTCGAAGATCGCCATCAATCTTCATAAGACCTTCATCCATTCGTGGTGTCCGTCCATTGTTGTCCAGGTTCGTTCAAGAACGACGAAGTTTTCATTAAAGATCCTTCCAAATTGCAATCGATGTTAATTGCTGAATATAGTGTGATTTTCGAGCTCTGTTTGTTTGAGGAGAAGTCTTGTAGAAAGGGTTGGAAGGGAAGAACAATGGATGCTGGGACGAGAGTCGGAGAAGGAGAGGTGGGCGGTGGTGACGGCGCAAGGTTGAGAGAGAGAAGGGAGATAGTTGAAAGTTAGGGTTTCTGAGAGTTGGAACGAGAGGGAGAGGGAAATGGATTGGGCCTTGGGCCCATTGCTTCCTGCCATCCGTACACCCCCGTTCCCACATTCACCCTCCATTTTCGTTATTGGTCTGATGGGCTGGGTCCAATTGCGTTCTGGGCATACACCCCTCCGTTTTCCTTCTGCCCCCCCCCCCTCCGTGTGTAAAATGGGCTGGGCCCTGAAGCAATTCGTCTTCGCTAATCACACCCCCCGGTTCACTTTCTTCACCCCCTCCCCGTTTCAGTTTCATTTTTGCTGGGCTGGGCCCAGTTCCTTGTATTGTTTATGCTGGTTGCACCCCTAGCAGCAGTTTTGCCCCCCCCCCCCCCCCCCCCTTGTGTTTTTCTCTTTTTTTTTTCTTTATTTTCTTTTATTTTCTTTGTTTAGATTTTTTAAGGAAAAAATATGTGTAATATTAAAAGATGAAAAATATAGTGAATATAAAAATATTTAATAATATTATAATAGTATTTTTTAATATTTTCTTTTTCAGGATATAGTTTCTTTTAGGAGTCTTTTCTTTTAGAGGTAGTTTTTAAATGTCCATTTGTTAGGGGACTTTTTTTCTTTTTAGAAGTAGATTTAAATGTTCACTTGTTAGGGGACTATTTTCCATTAAATTTTCCATGATAGATGGATATGTTTTTTTAGGAGTTTATTTTCCTGTACTCAGTCATTGTAATTTCTTTTAGAATATTAATAAAATGAGATTTGCGCTGTGGTCCCCGTTCTACCCGTAGTTAGGCTGAACTACAGCTGCTCTGACTTTCTCTGAAGAGAATATGTAGGCATAGGATGCGATATCCTAGCGAGCACACTAACAACTAATCTTCCTGTTCTCTCGCTACTGCGCGATCGATACTTTCCCGCTGACGACTGATGTCATCCTTTTCTCTTGCCCGAGTGCATTTGAGACCAGACCGTAGTTCTAGTTCCCGTAGGTTCCCATACCTCGAAACCCGACATACTACATCCGTTCTACCGCAAACAGGTACGCCTAAGTCTCCAATGGTCGAGCAGCGTCCACCTAACTGCTAGGATGCCCATGCTAGTATCGTCAATCATTTCTCTCACCCCCGTGTGACCGAGAACACCCTTGTCTAGCCGTAGTTAGCCTGAACTACGTCATGCTCTGATTTCTCTGAAGAGAATACGTAGGCCCAAGACGCGACGTCTTGCCGAGCAACTAACCCGTAGTTTCCCGAACTACGCAGACTCTGATTTCTCGTTCTCTGATAAGAATACGTAGGCATAGCGTGCGACGCTCTATCGAGTCAGTTTCCTTCCCGTTTAGATTTAGCAGCCGTAGATAGATTGCTTTTCACCCGTTCAAGTAAACCAAACAAGCGTGGATTATAATAGCCCAAATTTCATTAAATAATTAGTTGTAGTAATTAATTGATTTAGTGGGATTTTTATTAATGTTGGAATTAATTTTTATTAGTTGGTATGGATAGAAAATTAAGAAGGAATTTGAGAGGAAAGAAAATAGAGGAAATATAAAAGAGAGGAAGAAAGAAAAGAAAGATAGAAAACATTTGGAAAGAAAGAGGAAATAAGAAGGAAGGAGAGAAAGAGAAGAGAAGAAGAGGAAAAGTGGAAATCATCAAGAACCAACATCAAAGCTCCGATTAATCGAGGTAAGGGTGAGAAATGTTTCTATGTGATCATTGTATGATGTTGTGTATGTTGGGTTGGGGTTTTGGTAGAGTTTTCATCACTTTCCATTTAGGGCAAAATGTTGGATAATCGGTAGATTGATGATTTAATCGGTTGAAAATGAGTAATAATGCCGTAGAATAGTCGGGTAACATGTATTGATGCTGTTTGTACTTATTTTGTTGTGTGAGAAGTTGGATGATGGTGGATTGTGGAGGAGGAACAGAATAGGGTTCTGTTCTGCGCAGGTTCGCTGGCTCTCGCCAGGCGAGCGAAGGCAAAGCTTCGCCAGGCGAAGCCTAGCGAATGTTGGCGAATAATTATATTTAAGTCCCAGTGGACTTCGCTGGTGGGTTCGCCAGGCGAAGTTGGGTAGCGAAGGTTTGCCCAGTGAAGGTGCTGGCGAATGGTGGCGAATGAAGTCAGTAGCTACTGACTTGGGCTCGCTGGGAAGTCTCGCCAGGCGAAGCCTAGAGAGTGTCCGCTGAGGGAGTTCGCCAGGCGAAGGCCAGGCGAAGGTTCGCTGCGAGGGTTCGCCAGGCGAATGTAGGCGAGTTTGATAGCATTTTTCTTTTGTTGTGTTGATCATGTGGAGATGGTTTGGTTGTTTCACATAGATGGATACCTTATGATATGAATATAGATACGATCTATTGTGATAATGTGTGCTATGGGTAGCCTACGGGCGTGAATCCTAGAATTATGATTCAAAGGTTAATTGTATCAAGTATGAATACATGTGAACTTAATACGTGATTATGTGTGTATTATTTAATGAATTTGTGAATGCTCGATGTGTATACAATTATGTAATGAGTATGCATGAGAACATTTTGAATATGTGTGCATGACTTATAATTGTATAAATGGTATTGTGATGTGAATACCTTGATTGTGTGATATATGTTGTATGTACAATCATTGTGTAATTCTTGAAGTGATGAATTATGTAAATGCATGAGATTAAGATGTCGGTCTTAAGTGCATTTGTTGTGGTTGATTGTACATGCATCATTTAGTCAAGAGGCAATGTCTGTTAGTTTCATGGAAACTAGTGGCTTGTCCCAAACCTAGAAGTGTGGGTTTGAAGGCTTAGAGGACGGGCCTTTGTGGTTATCGGTCTAGAAGTGTGGAGCCGGTTTAATGTAAAAACCGAAAAAAGATAACGGGTTATCGGTCTAGAAGTGTGGACCCGGTTTAATGTAAAAACCGAAAAAAAGATAACGAGAGTCGGTACCGCATTGCATGAGTTGCATTGAGTTGTTGAGTCACATTGATATATGACATATGCATGAAGTGATGCTTATGTGTGAATGATGAGATTGTGGAAATTGTAAGTGTATACATAATATGGGAATGCTTTGTGAATATCCATGTTTGTCTATATATATGTGTGGTAAATATATATGACTAAGAGAATGAAGTGTGGTGAGAAATGTGAATATGTGTTACATGATTACCTATATATATATATAATCTCATGCTTTGATTATTATGGTTATATTTCTCACCCTTCTGCTGTTTTATAATGCTCTATGAGGCATTGCAGATTAGGATGCTGGAGTCCTTTAGTGAAGATTAGTCTTCATTCTTTTGAGTCTGCTGCTCTGATATGTAACACCGGGTAGTTAGACTAGTATAGTCATTCTTTTGTGATACATTGCGATGTGTCAGCTTATGTGGTTTTGTAAATCTAACTGAATATGATATATTAATTTGGATAGCTTATGTGTACGTGGATTAATATTTTGAAAACGATCAAATGATTTTATCTTCCGCTTAAATTGAAAATGTTACATATTTTATGGAGCAAAAATGTTAAAGCGTTTGTTGGTGAAATTGTGGCATTCTTCTTTTATACCTTATTATAAAACCTTTTTACTCTGATAATTTGTAAGTGCTTAATTGTTTTATATGTACTTATTTGGGGTATAAAAGGGGGTGTTACAATAGTGTTATCAGAGCAGGTCGGTCCGTCCGGCCAAGTTGTTAGAGTGTTTTTTTTTCCTATGTGTTATTGATATGTGTGTGATGCATTATCAATATTGGTTGTTCTTACGTGGTTCTGTTGTTGGAGTTAGTAAGATGGTTGCAGGAAGGAACGATGAAGCGATTGCGGAGGCATTGACGAGATTGGCGGGGGCAATTGGGCAGAATCCTCCGGCCAATGTGAATGTGAGGAATCATGCTGATGATGGATTCCGTGCTTTGGGGAAATTCCAAAAGAATAACCCTCCGGTCATCAAGGGAACTCATGAACCGGACAAGGCACAAATTTGGTTGAAAGCTGTGGAAAAGATTTTTCTAGTTATGAATTGCTCGGATGCACAGAAGGTGCATTTTGGGACTCATATGCTCGAAGAAGAAGCTGAAGATTGGTGGGGTAATACTCGCCAAAGATTTGAGGAAGATGATATTGTGATTACGTGGGATTTGTTTAGAGAAACTTTTCTGGAGAAGTATTTCCCAGAGGATGTGCGGGGGAAGAAAGAGATCGAATTTATTGAGTTGAAGCAAGGTAATTCGACGGTTGCTGAGTATGCGGCGAAATTTGAGGAGTTGTTCAAATTTTGTCCTCACTATAATACTGGTAATGCTGAGAGGTCTAAGTGCCTCAAGTTTGTGAACGGTTTGAGACCCGAGATTAGACAAGCTATTGGATATCAGGAAATCAGGCGGTTTTCTGAGTTGGTTAACAAGAGCAGAATTTATGACGAAGACAGTAGGGCTAGGTCCAGCCACTACAAGAGTCTAAGTGACAAGAAAGGAAAGGGACAATTCAGAGGAAAACCTTACGTAACTCCTGCTGATAAGGGGAAACAAAAGGTTGGTTTTGGCAAGAAGCCAAGTGGGGGAGTTTCTACCCCGGGTAGGTGTTACACTTGTGGTGAAGCGGGGCATCGTGCTCCGGAGTGCAAAAGTGTTGAACCGAGGTGTTTTAAGTGTGGCAAGCCAGTCCACAAGGCTCTGGAGTGTAGAAGCGGTGCGGGTGTTACTTGCTATAACTGTGGTGAGCGAGGGCACATCAGTACCAAGTGCGATAAGCCGAAGAAGAATCAAGGGAGCGGGAAAGTGTTCGCTCTATCTGGATCTGAGACTGCTAGCGACGATCGATTGATCCGAGGTACGTGCTTCATTAATGGTACACCTTTGATCGCTATAATTGATACCGGAGCTACGCATTCTTTTATTTCTTTGGATTGTGTTAGAAGGTTGAATCTTGAGTTGTTTGTGATTGGTGGCGGTATGGTTATTGATACTCCTGCTATGGGTTCAGTAACTACGCCGTATGTTTGCTTGAATTGCCCGTTGAGTATTTTCGGTAGAGATTTTGGGATTGATTTAGTGTGTCTTCATTTAGATCAACTGGATGTCATTCTTGGAATGAATTGGTTAAAATTCAATCGTGTGTATATTAACTGTTTTGACAAAACGGTTATTTTTCCCGACTCGGATGTTGAAAGGGAATTGTTTATGACGAGGAAACAAGTGAAGGAATCGGTACAAGATGGGGCTAAGGTATTTATGCTTATGGCAACTTTGAGGACTAGTGAAAGTGAAGAGATTGAGGCTTTGCCCAATGTTAGAGATTTTCCGGAAGTATTCCCTGAAGAGATAAAGGATTTACCGCCGGAGCGAGAAGTGGAGTTTTCGATAGATTTGATTCCTGGAACTAGTCCGATATCGATGGCTCCATATCGTATGTCGGCCTCGGAGTTAAAAGAGTTGAAGAGTCAACTTGAGGATTTGCTTGAAAAGAAGTTTATTCGTCCGAGCGTGTCGCCGTGGGGTGCACCGGTGTTGTTGGTTAAAAAGAAAGAGGGTTGTATGAGGCTCTGTGTGGATTACAGACGGTTGAACAAGGTGACTATTAAGAATAAGTATCCACTTCCGAGGATTGATGATCTAATGGATCAGTTGGTTGGTGCAAGTGTGTTCAGCAAGATTGATTTGAGATCTGGGTATCATCAGATTCGTGTGAAAGCTGGGGATATTCAGAAGACGGCCTTTCGGACGAGGTATGGACACTATGAGTATTCTGTGATGCCATTTGGTGTGACTAATGCACCAGGTGTATTTATGGAGTACATGAATAGGATTTTCCATCCGTATTTGGATACGTTTGTGGTTGTGTTTATCGATGACATCTTGGTTTATTCGAAGAGCGAAGGAGAGCATGCCGAGCATCTGAAGATTGTGTTATCTGTGCTGAGAGAGAAGCAGTTGTTTACAAAGCTTTCTAAGTGTGAATTTTGGTTGAAGGAAGTTAGTTTCCTTGGTCATGTGATTTCTAGTAGTGGTGTTGCGGTCGATCCGTCGAAGGTTGAAGCGGTGTCGCAATGGGAGACTCCGAAGTCAGTTTTTGAGATCAGAAGTTTTCTTGGTTTAGCCGGTTATTATCGGAAGTTTATTGAAGGATTTGCTAAGTTATCGTTGTCGTTGACGCAGTTGACTAGGAAAGGTCAAGCCTTTGTTTGGGACGCCAAGTGTGAAGCGAGTTTTCAAGAACTTAAGCGAAGGTTGACGACAACTCCTGTTTTGATTCTGCCAAATCCAGAAGAACCATTCGTTGTGTATTGTGATGCTTCTTTGATGGGTTTAGGAGGTGTGTTGATGCAGAATAACCAAGTTGTAGCTTATGCTTCGAGGCAACTCAAAGTGCATGAGAAGAATTATCCGACGCATGACTTAGAGTTGGCCGCCGTTGTGTTCGTGTTGAAACTTTGGAGGCATTATTTATTTGGCGCAAGATTTGAGGTGTTCAGTGACCACAAGAGTTTGAGATATCTTTTTGATCAAAAGGAATTGAATGCGAGACAAAGAAGATGGCTTGAACTTTTGAAGGATTATGATTTTGGCTTGAACTACCATCCGGGTAAAGCGAATGAAGTAGCGGATGCATTGAGTCGGAAATCATTGCATATGTCGGCATTGATGGTGAAGGAGTTAGAATTAGTCGAGCAATTTCGAGATTTGAGTTTGGTATGTGAGAGAACTTCTTTTGGATTTAAGTTGGGTATGTTAAAGCTTACAAGTGGTATTTTGGATGAAATTCGAGAAGGACAGAAATCGGATTTGAGCTTAGTTGATCGGTTGAATTTAATCAACTAAGGCCAAGGTGGTGATTTTCGGATTGATGAGAATGGTATTATGAGGTGTCGGGATCGAGTTTGTGTTTCGAACATGGTTGAGCTTAAGAAGAGCATCCTTGAGGAAGGACATCGTAGCGGATTGAGTATTCATCCGGGTGCTACTAAGATGTATAAGGATTTGAGGAAAGTATTTTGGTGGCCTAGTATGAAGAAGGATATTGCGGAATTTGTATATTCTTGTTTGACTTGCCAGAAGTCAAAGATTGAGCATCAGAAGCCATCGGGTTTGATGAAGCCGTTGTTTATTCCTGAGTGGAAATGGGATAGTATCTCCATGGATTTTGTATCGGGTTTGCCGAGGACGCCGAGTAATTTTGAGGCTATTTGGGTTATCGTGGACAGGTTGACTAAATCTGCTCACTTTATTCCTATGCGTATGGATTACCCTTTGGAGAAGTTGGCTAAGTTGTATATTGAGAGGATTGTGTGTCTGCATGGTATTCCGTTAAGTATTGTTTCGGATAGAGATCCGCGGTTTACTTCGAGATTTTGGGAGAGCCTGCAGAGTGTTTTGGGTACTAAGTTGCGTTTGAGTTCAGCTTATCATCCTCAGACTGATGGTCAGACAGAGAGGACGATTCAGTCGGTTGAAGATCTTTTGAGAGCTTGTGTATTGGAAAAAGGAGGGGCTTGGGATAGCTACTTGCCTTTGATTGAGTTTACCTATAACAATAGTTTCCATTCGAGTATCGGTATGGCACCATTTGAGGCGTTGTATGGTAGGCGGTGTAGGACGCCATTGTGTTGGTTCGAGTCCGGAGAGAGTTCTGTTGTTGGACCCGAGTTAGTTCAACAGACTACTGATAAGATCAAGATGATTCAAGAAAAGATGAGAAGTACTCAGAGTCGTCAGAAGAGTTATTATGACAAGAGGAGGAAGGCACTTGAATTTCAAGAGGGAGATCATGTGTTCTTCGAGTCACTCCGATGACAGGTGTTGGTAGGGCACTGAAGTCGCGCAAGTTGTCGCCGCGTTTCATTGGTCCTTATCAGATTTTGCAAAGGATAGGAGAAGTGGCCTATCGTGTGGCTTTACCACCGTCGCTTGCTAATCTTCACGATGTATTCCATGTATCTCAGTTGAGGAAATACATCACGAATCCGTCTCATGTAGTCCAATTAGATGATGTGCAGGTGAGAGATAACCTGACTGTTGAGACATCACCTATGCGGATTGAGGATCGGAAATTGAAGAAGCTTCGAGGTAAAGAGATTGCTTTGGTGAAGGTCGCTTGGGGAGGACCGGCTGGTGGAAATGTTACTTGGGAGCTTGAGAGTCAGATGAAAGAGTCTTATCCAGAACTGTTTGAATCAGGTAACATTTTCGAGTACGAAAATTCCTAAAGTGGGGGAGAGTTGTAACAGCCCAAATTTCATTAAATAATTAGTTGTAGTAATTAATTGATTTAGTGGGATTTTTATTAATGTTGGAATTAATTTTTATTAATTGGTATGGATAGAAAATTAAGAAGGAATTTGAGAGGAAAGAAAATAGAGGAAATATAAAAGAGAGGAAGAAAGAAAAGAAAGATAGAAAACATTTGGAAAGTAGGAGGAAAGAAGAAGGAAGGAGAGAAAGAGAAGAGAAGAAGAGGAAAAGTGGAAATCATCAAGAACCAACATCAAAGCTCCGATTAATCGAGGTAAGGGTGAGAAATGTTTCTATGTGATCATTGTATGATGTTGTGTATGTTGGGTTGGGGTTTTGGTAGAGTTTTCATCACTTTCCATTTAGGGCAAAATGTTGGATAATCGGTAGATTGATGATTTAATCGGTTGAAAATGAGTAATAATGCCGTAGAATAGTCGGGTAACATGTATTGATGTTGTTTGTACTTATTTTGTTGTGTGAGAAGTTGGATGATGGTGGATTGTGGAGGAGGAACAGAATAGGGTTCTGTTTTGCGCAGGTTCGTTGGCTCTCGCCAGGCGAGCGAAGGCGAAGCTTCGCCAGGCGAAGCCTAGCGAATGTTGGCGAATAATTATATTTAAGTCCCAGTGGACTTCGCTGGTAGGTTCGCCAGGCGAAGTTGGGTAGCGAAGGTTCGCCCAGCGAAGGTGCTGGCGAATGGTGGCGAATGAAGTCAGTAGCTACTGACTTGGGCTCGCTGGGAAGTCTCGCCAGGCGAAGCCTAGCGAGTGTCCGCTGAGGGAGTTCGCCAGGCGAAGGCCAGGCGAAGGTTCGCTACGAGGGTTCGCCAGGCAAATGTGGGCGAGTTTGACAGCATTTTTCTTTTGCTGTGTTGATCATGTGGAGATGGTTTGGTTGTTTCACATAGATGGATACCTTATGATATGAATATAGATACGATCTATTGTGATAATGTGTGCTATGGGTAGCCTACGGGCGTGAATCCTAGAATTATGATTCAAAGGTTAATTGTATCAAGTATGAATACATGTGAACTTAATACGTGATTATGTGTGTATTATTTAATGAATTTGTGAATGCTCGATATGTATACAATTATGTAATGAGTATGCATGAGAACATTTTGAATATGTGTGCATGACTTATAATTGTATAAATGGTATTGTGATGTGAATACCTTGATTGTGTGATATATGTTGTATGTACAATCATTGTGTAATTCTTGAAGTGATGAATTATGTAAATGCATGAGATTAAGATGTCGGTCTTAAGTGCATTTGTTGTGGTTGATTGTACATGCATCATTTAGTCAAGAGGCAATGTCTGTTAGTTTCGTGGAAACTAGTGGCTTGTCCCAAACCTAGAAGTGTGGGTTTGAAGGCTTAGAGGACGGGCCTTTGTGGTTATCGATCTAGAAGTGTGGACCCGGTTTAATGTAAAAACCGAAAAAAGATAACGGGTTATCGGTCTAGAAGTGTGGACCCGGTTTAATGTAAAAACCGAAAAAAAGATAACGAGAGTCGGTACCGCATTGCATGAGTTGCATTGAGTTGCTGAGTCACATTGATATATGACATATGCATGAAGTGATGCTTTTGTGTGAATGATGAGATTGTGGAAATTGTAAGTGTATACATAATGTGGGAATGCTTTGTGAATATCCATGTTTGTCTATATATATGTGTGGTAAATATATATGACTAAGAGAATGAAGTGTGGTGAGGAATGTGAACATGTGTTACATGATTACCTATATATATATATATATATATATAATCTCATGCTTTGATTATGATGGTTATATTTCTCACCCTTCTGCTGTTTTATAATGCTCTATGAGGCATTGCAGATTAGGATGCTGGAGTCCTTTAGTGAAGATTAGTCTTCATTCTTTTGAGTCTGCTGCTCTGATATGTAACACCGGGTAGTTAGACTAGTATAGTCATTCTTTTGTGATACATTGCGATGTGTCAGCTTATGTGGTTTTGTAAATCTAACTGAATATGATATATTAATTTGGATAACTTATGTGTACGTGGATTAATATTTCGAAAACGATCAAATGATTTTATCTTCCGCTTAAATTGAAAATGTTACATATTTTATGGAGCAAAAATGTTAAAGAGTTTGTTGGTGAAATTGTGGCATTCTTCTTTTATACCTTATTATAAAACCTTTTTACTCTGATAATTTGTATGTGCTTAATTGTTTTATATGTACTTATTTGGGGTATAAAAGGGGGTGTTACATGGATCCCGTCGAGTACGACGGACGTGAGGGGTGCTAATACCTTCCCCTTGCGTAACCGACTCCCGAACCCAGACAATGGTTGCGATGACCTTGTCTTACCCTTTTTTCGTCAGGTTTTTCCGATCGTTTCCTTTCCCGCTCTGAGGGATAAATAAAGAAAGGTGGGAACTCTTCTGTTGTGCCGGCACCTTATTTTCGCGCAAGCGACAACCCCCCACCTAAAGAATGACGGAGCGAAACTTACACCGGCCACTACCACCAAAAGGATGATAGGGCAAACAATATCGCACAATCTGACATCAATAAGATGACAGATCCCCCACCAAAAGGATGACGGAGTGAAACTCAAACCAGCCACTACCATCAAAAGGATTATAGGACAAACACTATCGCACAATCTGACATCAATAATATGAAAAATCCCCTACTAAAAGGATGAACGAGCGAAACTCATACTGGCACTACCACCAAAAGGATGATAGGACAAACACTATCGCACAATCTGACATCAATAAGATGAATAGACCCCCTACCAAAAGGATGACGGAGTGAAACACACACAGGTCGCTACCACCAAACGGATGATAGGACAAATACTATCGCATATTCTGACTTCAATTACGATGACATACCCCCCACCAAAAGTATGACGGAGCGAAAATCACACCGGCCACTACCACCAAAAGGATGATAGGACAAACAATATAGCATAATTTGACATCAATAAGATGACAGACCCCCCACCAAAAGGATGATAGAGCGAAAGTCACACCGATCACTACCACCAAAAGGACGATAGAAGAAACACTACCGCACAATCTGACATCAATAAGATGACAGACCCCCCACCAAAAGAATGACGGAGCGAAACTCACACCGGCCACTACCACCAAAAGGATAATAGGGCAAACAATATCGCATAATCTGACATCAATAAGATAACAGACCCCCCCACCAAAAGGATGACGGAGTGAAACTCAAACCGGCGACTACAATTAAAAGGATGATAGTACAAACACTATCGCACAATCTGACATCAATAATATGAAAGATCCCCTACTAAAAGGATGATCGAGTGAAACTCACACCGGCCACTACCACCAAAAGGATGATAGGACAAACACTATCGCACAATCTGACATCAATAAGATGAATAGACCCCCCACCAAAAGGATGACGGAGCGAAACTCACACAGGCCACTACCACCAAAAGGATGATAGGACAAACACTATCGCAAAATCTGACATCAATAACATGACAAACCCCCCACCAAAAGGATGACGGAGCGAAACACACACCGACCACTACAACCAAAAGGATGATAGGACAAACAGTTCGCACAATCTAACATCAATTAGATGACAGACCCTCCGCCAAAAGGAAGACGGAGCAAAACTCACACCGGTCACTACCACCAAAAGGATGATAGAACAAACATACCGCACAATCTGACATCAATAAGATGATAGACCCCCCACCAAAAGGATGACGGAGCGAAACTCACACCGATCACTACCACCAAAAGGAGGATAGAACAAACACTACCACACAATCTAACATCAATAAGATGACAGACCACCCACCAAAAGGATGACGGAGCGAAACTCACACCGGCCACTACCACCAAAAGGATGATAGGACAAACAATATCGTACAATTTGACATCAATGAGATGACTGACCCCCACCAAAAGGATGACAGAGCAAAACTCACACAGGCCACTACCACTAAATGGATGATAGGACAAACACTATCCCACAACCTGACATCAATAAGATGACAGACACCCCACCAAAAGGATGACGGAGCAAAATTCGCATAGGCCACTACCACCAAAAGGATGATAGGACAAACACTATCGCACAATCTAACATCAATAAAATGACAGACCCCCTACCAAAAGGATGACGGAGCGAAACTCACACCGGCCACTACCACCAAAAGGATGATAGGACAAACAATATGGCACAATATGACATCAATAAGATGACAGACCCTCCTCCAAAAGGATGACGGAGCGACACTCACACCGGTCACTACAACGAAAAGGATGATAAAACAAACACTACCGCACAATCTGACATCAATAAGATGATAGACCCCCCACCAAAAGGATGACGGAGCGAAACTCACACCAGTCACTACCACCAAAAGGATGAGAGAACAAACACTACCACACAATCTGACATCAATAAGATGACAGACCACCCACCAAAAGGATGACAGAGCGAAACTCACACCGACCACTACCACCAAAAGGATGATAGGACAAACACTATCACACAATCTGACATCAATAAGATGACAGACCCCTAACCAAAATGATGACGGAGCAAAACTCACATAGGCCACTACCACCAAAAGGATGATAGGACAAACACTATCGCACAATCTAACATCAATAAAATGATAGACCCCCCATCAAATCAATGACAGAGCGAAACTTACACCGGCCACTACCACCAAACGGATGATAGGAAAAATACTATCGCACAATCTGACATCAATTACGATGACAGACCCCCCCACCAAAAGGATGACGGAGCGAAACTCACACCGGCCACTACCACCAAAAGGATAATAGGACAAACAATATCTCAGAATCTGAGATCTATAAGATGACAGACCCCCCACCAAAAGGATGACGAAGCGAAACTCACACCGGCCACTACCACCAAACGGATGATAAGAAAAATACTATCGCACAATCTGACATCAATTACGATGACAGACCCCCACTAAAAGGATGAGGGAGCGAAACTCACACAGGCCACTACGACCAAAAGGATGATAGGACAAACAATATCGCACAAACTGGCATCAATTACGATGACAGACCCCCCACCAAAAGGATGACAGAGCGAAACCCACATCGGCCACTACCACCGAAAGGATGATAGGAAAAATACTATCGCACAATCTGACATCAATAATATGAAAGATCCCCTACTAAAAGGATGATCGAGCGAAACTCACACCAGTCACTACCACCAAAAGGATGATAGGACAAACACTATCGCACAATCTGACATCAATAAGATGAATAGATCCCCCACCAAAAGGATGACGGAGCGAAACTCACACAGGCCACTACCACCAAAAGGATGATAGGACAAACACTATCGCAAAATCTGACATCAATAACATGACAGACCCCCCACCAAAAGGATGACGGAGCGAAACACACACCGGCCACTACAACCAAAAGGATGATAGGACAAACAGTTCGCACAATCTAACATCAATTAGATGACAGACCCTCCGCCAAAAGGAAGACGGAGCAAAACTCACACCGGTCACTACCACCAAAAGGATGATAGAACAAACATACCGCACAATCTGACATCAATAAGATGATAGACCCCCCACCAAAAGGATGACGGAGCGAAACTCACACCGATCACTACCACCAAAAGGAGGATAGAACAAACACTACCACACAATCTAACATCAATAAGATGACAGACCACCCACCAAAAGGATGACGGAGCGAAACTCACACCGGCCACTACCACCAAAAGGATGATAGGACAAACAATATCGTACAATTTGACATCAATGAGATGACTGACCCCCACCAAAAGGATGACGGAGCGAAACTCACACCGGCCACTACCACCAAAAGGATAATAGGACAAACAATATCTCAGAATCTGAGATCTATAAGATGACAGACCCCCCACTAAAAGGATGACGAAGCGAAACTCACACCGGCCACTACCACCAAACGGATGATAAGAAAAATACTATCGCACAATCTGACATCAATTACGATGACAGACCCCCACTAAAAGGATGAGGGAGCGAAACTCACACAGGCCACTACGACCAAAAGGATGATAGGACAAACAATATCGCACAAACTGACATCAATTACGATGACAGACCCCCCACCAAAAGGATGACAGAGCGAAACCCACATCGGCCACTACCACCGAAAGGATGATAGGAAAAATACTATCGCACAATCTGACATCAATAATATGAAAGATCCCCTACTAAAAGGATGATCGAGCGAAACTCACACCAGCCACTACCACCAAAAGGATGATAGGACAAACACTATCGCACAATCTGACATCAATAAGATGAATAGATCCCCCACCAAAAGGATGACGGAGCGAAACTCACACAGGCCACTACCACCAAAAGGATGATAGGACAAACACTATCGCAAAATCTGACATCAATAACATGACAGGCCCCCCACCAAAAGGATGACGGAGCGAAACACACACCGGCCACTACAACCAAAAGGATGATAGGACAAACAGTTCGCACAATCTAACATCAATTAGATGACAGACCCTCCGCCAAAAGGAAGACGGAGCAAAACTCACACCGGTCACTACCACCAAAAGGATGATAGAACAAACATACCGCACAATCTGACATCAATAAGATGATAGACCCCCCACCAAAAGGATGACGGAGCGAAACTCACACCGATCACTACCACCAAAAGGAGGATAGAACAAACACTACCACACAATCTAACATCAATAAGATGACAGACCACCCACCAAAAGGATGACGGAGCGAAACTCACACCGGCCACTACCATTAAAAGGATGATAGGACAAACAATATCGTACAATTTGACATCAATGAGATGACTGACCCCCACCAAAAGGATGACAGAGCAAAACTCACACAGGCCACTACCACTAAATGGATGATAGGATAAACACTATCCCACAACCTGACATCAATAAGATGACAGACACCCCACCAAAAGGATGACGGAGCAAAATTCGCACAGGCCACTACCACCAAAAGGATGATAGGACAAACACTATCGCACAATCTAACATCAATAAAATGACAGACCCCCTACCAAAAGGATGACGGAGCGAAACTTACACCGGCAACTACCACCAAAAGGATGATAGGACAAACAATATGGCACAATATGACATCAATAAGATGACAGACCCTCCTCCAAAAGGATGACGGAGCGACACTCACACCGGTCACTACAACGAAAAGGATGATAAAACAAACACTACCGCACAATCTGACATCAATAAGATGATAGACCCCCCACCAAAAGGATGACGGAGCAAAACTCACACCAGTCACTACCACCAAAAGGATGAGAGAACAAACACTACCACACAATCTGACATCAATAAGATGACAGACCACCCACCAAAAGGATGACGGAGCGAAACTCACACCGGCCACTACCACCAAAAGGATGATAGGACAAACACTATCGCACAATCTGACATCAATAAGATGACAGACCCCTAACCAAAATAATGACGGAGCAAAACTCACATAGGCCACTACCACCAAAAGGATGATAGGACAAACACTATCGCACAATCTAACATCAATAAAATGATAGACCCCCCATCAAATCAATGACAGAGCGAAACTTACACCGGCCACTACCACCAAACGGATGATAGGAAAAATACTATCGCACAATCTGACATCAATTACGATGACAGACCCCCCCCACCAAAAGGATGACGGAGCGAAACTCACACCAGCCACTACCACCAAAAGGATAAAAGGACAAACAATATCTCAGAATCTGAGATCTATAAGATGACAGACCCCACACCAAAAGGATGACGAAGCGAAACTCACACCGGCCACTACCACCAAACGGATGATAAGAAAAATACTATCGCACAATCTGACATCAATTACGATGACAGACCCCCACTAAAAGGATGAGGGAGCGAAACTCACACAGGCCACTATGTCCAAAAGGATGATAGGACAAACAATATCGCACAAACTGACATCAATTACGATGACAGACCCCCCACCAAAAGGATGACAGAGCGAAACCCACATCGGCCACTACCACCGAAAGGATGATAGGAAAAATACTATCGCACAATCTGACATCAATAATATGAAAGATCCCCTACTAAAAGGATGATCGAGCGAAACTCACACCAGCCACTACCACCAAAAGGATGATAGGACAAACACTATCGCACAATCTGACATCAATAAGATGAATAGATCCCCCACCAAAAGGATGACGGAGCGAAACTCACACAGGCCACTACCACCAAAAGGATGATAGGACAAACACTATCGCAAAATCTGACATCAATAACATGACAGACCCCCCACCAAAAGGATGACGGAGCGAAACACACACCGGCCACTACAACCAAAAGGATGATAGGACAAACAGTTCGCACAATCTAACATCAATTAGATGACAGACCCTCCGCCAAAAGGAAGACGGAGCAAAACTCACACCGGTCACTACCACCAAAAGGATGATAGAACAAACATACC
Source organism: Lathyrus sativus (assembly GCA_963859935.3). NCBI lineage: Eukaryota > Viridiplantae > Streptophyta > Magnoliopsida > Fabales > Fabaceae > Lathyrus > Lathyrus sativus. Next base: position 185,133,010 of record OZ012737.1, read on the forward strand.
GCACAATCTGACATCAATAAGATGATAGACCCCCCACCAAAAGGATGACGGAGCGAAACTCACACCGATCACTACCACCAAAAGGAGGATAGAACAAACACTACCACACAATCTAACATCAATAAGATGACAGACCACCCACCAAAAGGATGACGGAGCGAAACTCACACCGGCCACTACCACCAAAAGGATGATAGGACAAACAATATCGTACAATTTGACGTCAATGAGATGACTGACCCCCACCAAAAGGATGACAGAGCAAAACTCACACAGGCCACTACCACTAAATGGATGATAGGACAAACACTATCCCACAACCTGACATCAATAAGATGACAGACACCCCACCAAAAGGATGACGGAGCAAAATTCGCACAGGCCACTACCACCAAAAGGATGATAGGACAAACACTATCGCACAATCTAACATCAATAAAATGACAGACCCCCTACCAAAAGGATGACGGAGCGAAACTCACACCGGCCACTACCACCAAAAGGATGATAGGACAAACAATATGGCACAATATGACATCAATAAGATGACAGACCCTCCTCCAAAAGGATGACGGAGCGACACTCACACCGGTCACTACAACGAAAAGGATGATAAAACAAACAATACCGCACAATCTGACATCAATAAGATGATAGACCCCCCACCAAAAGGATGACGGAGCGAAACTCACACCAGTCACTACCACCAAAAGGATGAGAGAACAAACACTACCACACAATCTGACATCAATAAGATGACAGACCACCCACCAAAAGGATGACGGAGCGAAACTCACACCGGCCACTACCACCAAAAGGATGATAGGACAAACACTATCGCACAATCTGACATCAATAAGATGACAGACCCCTAACCAAAATGATGACGGAGCAAAACTCACATAGGCCACCACCACCAAAAGGATGATAGGACAAACACTATCGCACAATCTAACATCAATAAAATGATACACCCCCCATCAAATCAATGACAGAGCGAAACTTACACCGGCCACTACCACCAAACGGATGATAGGAAAAATACTATCGCACAATCTGACATCAATTACGATGACAGACCCCCCCACCAAAAGGATGACGGAGCGAAACTCACACCGGCCACTACCACCAAAAGGATAATAGGACAAACAATATCTCAGAATCTGAGATCTATAAGATGACAGACCCCCCACCAAAAGGATGACGAAGCGAAACTCACACCGGCCACTACCACCAAACGGATGATAAGAAAAATACTATCGCACAATCTGACATCAATTACGATGACAGACCCCCACTAAAAGGATGAGGGAGCGAAACTCACACAGGCCACTACGACCAAAAGGATGATAGGACAAACAATATCGCACAAACTGACATCAATTACGATGACAGGCCCCCCACCAAAAGGATGACAGAGCGAAACCCACATCGGCCACTACCACCGAAAGGATGATAGGAAAAATACTATCGCACAATCTGACATCAATAATACGAAAGATCCCCTACTAAAAGGATGATCGAGCGAAACTCACACCAGCCACTACCACCAAAAGGATGATAGGACAAACACTATCGCACAATCTGACATCAATAAGATGAATAGATCCCCCACCAAAAGGATGACGGAGCGAAACTCACACAGGCCACTACCACCAAAAGGATGATAGGACAAACACTATCGCAAAATCTGACATCAATAACATGACAGACCCCCCACCAAAAGGATGACGGAGTGAAACACACACCGGCCACTACAACCAAAAGGATGATAGGACAAACAGTTCGCACAATCTAACATCAATTAGATGACAGACCCTCCGCCAAAAGGAAGACGGAGCAAAACTCACACCGGTCACTACCACCAAAAGGATGATAGAACAAACATACCGCACAATCTGACATCAATAAGATGATAGACCCCCCACCAAAAGGATGACGGAGCGAAACTCACACCGATCACTACCACCAAAAGGAGGATAGAACAAACACTACCACACAATCTAACATCAATAAGATGACAGACCACCCACCAAAAGGATGACGGAGCGAAACTCACACCGGCCACTACCACCAAAAGGATGATAGGACAAACAATATCGTACAATTTGACATCAATGAGATGACTGACCCCCACCAAAAGGATGACAGAGCAAAACTCACACAGGCCACTACCACTAAATGGATGATAGGACAAACACTATCCCACAACCTGACATCAATAAGATGACAGACACCCCACCAAAAGGATGACGGAGCAAAATTCGCACAGGCCACTACCACCAAAAGGATGATAGGACAAACACTATCGCACAATCTAACATCAATAAAATGACAGACCCCCTACCAAAAGGATGACGGAGCGAAACTCACACCGGCCACTACCACCAAAAGGATGATAGGACAAACAATATGGCACAATATGACATCAATAAGATGACAGACCCTCCTCCAAAAGGATGACGGAGCGACACTCACACCGGTCACTACAACGAAAAGGATGATAAAACAAACAATACCGCACAATCTGACATCAATAAGATGATAGACCCCCCACCAAAAGGATGACGGAGCGAAACTCACACCAGTCACTACCACCAAAAGGATGAGAGAACAAACACTACCACACAATCTGACATCAATAAGATGACAGACCACCCACCAAAAGGATGACGGAGCGAAACTCACACCGGCCACTACCACCAAAAGGATGATAGGACAAACACTATCGCACAATCTGACATCAATAAGATGACAGACCCCTAACCAAAATGATGACGGAGCAAAACTCACATAGGCCACCACCACCAAAAGGATGATAGGACAAACACTATCGCACAATCTAACATCAATAAAATGATAGACCCCCCATCAAATCAATGACAGAGCGAAACTTACACCGGCCACTACCACCAAACGGATGATAGGAAAAATACTATCGCACAATCTGACATCAATTACGATGACAGACCCCCCCACCAAAAGGATGACGGAGCGAAACTCACACCGGCCACTACCACCAAAAGGATAATAGGACAAACAATATCTCAGAATCTGAGATCTATAAGATGACAGACCCCCCACCAAAAGGATGACGAAGCGAAACTCACACCGGCCACTACCACCAAACGGATGATAAGAAAAATACTATCGCACAATCTGACATCAATTACGATGACAGACCCCCACTAAAAGGATGAGGGAGCGAAACTCACACAGGCCACTACGACCAAAAGGATGATAGGACAAACAATATCGCACAAACTGACATCAATTACGACGACAGACCCCCCACCAAAAGGATGACAGAGCGAAACCCACATCGGCCACTACCACCGAAAGGATGATAGGAAAAATACTATCGCACAATCTGACATCAATAATACGAAAGATCCCCTACTAAAAGGATGATCGAGCGAAACTCACACCAGCCACTACCACCAAAAGGATGATAGGACAAACACTATCGCACAATCTGACATCAATAAGATGAATAGATCCCCCACCAAAAGGATGACGGAGCGAAACTCACACAGGCCACTACCACCAAAAGGATGATAGGACAAACACTATCGCAAAATCTGACATCAATAACATGACAGACCCCCCACCAAAAAGATGACGGAGCGAAACACACACTGGCCACTACAACCAAAAGGATGATAGGACAAACAGTTCGCACAATCTAACATCAATTAGATGACAGACCCTCCGCCAAAAGGAAGACGGAGCAAAACTCACACCGGTCACTACCACCAAAAGGATGATAGAACAAACATACCGCACAATCTGACATCAATAAGATGATAGACCCCCCACCAAAAGGATGACGGAGCGAAACTCACACCGATCACTACCACCAAAAGGAGGATAGAACAAACACTACCACACAATCTAACATCAATAAGATGACAGACCACCCACCAAAAGGATGACGGAGCGAAACTCACACCGGCCACTACCACCAAAAGGATGATAGGACAAACAATATCGTACAATTTGACATCAATGAGATGACTGAACCCCACCAAAAGGATGACAAAGCAAAACTCACACAAGCCACTACCACTAAATGGATGATAGGACAAACACTATCCCACAACCTGACATCAATAAGATGACAGACCCCCACGAAAAGGATGACGGAGCAAAATTCGCACAGGCCACTACCACCAAAAGGATGATAGGACAAACACTGTCGCACAATCTAACATCAATAAAATGACAGACCCCTTACCAAAAGGATGACGGAGCGAAACTCACACCGGCCACTACCACCAAAAGGATGATAGGACAAACAATATGGCACAATATGACATCAATAAGATGACAGACCCTCCTCCAAAAGGATGACGGAGCGACACTCACACCGGTCACTACCACGAAAAGGATGATAAAACAAACACTACCGCACAATCTGACATCAATAAGATGATAGACCCCCCACCAAAAGGATGACGGAGCAAAACTCACACCAGTCACTACCACCAAAAGGATGAGAGAACAAACACTACCACACAATCTGACATCAATAAGATGACAGACCACCCACCAAAAGGATGACGGAGCGAAACTCACACTGGCCACTACCACCAAAAGGATGATAGGACAAACACTATCGCACAATCTGACATCAATAAGATGACACACCCCTAACCAAAATAATGACGGATCAAAACTCACATAGGCCACTACCACCAAAAGGATGATAGGACAAACACTATCGCACAATCTAACATCAATAAAATGATAGACCCCCCATCAAATCAATGACAGAGCGAAACTTACACCGGCCACTACCACCAAACGGATGATAGGAAAAATACTATCGCACAATCTGACATCAATTACGATGACAGACCCCCCACCAAAAGGATGACGGAGCGAAACTCACACCGGCCACTACCACCAAAAGGATAATAGGACAAACAATATCGCACAATCTGAGATCTATAAGATGACAGACCCCCCACCAAAAGGATGACGAAGCGAAACTCACACCGGGCACTACCACCAAACGGATGATAAGAAAAATACTATCGCACAATCTAACATCAATTACGATGACAGACCCCCACTAAAAGGATGAGGGAGCGAAACTCACACAGGCCACTACGACCAAAAGGATGATAGGACAAACAATATCGCACAATCTGACATCAATTACGATGACAGACCCCCCACCAAAAGGATGACAGAGCGAAACCCACACCGACCACTACCACCGAAAGGATGATAGGACAAATACTATCGCACAATCTGACATCAATAATATGAAAGATCCCCTACTAAAAGGATGATCGAGCGAAACTCACACCGGCCACTACCACCAAAAGGATGATAGGACAAACACTATCGCACAATCTGACATCAATAAGATGAATAGACCCCCCACCAAAAGGATGACGGAGCGAAACTCACACAGGCCACTACCACCAAAAGGATGATAGGACAAACACTATCGCAAAATCTGACATCAATAACATGACAGACCCCCCACCAAAAGGATGACGGAGCGAAACACACACCGGCCACTACAACCAAAAGGATGATAGGACAAACAGTTCGCACAATCTAACATCAATTAGATGACAGACCCTCCGCCAAAAGGAAGACGGAGCAAGACTCACACCGGTCACTACCACCAAAAGGATGATAGAACAAACATACCGCACAATCTGACATCAATAAGATGATAGACCCCCCACCAAAAGGATGACGGAGCGAAACTCACACCGATCACTACCACCAAAAGGAGGATAGAACAAACACTACCACACAATCTAACATCAATAAGATGACAGACCACCCACCAAAAGGATGACGGAGCGAAACTCACACCGGCCACTACCACCAAAAGGATAATAGGACAAACAATATCGCACAATCTGAGATCTATAAGATGACAGACCCCCCACCAAAAGGATGACGATGCGAAACTCACACCGGCCACTACCACCAAACAGACGATAAGAAAAATACTATCGCACAATCTGACATCAATTATGATGATAGACCCCCACTAAAAGGATGAGGGAGCGAAACTCACACAGGCCACTACGACCAAAAGGATGATAGGACAAACAATATCGCACAATCTGACATCAATTACAATGACAGACCCCCCACCAAAAGGATGACAGAGCGAAACCCACACCGGCCACTACCACCGAAAGGATGATAGGACAAATACTATCGCACAATCTGATATCAATTTCGATGACATACCCCCCACCAAAAGGATGACGGAGCGAAACTCACACCGACAACTGCCACCAAAAGGATGATAGGACAAACAATATCGCAACATCTGACATCAATAAGATAACAGACCCCAACCAAAAGGATGACAGAGCGAGACTCACACATGCCACTACCATAAAAAGATGATAAGACAAACACTATCGCACAATCTGACATCAATAAGATGACAGACCCCCCACCAAAAGGATGACAGAGCGAAACTCACACCGGCCACTACCACTAAACGGATGATAAGACAAATACTATCGCATAATCTGACATCAAATACGATGACAGACCCCCCACCAAAAGGATGACGGAGCGAAACTGACACTGGCTACTACCACCAAAAGGATGATAGGACAAACAATATCGCAAAATCTGACATCAAAAAGATGACAGACCCCCCACCTAAAGGATGAAGGAGCGAAAGTCACAGCGGTCACTACCACCAAAAGGATGATAGAAGAAACACCACCGCACAATCTGACATCAATAAGATGACAGACCTCCCACCAAAAGGATGACAGAGCAAAACTCACACCGACCACTACCACCAAAAGGATGATAGGACAAACAATATCGCACAATCTGACATCAATAATATGACAGACCCCCTACTAAAAGGATGACCGAGCGAAACTCACACCGGCCACTACCACCAAAAGGATGATAGGACAAACACTATCGCACAATCTGACATCAATAAGATGACAGACTCCCACCAAAAGGATGACGGGGCGAAACTCACACAGGCCACTACCACCAAAAGGATGATAGGACAAACACTATCGCAAAATCTGACATCAATAACATGACAGACCCCCACCAAAAGGATGACGGAGCGAAACGCACACTAGCCGCTACCACCAAACGGAGGATACAACAAATACTATCGCATATTCTAACATCAATTACGATGACAGACCCCCCACCAAAATGATGACGGAGCGAAACTCCCACCAGCCACTACCACCAAAAGGATGATAGGACAAGCAATATCGCACAATCTGACATCAATAAGATGATAGACCCCCACCAAAAGGATGACAAAGCGAAACTCACCCAGGCCACTACCACCAAAAGGATGATAGGACAAACACTATCGCACAATGTGACATCAATAAAATGACAGACCCCTCACCAAAAGGATGACGGAGCGAAACTCACACAGGCATGTCGCTTCCGCGAAAATAAGGTGCCGACAAAACAGAAGAGTCTCCACCTTTCATTATTTATCCCTCAGAACGGGAAAGGAAACGATCGGAAAAACCTTACGAAAAGGTATAAGACAAGGTCATCGCAACCGTTGTCTGGGTTCGGGAGTCGGTTACGCAAGGGGAAGGTATTATCACCCCTCACGTCCGTCGTACTCGACGGGATCCACGCTTGTTGTGTTTACTGGACGAGTTGGTTTATCTATCTACCTATCAAGGCTGGCTTAAACAGAAAAGAAAAATGACTCGGCAAAGCGTCGCACTTTATGCCTACGTATTCTCATCAGAGAATGAGAAATCAGAGTCAACGTAGTTCGACCTACTATGGGTTACGGGGAAGGTGGCTCGCCAATACATCAGTATTGTGCCTACGTACTCTCAACAGATATGAGAGATCAGAGCTTACGTAGTTCGGGATAATACGGATTACGGGAATTCAGATTCATCTGTTTCATCGAGTAGGGTTAAACAACAGTTCCAGCAGTTAGGGACAAAGCCTGTTTGCGTTGGCGCTGAAGTTTAACGACACTCTTTTCTTCAGAAAAGCTTTCCTTTGAATTATGGGCCCACGGGGCAAAAAGGTTTGAAGTTTGTTTTCTGTCTTTTACGAAAGAACTGTTTTTTATTGTGTTTGCAATTTCAATCGCACTAAAGACTATGACCTGAGAGTGAATGCGTCGCATGTCTCCCAAAGGGTGCCATACTAAACATCCAGACTGTTGAAAAGAAGCTCTCCAACAATCCTTTCTCAGATAGCTTAAGGCTCGTAACGTACGAAAGAAATCATTCATGATTACTGTATCTTAAGCTGTTTTGAGATGAGAAGAGAGCAGGCTCAACTATGGGGAGACTATCAAGTCCTACTGTTGTCATGCCAAGGATTCATCCTATAGTTGAAGTTTGAAACAGGGAACTCCTAGAAGTTATCATGCATAAGTTTCAACCTAAAGTTCTATCATCACTTCCTTATCAAAGGAAATGAGAGTCCTAAGGGATCATGTCAATGATAAACAGAAACAGATAAAGCATCAGCTTAAACAGTGAACAGATATACAGTAAACGACTGTAAAATGCATGCAATGCAAGTGAGGGAGGAAATGTGTTTGGGGCTGCAGCCTCCACAAGCTCATCTCAACCTCAAGCCAGAATGAATAACATTAATCATACAAGAAAAAGATAACATGCTATCAAGCAAAATATAAGAGACTGTAATCATACAGAAGAAAATGGAATGCTATCAAGCAAAATAAACCACATGGGCAAGGGAGCAGGGCTCGACCGAATACCCGCAAGCAAAGCTATACAGTAACAATACAAGCAGAGGGAGCAACTCAACCTCTAGTGCAATCATGCTCCTAGATTAAAGTCATTCTAATCATGGACTTATTCTAATGCATCAAGCAAGTCAAACAAGGCACATCAGCAATACAGAAAAGAAAACAGACAAGAAAGCAGATCAACAACTCTCTCAATTCCAAGCCTCAGCTCTTCTAATAGCAACTCAGTCTTCAGACTTCAACCATCTTTTAAGGCTATCCTCTCTCATGACAAATATCAATTTGCTTCTCCAGGTTTCAACCTTTCAACATAAGTTTCAACTTATCTTCTCTCCTCCAAGCTTCAGCTCTACAGTCAACTCCACCCTCAGGCTTCACTCTTAACTGCAAGTGTCAACTGGACTCCTTCAGGCTCTCCAATCATCAATTTAAGTATCAACTTACTTCATTCCTCAAACCTCAGCTCTACACTCAATCTCAATTGAATCCCCCTCATAAGTATCAACTCAGTCTTCAAGCTTCAGCTCTCTTTGCTTCACCAGTCTCAACTTAGTCTTCTTCATCTACAAGCTTCAGCCTCTCAGGGTAATCTTTAATCACTTAGAAGTGTCAACTTCATCCTTCAATTCTTTCTCAAGCCTCAGCTCTTCACTCAATCTCCTTTGGGTCTTCAAGTATCAACTTGTTCTTCAAGCCCTTCAAGCTTCAGCTACAATGGAAATGCTCAAGGAATCATACTCTTCCACACTCTTCAATGAAGTCTTCATCTTCAAACTCAAGCTCAACATCTCTCAAGATACTCAAACCAGAAGATAATTGACTTAACAGGATGAGGGGAGATGATAAACAGCTTACTGACAACCAAAGGAAGCCTGTAAGGGTTCATCACTATGAAATACTGGTTCCCTCAAAGTTCTACTTCCCAGATAAAGCCACTCATCCCTCCAAAGGAGGGATGTGAATATTTGAGAAGGACTTTTAGTCATTGGGAGGAACGTAAGCACAAGATGCTTTCCATGTTTGTGAAAGAAATCATTCTAACTACAAGGCTCTCCCTATGTCCTATCTCCTAATCTTCATCAGACACCTTCAGGCACAAGCAAATCCAAAAGCTCTAAGCAACTTCAAGCAACTTCAAGCATCTTCCTCTTGTCTTCAACTTGTCTTCAATCTCAATCAAAGGCAAACCAAGCACAAACCCTAATCTAAGGGAACTAAAGGATTTAAACTAGTTGAATTAGTGAATTAGGATCACCTAAAACCTAGTACTAAAGTTAGTCCTAACTAAAATACTAAAATCAATTGTAAAATCTTACAAAAATATCTATGGGAACCTAGGTCAATCATGACTCTACCACATTAGTTTCAAAGATCAAACCATCAAATTGGACCTAGAACTAAATTCTACATTCTAAGGCATCAACCTAAACCCTAAAAAGGAAGCATCTAAACATCAATCTAGAAAGCACACCTATTTTCATCACAAAAATTTGAGAAAAATTCTATGGGATCATACATGTCTAACCTAATCACACACAAAAAATTAGGCTCAAAATCATCACCACATGACCAAACAAAATTCCACAAAAATATGTATCAAACATGAACATTTTAATATCAATTAAAATACAAAATTCCCAATAAATCAGAAATTATATGAAATGAAAATATTTTTTCTCTAAAAAATAGTAGACTCAATCATGAGTAATATGCAAAAAGAATGGGTTTAATTGGATTAATATTCAATTAATTATGATTTTTACAAAAACCATGAATTAAATGGAAATTAAATGAAAATCAAATAAAATGAATTAGCGCGCGGTGTGGATAGCAATCATTTACAGTTATAAATCTGGGTTGGGCTCGCTGGGAGGTGCGCATAGTGATTCATCACTTAAGCCCAAAACTGAAATTAAGTGATACGCAGCGTTTCATGCTCAGACCCTTCACAATCCAATTTTAAAACACAGCCGTTGGATGTGGCCCCAGTCAACGAGTCACTCTCTCATCCAATGGTGAAAACTTCATCTCCTACCTCTGGCCATGGAAATGGAGGGAAGAACCAGAGTCCAAACATGGTTCTTGCTCAATTCGAACCTTATCATATCTCCATCAAAACACATGGTTTAAAGCACTAACACACTCCAAATTCCACACTGATCACAATCATGGTCTTAGATTCAATTGAAATTCACTCTAACCCTAAACACGATTGGGGATCGAAATTCTGACCAAGAATCGATTGTCTCCAATCTTGAAATTGCTTGGTCTAAAATGCTCATCACATTACACTGATCAGTTTCCCCTATAGAATTCATGTTATTGCTCACTATACACCAAGTTCTTGATCCAAACTGAAATGATGTCATCACCTTGAACATAACCAAATGCTCTCAAACTCTCCAGAATCCATCCCCTAGTTGTCTCTAACCATTCTAACCTAACAATTTGACTTAACCATGCTTAAATTAAGGTGTATGGTGAAAGTTACAAACCTGGGATTTCTTGAATAACAGATGCACCAAATCTTCACTTCAACACTTCAATCCTTCCAGAATCGTTCCTTGTATCAAGATATAGCTTCTGTTTGCAAAAGAATTGATGGAAGATGCTTGCAACTCCAAACCCGATAGTGACTTGCAGCAGGTGAAACTCAAAAGCTCATGCACGATTCAGCCATGTTCTTGCTCTCAATTTGCTATGGAATCACTCAGTAACTCATAAGGAAGAGATTGCAATAGAAAGAATCGATTGAAATGGTGCAGAAATGAAGAATGGATTCCAATTTGCAATGAACAAATTCTGAATCCCAACTCTCTCTCCTTCCTCAACTCTCACCAACCCCTTCCATGGACCTCTTCTAAACCATATTTAGAATGCTTCAGAACCCTCTAGCACCTTCTGGAATCATCCAAGGAGATTTTGAAAATCTCATGTCATGGTTTCTCATTTCAAGCCATACTCACACTAGTCCATGTTTCCCTTGCTTTCAGCTCCAATTCTGAATTGAAAATCTCCTTAGATGAGATGTATGAGATGTTAGGATGCTTCGATAGCTTGTGCATTGATCCCTCTTATGTTTTGCAAATGTAACTTAGATTACAAGTAACTTATGATAAGTCCCTTAATTTGACCTCAAATCAAAATTGTAATAATGACATTGTTTCTAAAATGATTTTTCCATTCAATTTGGTAGGTCACTTGCATTGTTTTGGTTATGTATTGAAAATTCCCAAAAATAGGTCACTTTAATACATTAAATCCTCCTTTATTTTGACCATTTTGATAAGTATGCGCTATAAGCACTTCCAACGTCTCATGACCTCTTTACTAGCCTTAAGACATCATTTTGAACAAGTTTGATGTTGAAAATTTTTCCATTTGAAGCTTGGAAATAGGAGTTATGGCCTTATGCTTGAAATCACCTATAATCTCCAAATGACCAAAATGCCCTTGACTTGTCAAAGCCTTAACTTGAGTTCTACAAATCCAATCAAGGACTTTTAGTACTCTCTAGAAAGCTAAGAAGATAAGGAACAACATTCATGTTGACCAAAAGTTCATAGGAATCATCCTTCTTGGGAAAAAGTTGGATGCAAGTTGGGTGACTTTCAAGGCACCAGATTCACATACCTCAGATGACCTGTAACTTGTCAAAGTCATAACTTGAGCTCTACAAATCCTATCAAGGACTTCTAGTACTCAAATTAAAGCTAAGAAGAAGCTCTACAACATTCATGTTGGGGGCAAGATGATATGACAATCACATCTTGGGCTAAACTGCCTTGAAGTTAGGAGTCAAACTAGGGGATTTTACACTGTCAAGCCTTAGAAACCCTAGCTCGAAACTTCTCAAACTCTTCAATCATGATGAGTTGACCTTGGAATCATCCTTATAGCCTCTCAATGCATCAATCCATGATCACATGGCCTTTGAATTAGGTCTCAACCTTCTCCAAATCATTAGTTGACCTAGGGTTGACCCAGTCAAACCCTAATTGCACCACTCATGGCTGAGGCTTCTTATTCTTGCACAATGACCTGTCTAGGCATCAAAGTGATCTCCAACACTTCCCATGAGTTCTCTCAAGACCTCAAGTCTAACTACATGGCTTCAGAATCATCTGAGGACTTCCCACAACTCTCAAGTTAGGAGGCACACAACCTTAGGTTTCAACCACTCTCTCTGTGGATCTTCTGACTTCTCTGACAAAGATATCTACCCATAAACACTTGAATAACCTTCTTGGCTAGCTTCAAAGTCTTGTGTAGCTCTTGATTGGTAATCATACCTCTTGATCTCCTGCATACATGTCAATGAAATGCAAATGCTAATGCTAATGTGAATGAAATGAAACACAAGCTAGGTAAAGAAATGTTGGTCAAATTTTGGGGTGCAACAAGGCCACTAAAACCAAGAGGATGATAATACAAACACTATCGCACAATGTGACATCAATAAAATGACAGACCCCCCACCAAAATGACGACGGAGCGAAACTCACACCGGTCACTACCACCAAACGGATGATAGGAAAAATACTATCGCACAATCTGACATCAATTACGATGACAGACCCCCCAACCAAAAGGATGACAAAGAGAAACTCACACCGACCACTAATACCAAAACGATGATAGGACAAACACTATCGCACAATGTAACATCAATAAAATGACAAACCCCCACCAAAAGGATGACGGAGCGAAACTCACACAGGCCACTACAACGAAGAGGATGATAATACAAACACTATCGCACAATGTGACATCAATAAAATGACAGACCCCCCACCAAAAGGATGACAGAACGAAACTTACACCGGCCGCTACCACCAAAAGAATGATAGGACAAATACTATCGCACAATCTTATATCAATTACGATGACAGACCCCCCACCAAAAGGATGACGGAGCGAAACTCACACCGACAACTACCACCAAAAGGATGATAGGACAAACAATATCGCACAATCTGACATCAATAAGATGACAGACCCCTAACAAAAGGATGACAAAGCGAGACTCACACATGCCACTACCACTAAAAGGATGATAGGACAAACACTATCGCACAATCTGACATCAATAAGATAACAGACCCCCCACCAAAAGGATGACGGAGCGAAACTCACACTGGCTACTACCACCAAAAGGATGATAGGACTAACACTATCGCACAATGTGACATCAATAAAATGACAGACCCCCCACCAAAAGGATGACGGAGCGAAACTCACACCGGCCACTACCACTAAACTGATGATAGGACAAATACTATCGCATAATCTGACATCAAATATGATGACAGACCCCCCACCAAAAGGATGACGGAGCGAAACTCACACCGGCTACTACCACCAAAAGGATGATAGGACAAACAATATCGCACAATCTGACATCAATGAGATGACAGATCCCCACTAAAAGGATGACGGAGCGAAAGTCACACTGGTCACTACCACCAAAAGGATGATAGAAGAAACACTACTGCACAACCTGACATCAATAAGATGACAGACCCTCCACCAAAAGGATGACGGAGCAAAACTCACACCGGCCACTACCACCAAAAGGATGATAGGACAAATAATATCGCACAATCTGACATCAATAAGATGACAGACCCCGCACCAAAAAGATGACTGAGCGAAAGTCACACCGGTCACTACCACCAAAAGGACGATAGAAGAAACACTACCGCACAATCTGACATCAATAAGATGACAGACCCCCCACCAAAAGAATGTAGAGCGAAACTCACACCGGCCACTACCATCAAAAGGATGATAGGGTAAACAATATCGCACAATCTGACATCAATAAGATGACAGAGCCCCCACCAAAAGGATGACGGAGTGAAACTCAAACCAGCCACTACCATCAAAAGGATGATAGGACAAACACTATCGCACAATCTAACATCAATAATATGAAAGATCCCCTACTAAAAGGATGATCGAGCGAAACTCACACTGGCCACTACCACCAAAAGGATGATAGGACAAACACTATCGCACAATCTGACATCAATAAGATGAATAGGCCCCCCACCAAAAGGATGACGGAGCGAAACATACACAGTCCGCTACCACCAAATGGATGATAGGACAAATACTATCGCATATTCTGACTTCAATTACGATGACAGACCCCCCACCAAAAGTATGACGAAGCGAAACTCACACCGGCCACTACCACCAAAAGGATGATAGGACAAACAATATAGCACAATCTGACATCAATAAGATGACAGACCCCTCACCAAAAGGATGACAGAGCGAAAGTCAAACCGGTCACTACCACCAAAAGGACGATAGAAGAAACACTACCGCACAATCTGACATCAATAAGATGACAGACCCCCCACCAAAACAATGACGGAGCGAAACTCACACCGGCCACTACCACCAAAAGGACGATAGGGCAAACAATATCGTAGAATCTGACATCAATAAGATAACAGACCCCCCACCAAAAGGATAACGGAGTGAAACTCCAACCGGCCACTACAATCAAAAGGATGATAGGACAAACACTATCGCACAATCTGACATCAATAAGATGAATAGACCCCCCACCAAAAGGATGACGGAGCGAAACTCACACAGGCCACTACCACCAAAAGTATGATAGGACAAACACTATCGCAAAATCTGACATCAATAACATGACAGACCCCCCACCAAAAGGATGAGGGAGCGAAACACACACCGGCCACTACAACCAAAAGGATGATAGGACAAACAGTTCGCACAATCTAACATCAATTAGATGACAGACCCTCCGCCAAAAGGAAGACGGAGTAAAACTCACACCGGTCACTACCACCAAAACGATGATAGAACAAACACTACCGCACAATCTGACATCAATAAGATGATAGACCCCCCACCAAAAGGATGACAGAGCGAAACTCACACCGGTCACTACCACCAAAAGGAGGATAGAACAAACACTACCACACAATCTGACATCAATAAGATGACAGACCACCCACCAAATGGATGACGGAGCGAAACTCACACCGGGCACTACCACCAAAAGGATGGTAGGACAAACAATATCGTACAATTTGACATCAATGAGATGACTGACCCCCACCAAAAGGATGACAGCGCGAAACTCACACAGGCCACTACCACTAAATGGATGATAGGACAAACACTATCCCACAACCTGAAATCAATAAGATGACAGACCCCCCACCAAAAGGATGACGGAGCAAAATTCGCACAGGCCACTACCACCAAAAGGATGATAGGACAAATACTATCGCACAATCTAACATCAATAAAATGACAGACCCTCCACCAAAAGGATGACGGAGCAAAACTCACACCGGCCACTACCACCAAAAGGATGATAGGACAAACAATATGGCACAATCTGACATCAATAAGATAATAGACCCTCCTGCAAAAGGATGACGGAGCGAAACTCACACCTGTCACTACCACGAAAAGGATGATAAAACAAACACTACCGCACAATCTGACATCAATAAGATGATAGACCCCCCACCAAAAGGATGACGGAGCGAAACTCACACCGGTTACTACCACTAAAAGGATGAGAGAACAAACACTACCACACAATCTGAAATCAATAAGATGACAGACCACCCACCAAAAGGATGACGAAGCGAAACTCACACCGGCCACTACCACCAAAGGGATGATAGGGCAAACACTATCGCACAATCTGACATCAATAAGATGACAGACCCCTAACCAAAATGATGACGGAGCAAAACTCCCACAGGCCACTACCACCAAAAGGATGATAGGACAAACACTATCGCACAATCTAACATCATTAAAATGACAGACCCCCCACAAAAACAATGACGGAGCGAAACTCACACCGGCCACTACCACCAAACGGATGATAGGAAAAATACTATCGCACAATCTGACATCAATTACGATGACAGACCCCCCACCAAAAGCATGATGAAGCGAAACTCACACCGGCCACTACCACCAAAAGGATGGCAGAACAAACAATATCGCACAATCTGAGATTTATAAGATGACAGACCCCCCACCAAAACAATGACGGAGCGAAACTCACACCGGCCACTACCACGAAACGGATGATAGGAAAAATACTATCGCACTATCTGACATCAATTACGATGACATACACCCCACCAAAAGGATGACGGAGCGAAACTCACACCGGCCACTACCACCAAAAGGATGATAGGACAAACAATATCGCACAATCTGACATCAATAAGATGGCAGACCCCCCACCAAAAGGATGACGGAGCGAAACTCACATCGGTCACTACCACCAAAAGGATGATAGAACAAACACTACCGCACAATCTGACATCAATAAGATGATAGACCCCCCACCAAAAGGATGACGGAGCGAAAGTCACACCGGTCACTACGACCAAAAGGAGGATAGAACAAACACTACCACACAATCTGACATCAATAAGATGACAGACCACCCACCAAAAGGATGACGGAGCGAAACTCACACCGACCACTACCACCAAAAGGATGATAGGACTAACAATATCGTACAATTTGACATCAATGAGATGATTGACCCCCACCAAAAGGATGACATAGCGAAACTCACACAGGCCACTACCACCAAAAGGATGATAGGATAAACACTATCCCACAATTTGACATCAATAAAATGATACCACCAAAAGGATGATAGGACAAACAATATTGCACAATCTGACATCAAGAAGATGACAGACCCTCCTCCAAAAGGATGACAGAGCGAAACTCACACCGGTCTCTACCACTAAAAGGATGATAGAAGAAACACTACCGCACAATCTGACATCAATAAGATGATATACCCCCACCAAGAAGATGACCGAGCGAAACTCACACCGGTCACTACCACCAAAAGGATGGTAGAACAAACACTACCACACAATCTGACATCAATAGGATGACAGACCCCCACAAAAAGGATGACGAAGCAAAACTCAATCAGGCCATTACCACCAAAAGGATGATAGGACAAACACTATCGCACAATCTAACATCAATAAAATGAAAGACCCCCCACCAAAACTATGACAGAGTGAAACTCACACTGGCCACTGCCACCAAACGGATGATAGGAAAAATACTATCGCACAATCTGACATCAATTACGATGACAGACCCCCCACCAAAAGGATGACGGAGCGAAACTCACACCGGCCACTACCATCAAAAGGATGATAGGACAAACAACATCGCACAATCTGACATCTATAAGATGACAGACCCCCCCACCAAAAGGATGATGGAGCGAAACTCACACCGGCCACTACCACCAAATGGGTGATAGGACAAATACTATCGCACAATCTTATATTAATTACGATGACATACACCCCACCAAAAGGATGATGGAGCGAAACTCACATTGGCCACTACCACCAAAAGGATTATAGGACAAACAATATCGCATAATCCGACATCAATAAGATGGCAGACCCCCCACCAAAAGGATGACGGAGCGAAACTCACATCGGTCACTACCAACAAAAGGATGATAGAACAAACACTACCGCACAATCTGACATCAATAAGATGATAGACCCCTCACCAAAAGAATGACAGAGCGAAACTCACACCGGCCACTACCTCCAAAAGGATGATAGGAAAAACAATATCGCACAATCTGACATCAATAAGATGACAGACCCCCACCAAAAGGATGACAGAGCGAAACACACAAAGGAAATTACCATTAAAAGGATGATAGGACAAACACTACCGCACAAACTGACATCAATAAGATGACAGAACCCCCACCAAAAGGATGATAGAGTGAAACTCACATAGGCCACCACCACCAAAAGGATGAAAGGACAAACAATATCGCATAATCTGACATCAATAACATGACAGACCCCCCCACCAAAAGGATGACGGAGCGAAACTCACATCGGTCACTACCACCAAAAGGATGATAAAGAAACACTACCGCACTATCTGTCATCAATAAGATGACAGACCCCCCACCAAAAGAATGATGGAGCGAAACTCACACCGGCCACTACCACCAAAAGGATGATAGGGCAAACAATATCGCACAATCTGACATCAATAAGATGACAGACCCCCGCCAAAAGGATGACAGAGCGAAACTCACACAGGCCATTACCATTAAAAGGATGATAGGACAAACATTATTGCACAAACTGACATCAATAAGATGACAGACCCCCCCACCAAAAGGATGATGGAGAGAAACTCACACCGGCCACTACCACCAAAAGGATGATAGGACAAACACTATCGCACAATCTGACATCAATAACATGACAGACCCCCCACCAAAAGGATGACGGAGCGAAACTCACATCGGTCACTACCACCAAAAGGATAATAGAACAAACACTACCGCACAATCTGTCATCAATAAAATGACAGACCCCCCACCAAAAGGATGATAGAGCGAAACTCACACCGGCCACTACGACCAAAAGGATGATAGGAAAAATAATATCGCACAATCTGACATCAATAAGATGACAGACCCCCACCAAAAGGATGACAAAGCGAAACACACACAGGCAATTACCATTAAAAGGATGATAGGACAAACACTATCGCACAAACTGACATCAATAAGATGATAGAACCCCCACCAAAAGGATGATGGAGCGAAACTCACATAGGCCACTACCACTTAAAGGATGAAAGGACAAACAATATCGCACAATCTGACATCAATAACATGACAGACCCCCCCACCAAAAGGATGACGGAGCGAAACTCATATCGGTCACTACCACCAAAAGGATGATAGAACAAACACTACCGCACAATCTGTCATCAATAAGATGACAGACCCCCCACCAAAAGAATGACGGAGCGAAACTCACACCGGCCACTACCACCAAAAGGATGATAGGGCAAACAATATCGCACAATCTAACATCAATAAGATGACAGACCCCCACCAAAAGGATGACAGAGCGAAACTCACACAGGCCATTACCATTAAAAGGATGATAGGACAAACACTATCGCACAAACTGACATCAATAAGATGACAGACCCCCCACCAAAAGGATGATGGAGCGAAACTCACACCAGCCACTACCACCAAAAGGATGATAGGACAAACACTATCGCACAATCTGACATCAATAACATGACAGACCCCCACCAAAAGGATAAAGGAGCGAAACTCACATCGGTCACTACCATCAAAACGATGATAGAATAAACACTACCGCACAATCTGACATCAATAACATGACAGACCCACCACGAAAAGGATGACGGAGCGAAACTCACACCGGCCACTACCATCAAAAGAATGATAGGACAAACAATATCGCACAATCTGACATCAATTAGATGACAGACCCTCCTCCAAAAGGAAGACGGAGCGATACTCACTCCGGCCATTACCATTAAAAGGATTATAGGACAAACACTATCGCAGAAACTGACATCAATAAGATGACATACCTCCCACCAAAGGGATGACAGAGCGAAACTCACATAGGCCACTACCACCAAAAAGATGATAGGACAAACAATATCGCACAATCTGACATGAATAACATGATAGACCCCCCACCAAAAGGATGACAGAGCGAAACTCACACCGACCACTACCACCAAACGGATGATACGACAAATACTATCGCACAACCTGACATCAATTACGATGACAAACCCCTCACCAAAAGGATGACGGAACGAAACTCACACCGGCCACTACCACCAAAAGGATGATAGGACAAACAATATCGCACAATCTGACTTCAATAAGATGACAAACCCCCCACGAAAAGGATGACGAAGCGAAACTCACAGCGGCCACTACCACCAAATGGATGGTAGGACAAATACTATCGCACAATCTGACATCAATTACGATGACAGACCCCCCACCAAAAGGATGACGGAGGGAAACTCACACCGGCCACTACCACCAAAAGGATGATAGGACAAACAATATCGCATAATCTGACATCAATAAGATGACAGATCCCCCACCAAAAAGATGACGTAGCGAAACTCACACCGGTGACTACCACCAAAAGGATGATAGAAGAAACACTACTGCACAATCTGATATCAATAAGATGATAGACCCCCCACCAAAAGGATAACGGAGCGAAACTCACACCGGCCACTACCACCAAAAGGGTGATAGGACAAAAAATATCACACAATCTGACATTAATAAGATGACAGACCCCCCACTAAAAGGATGACGGAGTGAAACTCACACCGGCCACTACCATCAAAAGGATGATAGGACAAACACTATCGCACAATCAGACATCAATAATATGACAGACCCCCTACCAAAAGGATGACAGATCGAAACTCACATCGGCCACTACAACCAAAAGGATGATAGGACAAAACACTATCGTACAATCTGACATCAATAAGATGACAGACCCCCCTCCAAAAGGATGACAGAGCGAAACTCACATCGGCCACTACCACTAAAAGGCTGATTGGACAAACACTATCACACAATCTGACATCAATAAGATGGCAAACCCCCCACCAAAAGGATGACGGAGTGAAACACACAGCGGCCACTACCACCAAAAGGATGATAGAACGAACACTACCGCACAATCTGACATCAATAAGATGACAGACCCCCCGATGTCGGAGCGAAACTCACACCGGCCACTACCACCAAAAGGATGATAGGACAAAAAATATCGTATAATCTGACATCAATAAGATGACAGACCCTCACCAAAAGGATGACAGAGCGAAACTCACACAGGCTACTACCACTAAAAGGATTATAGGACAAACACTATCACACAATAAGATGACATACCCCCCACCAAAAGGATGTCGGAGCGAAACTCACACCGGCCACGACCACCAAAAGGATGATAGGAAAAACACTATCGCACAATCTGAAATCAATTACGATGATTGACCCCCCACCAATAGGATGACGGAGCGAAACTCACACTGGCGACAACCACAAAAATGATGATAGGACAAACAATATCGCACAATCTGACATCAATAAGCTAACAGACCCCCCACCAAAAGGATGACGGAGCGAAACTCACACCTGCCACTACCACCAAAAGGATGATAGGACAAACAATATCGCGTAATCTGACATCAATAAGATGACAGATCCCCCATCGAAAGGATGACAGAGCGAAACTCACACTGGTGACTACCGCCAAAAGGATGATAGAAGAAACACTACTGCACAATCTGACATCAATAAGATGACAGACCCCCCACCAAAAGGATAACGGAGCGAAACTCACACCGGCCACTACCACCAAAAGGATGATACGATAAAAAATATCACACAATCTGACATTAATAAGATGACAGACCCCCCACTAAAAGGATGACGCAGTGAAATTCACACCGGCCACTACCATCAAAAGGATGATAGGACAAACACTACCGCACAATCAGACATCAATAATATGACAGACCCCCTACCAAAAGGATGACAGAGCGAAACTCACATCGGCCACTACAACCAAAAGGATGATAGGACAAAATACTATCGCACAATCTGACATCAATAAGATGACAGACCCGCCTCCAAAAGGATGACGGAGCGAAACACACATCGGCCACTACCACCAAAAGGATGATAGGACAAACAATATCACACAATCTGACATCAATAAGATGATAGACCCTCCGCCAAAAGGAAGATGGAGCGAAACTCACACCGGTCACTACCACCAAAAGGATGATAGAACAAACACTACCACACAATCTGACATCAATAAGATGATATACCCCCACCAAAAATATGACGGAGCAAAACTCACACCGGTCACTACCACCAAAAGGATGGTAGAACAAACACTACCATACAATCTGACATCAATAGGATGACAGACCCCTACAAAAAGGATGACGAAGCAAAACTCACACAGGCCACTACCACCAAAAGGATGATAGGACAAACACTATCGCACAATCTAACATCAATAAAATGACAGACCCCCCACCAAAATTATGACGGAGTGAAACTCACACTGGCCACTGCCACCAAACGGATGATAGGAAAAATACTATCGCACAATCTGACATCAATTACGATGACAGACCCCTCACCAAAAGGATGACGAAGCGAAACTCACACCGGCCACTACCATCAAAAGGATGATAGGACAAACAACATCGCACAATCTGACATCTATAAGATGACAGACCCCCCACCAAAAGGATGATGGAGCAAAACACACACCGGCCACTACCACCAAATGGGTGATAGGACAAATACTATCGCACAATCTTATATTAATTACGATGACATACACCCCACCAAAAGGATGATGGAGCGAAACTCACATTGGCCACTACCACCAAAAGGATGATAGGACAAACAATATCGCACAATCTGACATCAATAAGATGGCAGACCCTCCACAAAAAGGATGACGGAGCAAAACTCACATCGGTCACTACCAACAAAAGGATGATAGAACAAACACTACCGCACAATCTAACATCAATAAGATGACAGACCCCCCACCAAAAGGATGACAGAGCGAAACTCACACCGGCCACTACCTCCAAAAGGATGATAGGAAAAACAATATCGCACAATCTGACATCAATAAGATGACAGACCCCCACCAAAAGGATGACAGAGCGAAACACACACAGGCAATTACCATTAAAAGGATGATAAGACAAACACTATCGCACAAACTGACATCAATAAGATGACAGAACCCCCACCAAAAGGATGATGGAGCGAAACTCACATAGGCCACTACCACTTAAAGGATGAAAGGACAAACAATATTGCACAATCTGACATCAATAACATGACAGACCCCCCCCCCCCCCCCCCAAAAGTATGACGGAGCGAAACTCACATCGGTCACTACCACCAAAAGGATGATAGAACAAACACTACCGCACTATCTGTCATCAATATGATGACAGACCCCCCACCAAAAGAATGACGGAGCGAAACTCACACCGGCCACTACCACCAAAAGGATGATAGGGCAAACAATATCGCACAATCTGACATCAATAAGATGACAGACCCCCGCCAAAAGGATGACAGAGCGAAACTCACACAGGCCATTACCATTAAAAGGATGATAGGACAAACACTATCGCACAAACTGACATCAATAAGATGACAGACCCCCCACCAAAAGGATGATGGAGAGAAACTCACACCGGCCACTACCACCAAAAGGATGATAGGACAAACACTATCGCACAATCTGACATCAATAACATGACAGACCCCCCACCAAAAGGATGACGGAGCGAAACTCACATCGGTCACTACCACCAAAAGGATGATAGAACAAACACTACCGCACAATCTGACATCAATAAAATGACAGACCCCCCACCAAAAGGATGACAGAGCGAAACTCACATCGGCCGCTACCACCAAAAAGATGATAGGAAAAACAATATTGCACAATCTGACATCAATAAGATGACAGACCCCCACCAAAAGGAAGACAGAGCAAAACACACACAGGCAATTACCATTAAAAGGATGATAAGACAAACACTATCGCACAAACTGACATCAATAAGATGACAGAACCCCCACCAAAAGGATGATGGAGCGAAACTCACATAGGCCCCTACCACTTAAAGGATGAAAGCACAAACAATATCGCACAATCTGAGATCAATAACATGACAGACCCCCCCACCAAAAGGATGACGGAGCGAAACTCACATCGGTCACTACCACCAAAAGGATGATAGAACAAACACTACCGCACAATCTGTCATCAATAAGATGACAGACCCCCCACCAAAAGAATGACGGAGCGAAACTCACACCGGCCACTACCACCAAAAGGATGATAGGGCAAACAATATCGCACAATCTGACATCAATAAGATGACAGACCCCCACCAAAAGGATGACCGAGCGAAACTTACACAGGCCATTACCATTAAAAGGATGATAGGACAAACACTATCGCACAAACTGACATCAATAAGATGACAGACCCCCCTACCAAAAGGATGATGGAGAGAAACTCACACCGGCCACTACCACCAAAAGGATGATAGGACAAACACTATCGCACAATCTAACATCAATAACATGACAGACCCCCCACCAAAAGGATGACGGAGCGAAACTCACATCGGTCACTACCACCAAAAGGATGATAGAACAAACACTACCGCTTAATCTGACATCAATAAAATGACAGACCCCCCACCAAAAGGATGACAGAGCGAAACTCACATCGGCCACTACCACCAAAAGGATGATAGGAAAAACAATATTGCACAATCTGACATCAATAAGATGACAGACCCCCACGAAAAGGATGACAGAGCGAAACACACACAGGCAATTACCATTAAAAGGATGATAAGACAAACACTATCGCACAAACTGACATCAATAAGATGACAGAACCCCCACCAAAAGGATGATGGAGCGAAACTCACATAGGCCACTACCACTTAAAGGATGAAAGGACAAACAATATTTCACAATCTGACATCAATAACATGACAGACCCCCCCCCCCCCCCCCCCAAAAGTATGACGGAGCGAAACTCACATCGGTCACTACCACCAAAAGGATGATAGAACAAACACTACCGCACTATCTGTCATCAATATGATGACAGACCCCCCACCAAAAGAATGACGGAGCGAAACTCACACCGGCCACTACCACCAAAAGGATGAAAAGGCAAACAATATCGCACAATCTGACATCAATAAGATGACAGACCCCTGCCAAAAGGATGACAGAGCGAAACTCACACAGGCCATTACCATTAAAAGGATGATAGGACAAACACTATCGCACAAACTGACATCAATAAGATGACAGACCCCCCCACCAAAAGGATGATGGAGAGAAACTCACACCGGCCACTACCACCAAAAGGATGATAGGACAAACACTATCGCACAATCTGACATCAATAACATGACAGACCCCCCACCAAAAGGATGACGGAGCGAAACTCACATCGGTCACTACCACCAAAAGGATGATAGAACAAACACTACCGCACAATCTGACATCAATAAAATGACAGACCCCCCACCAAAAGGATGACAGAGCGAAACTCACATCGGCCGCTACCACCAAAAAGATGATAGGAAAAACAATATTGCACAATCTGACATCAATAAGATGACAGACCCCCACCAAAAGGAAGACAGAGCAAAACACACACAGGCAATTACCATTAAAAGGATGATAAGACAAACACTATCGCACAAACTGACATCAATAAGATGACAGAACCCCCACCAAAAGGATGATGGAGCGAAACTCACATAGGCCCCTACCACTTAAAGGATGAAAGCACAAACAATATCGCACAATCTGAGATCAATAACATGACAGACCCCCCACCAAAAGGATGACGGAGCGAAACTCACATCGGTCACTACCACCAAAAGGATGATAGAACAAACACTACCGCACAATCTGTCATCAATAAGATGACAGACCCCCCACCAAAAGAATGACGGAGCGAAACTCACACCGGCCACTACCACCAAAAGGATGATAGGGCAAACAATATCGCACAATCTGACATCAATAAGATGACAGACCCCCACCAAAAGGATGACAGAGCGAAACTTACACAGGCCATTACCATTAAAAGGATGATAGGACAAACACTATCGCACAAACTGACATCAATAAGATGACAGACCCCCCCACCAAAAGGATGATGGAGAGAAACTCACACCGGCCACTACCACCAAAAGGATGATAGGACAAACACTATCGCACAATCTAACATCAATAACATGACAGACCCCCCACCAAAAGGATGACGGAGCGAAACTCACATCGGTCACTACCACCAAAAGGATGATAGAACAAACACTACCGCACAATCTGACATCAATAAAATGACAGACCCCCCACCAAAAGGATGACAGAGCGAAACTCACATCGGCCACTACCACCAAAAGGATGATAGGAAAAACAATATTGCACAATCTGACATCAATAAGATGACAGACCCCCACCAAAAGGATGACAGAGCGAAACACACACAGGTAATTGCCATTAAAAGGATGATAAGACAAACACTATCGCACAAACTGACATCAATAAGATGACAGAACCCCCACCAAAAGGATGATGGAGCGAAACTCACATAGGCCACTACCACTTAAAGGATGAAAGGACAAACAATATCGCACAATCTGACATCAATAACATGACAGACCCCCCCACCAAAAGGATGACGAAGCGAAACTCACATCGGTCACTACCACCAAAAGGATGATAGAACAAACACTACCGCATAATCTGTCATCAATAAGATGACAGACCCCCACCAAAAGAATGACGGAGCGAAACTCACACCGGCCACTACCACCAAAAGGATGATAGGGCAAACAATATCGCACAATCTGACATCAATAAGATGACAGACCCCCACCAAAAGGATGACAGAGCGAAACTTACACAGGCCATTACCATTAAAAGGATGATAGGACAAACACTATCGCACAAACTGACATCAATAAGATGACAGACCCCCCACCAAAAGGATGATGGAGCGAAACTCACTCAGGCAATTACCATTAACAGGATGATAGGAAAAACACTATCGCACAATCTGACATCAATAACATGACAGACCCCCCACCAAAATGATGACGGAGCAAAACTCACATCGGTCACTACCACCAAAAGGATGATAGAACAAACACTACCGCACAATCTGACATTAATAAGATGACAGACCCCCCGCCAAAAGGATGATAGAGCGAAACTCACACCGGTCACTACGACCAAAAGGATGATAGGAAAAACAATATCGCACAATCTGACATCAATAAGATGACAGACCCCCACCAAAAGGATGACAAAGTGAAACACACACAGGCAATTACCATTAAAAGGATGATAGGACAAACACTATCGCACAAACTGACATCAATAAGATGATAGAACCCCCACCAAAAGGATGATGAAGCGAAACTCACATAGGCCACTACCACCAATAGGATGAAAGGACAAACAATATCGCACAATATGACATCAATCACATGACAGGCCCCCCCACCAAAAGGATGACGGAGCGAAACTCACATCGGTCACTACCACCAAAAGGATGATAGAACAAACACTACCGCACAATCTGTCATCAATAAGATGACAGACCCCCCACCAAAAGAATGACGGAGCGAAACTCACACCGGCCACTACCACCAAAAGGATGATAGGGCAAACAATATCACACAATCTAACATCAATAAGATGACAGACCCCCTCCAAAAGGATGACAGAGCGAAACTCACACAGGCCATTACCATTAAAAGGATGATAGGACAAACACTATCGCACAAACTAACATCAATAAGATGACAGACCCCCCCACCAAAAGGATGATGGAGAGAAACTCACACCGGCCACTACCACCAAAAGGATGATAGGACAAACACTATCGCACAATCTGACATCAATAACATGACAGACCCCCCACCAAAAGGATGACGGAGCGAAACTCACATCGGTCACTACCACCAAAAGGATGATAGAACAAACACTACCGCACAATCTGACATCAATAAAATGACAGACCCCCCACCAAAAGGATGACAGAGCGAAACTCACATCGGCCGCTACCACCAAAAAGATGATAGGAAAAACAATATTGCACAATCTGACATCAATAAGATGACAGACCCCCACCAAAAGGAAGACAGAGCAAAACACACACAGGCAATTACCATTAAAAGGATGATAAGACAAACACTATCGCACAAACTGACATCAATAAGATGACAGAACCCCCACCAAAAGGATGATGGAGCGAAACTCACATAGGCCCCTACCACTTAAAGGATGAAAGCACAAACAATATCGCACAATCTGAGATCAATAACATGACAGACCCCCCACCAAAAGGATGACGGAGCGAAACTCACATCGGTCACTACCACCAAAAGGATGATAGAACAAACACTACCGCACAATCTGTCATCAATAAGATGACAGACCCCCCACCAAAAGAATGACGGAGCGAAACTCACACCGGCCACTACCACCAAAAGGATGATAGGGCAAACAATATCGCACAATCTGACATCAATAAGATGACAGACCCCCACCAAAAGGATGACAGAGCGAAACTTACACAGGCCATTACCATTAAAAGGATGATAGGACAAACACTATCGCACAAACTGACATCAATAAGATGACAGACCCCCCCACCAAAAGGATGATGGAGAGAAACTCACACCGGCCACTACCACCAAAAGGATGATAGGACAAACACTATCGCACAATCTAACATCAATAACATGACAGACCCCCCACCAAAAGGATGACGGAGCGAAACTCACATCGGTCACTACCACCAAAAGGATGATAGAACAAACACTACCGCACAATCTGACATCAATAAAATGACAGACCCCCCACCAAAAGGATGACAGAGCGAAACTCACATCGGCCACTACCACCAAAAGGATGATAGGAAAAACAATATTGCACAATCTGACATCAATAAGATGACAGACCCCCACCAAAAGGATGACAGAGCGAAACACACACAGGTAATTGCCATTAAAAGGATGATAAGACAAACACTATCGCACAAACTGACATCAATAAGATGACAGAACCCCCACCAAAAGGATGATGGAGCGAAACTCACATAGGCCACTACCACTTAAAGGATGAAAGGACAAACAATATCGCACAATCTGACATCAATAACATGACAGACCCCCCCACCAAAAGGATGACGAAGCGAAACTCACATCGGTCACTACCACCAAAAGGATGATAGAACAAACACTACCGCATAATCTGTCATCAATAAGATGACAGACCCCCACCAAAAGAATGACGGAGCGAAACTCACACCGGCCACTACCACCAAAAGGATGATAGGGCAAACAATATCGCACAATCTGACATCAATAAGATGACAGACCCCCACCAAAAGGATGACAGAGCGAAACTTACACAGGCCATTACCATTAAAAGGATGATAGGACAAACACTATCGCACAAACTGACATCAATAAGATGACAGACCCCCCACCAAAAGGATGATGGAGCGAAACTCACTCAGGCAATTACCATTAACAGGATGATAGGAAAAACACTATCGCACAATCTGACATCAATAACATGACAGACCCCCCACCAAAATGATGACGGAGCAAAACTCACATCGGTCACTACCACCAAAAGGATGATAGAACAAACACTACCGCACAATCTGACATTAATAAGATGACAGACCCCCCGCCAAAAGGATGATAGAGCGAAACTCACACCGGTCACTACGACCAAAAGGATGATAGGAAAAACAATATCGCACAATCTGACATCAATAAGATGACAGACCCCCACCAAAAGGATGACAAAGTGAAACACACACAGGCAATTACCATTAAAAGGATGATAGGACAAACACTATCGCACAAACTGACATCAATAAGATGATAGAACCCCCACCAAAAGGATGATGAAGCGAAACTCACATAGGCCACTACCACCAATAGGATGAAAGGACAAACAATATCGCACAATATGACATCAATCACATGACAGGCCCCCCCACCAAAAGGATGACGGAGCGAAACTCACATCGGTCACTACCACCAAAAGGATGATAGAACAAACACTACCGCACAATCTGTCATCAATAAGATGACAGACCCCCCACCAAAAGAATGACGGAGCGAAACTCACACCGGCCACTACCACCAAAAGGATGATAGGGCAAACAATATCACACAATCTAACATCAATAAGATGACAGACCCCCACCAAAAGGATGACAGAGCGAAACTCACACAGGCCATTACCATTAAAAGGATGATAGGACAAACACTATCGCACAAACTAACATCAATAAGATGACAGACCCCCCACCAAAAGGATGATGGAGCGAAACTCACACCAGCCACTACCACCAAAAGGATGATAGGACAAACACTATCGCACAATCTGACATCAATAACATGACAGACCCCCCACCAAAAGGATGACGGAGCGAAACTCACATCGGTCACTACCACCAAAACGATGATAGAATAAACACTACCGCACAATCTGACATCAATAACATGACAGACCCCCCACGAAAAGGATGACGGAGCGAAACTCACACCGGCCACTACCATCAAAAGAATGATAGGACAAACAATATCGCACAATCTGACATCAATTAGATGACAGACCCTCCGCCAAAAGGAAGACGGAGCGATACTCACTCCGGCCATTACCATTAAAAGGATTATAGGACAAACACTATCGCACAAATTGACATTAATAAGATGACATACCTCCCACCAAAAGGATGACAGAGCGAAACTCACATAGGCCACTACCACCAAAAAGTTGATAGGACAAACAATATAGCACAATCTGACATGAATAACATGATAGACCCCCCACCAAAAGGATGACGGAGCGAAACTCACACCGGCCACTACCACCAAACGGATGATACGACAAATACTATCGCACAATCTGACATCAATTACGATGACAAACCCCTCACCAAAAGGATGACGGAGCGAAACTCACACCGGCCACTACCACCAAAAGGATGATAGGACAAACAATATCGCATAATCTGACATCAATAAGATGACAAACCCCCCACCAAAAGGATGACGGAGCGAAACTCACAGCGGCCACTACCACCAAACGGATGGTAGGACAAATACTATCGCACAATCTGACATCAATTACGATGACAGACCCCCCACCAAAAGGATGACGGAGGGAAACTCACACCGGCCACTACCACCAAAAGGATGATAGGACAAACAATATCGCATAATCTGACATCAATAAGATGACAGATCCCCCACCAAAAAGATGACGGAGCGAAACTTACACCAGTGACTACCACCAAAAGGATGATAGAAGAAACACTACTGCACAATTTGACATCAATAAGATGACAGACCCCCCACCAAAAGGATAACGGAGCGAAACTCACACCGGCCACTCCCACCAAAAGGGGGATAGGACAAAAAATATCACACAATCTGACATTAATAAGATGACAGACCCCCCACTAAAAGGATGACGGAGTGAAACTCACACCGGCCACTACCATCAAAAGGATGATAGGACAAACACTATCGCACAATCAGACATCAATAATATGACAGACCTCCTACCAAAAGGATGACAGATCGAAACTCACATCGGCCACTACAACCAAAAGGATGATAGGACAAAACACTATCGTACAATCTGACATCAATAAGATGACAGACCCCCCTCCAAATGGATGACAGAGCGAAACTCACATCGGCCACTACCACTAAAAGGTTGATTGGACAAACACTATCACACAATCTGACATCAATAAGATGGCAAACCCCCCACCAAAAGGATGACGGAGCGAAACACACAGCGGCCACTACCACCAAAAGGATGATAGAACGAACACTACCGCACAATCTAACATCAATAAGATGACAGACCCCCTGATGTCGGAGCGAAACTCACACCGGCCACTACCACCAAAAGGATGATAGGACAAAAAATATCGCACAATCTGACATCAATAAGATGACAGACCCTCACCAAAAGGATGACAGAGCGAAACTCACACAGGCTACTACCACTAAAAGGATTATAGGACAAACACTATCACACAATCTAATATCAATAAGATGACAGACCCCCCACCAAAAGGATGTCGAAGCGAAACTCACACCGGCCACGACCACCAAAAGGATGATAGGACAAACACTATCGCACAATCTGAAATCAATTACGATGATTGACCCCCCACCAATAGGATGACGGAGCGAAACTCACACTGGCGACAACCACCAAAATGATGATAGGACAAACAATATCGCACAATCTGACATCAATAAGATGACAGACCCCCCACCAAAAGGATGACGGAGCGAAACTCACAGCGGCCACTACCACCAAACGGATGGTAGGACAAATACTATCGCACAATCTGACATCAATTACGATGACAGACCCCCCACCAAAAGGATGACGGAGGGAAACTCACACCGGCCACTACCACCAAAAGGATGATAGGACAAACAATATCGCATAATCTGACATCAATAAGATGACAGATCCCCCACCAAAAAGATGACGGAGCGAAACTTACACCAGTGACTACCACCAAAAGGATGATAGAAGAAACACTACTGCACAATCTGACATCAATAAGATGACAGACCCCCCACCAAAAGGATAACGGAGCGAAACTTACACCGGCCACTCCCACCAAAAGGGTGATAGGACAAAAAATATCACACAATCTGACATTAATAAGATGACAGACCCCCCACTAAAAGGATGACGGAGTGAAACTCACACCGGCCACTACCATCAAAAGGATGATAGGACAAACACTATCGCACAATCAGACATCAATAATATGACAGACCTCCTTCCAAAAGGATGACAGATCGAAACTCACATCGGCCACTACAACCAAAAGGATGATAGGACAAAACACTATCGTACAATCTGACATCAATAAGATGACAGACCCCCCTCCAAATGGATGACAGAGTGAAACTCACATCGGCCACTACCACTAAAAGGCTGATTGGACAAACACTATCACACAATCTGACATCAATAAGATGGCAAACCCCCCACCAAAAGGATGACGGAGCGAAACACACAGCGGCCACTACCACCAAAAGGATGATAGAACGAACACTACCGCACAATCTAACATCAATAAGATGACAGACCCCCTGATGTCGGAGCGAAACTCACACCGGCCACTACCACCAAAAGGATGATAGGACAAAAAATATCGCACAATCTGACATCAATAAGATGACAGACCCTCACCAAAAGGATGACAGAGCGAAACTCACACAGGCTACTACCACTAAAAGGATTATAGGACAAACACTATCACACAATCTAATATCAATAAGATGACAGACCCCCCACCAAAAGGATGTCGGAGCGAAACTCACACCGGCCACGACCACCAAAAGGATGATAGGACAAACACTATCGCACAATCTGAAATCAATTACGATGATTGACCCCCCACCAATAGGATGACGGAGCGAAACTCACACTGGCGACAACCACCAAAATGATGATAGGACAAACAATATCGCACAATCTGACATCAATAAGATGACAGACCCCCCACCAAAAGGATGACAGAGCGAAACTCACAGCGGCCACTACCACCAAACGGATGGTAGGATAAATACTATCGCACAATCTGACATCAATAAGCTAACAGACCCCCACCAAAAGGATGACGGAGCGAAACTCACACCGGCCACTACCACCAAAAGGATGATAGGACAAACAATATCGCATAATCTGACATCAATAAGATGACAGATCCCCCACCAAAAGGATGACGGAGCGAAACTCACAACGGTGACTACCATCAAAAGGATGATAGGACAAACAATATCGCATAATCTGACATCAATAAGATGACAGACCCCCCACCAAAAGGATGAAGGAGCGAAACTCACACCGGCCACTACCACCAAAAGGATGATAGGACAAAAAATATCGCACAATCTGACATTAATAAGATGACAGACCCCCCACTAAAAGGATGACGGAGTGAAATTCACACCGGCCACTACCATTAAAAGGATGATAGGACAAACAC